>CM056051.1:153347866-153917866 GCA_029574335.1 Rana kukunoris
AAAGAGTTGATTTATTAACAAAAATTCACAACATCATACACATCTCAATCTGCATGTTCATTCTGTGTGAGTTTCAGAATTGATTGTTTTCTTAAGTTTATTTTCTCTTCTCAATGAATGCTTCTTTTATTATGGCAGAAATAAAATACCACATTTTGGTCACTAAATAGAGCTGAGGAAACACCGAAAAAAAGGATTTTTAATATACAGCTTACCTGTAAAATCCTTTTCTTTATCGTACATCACGGGACACAGAGCGCATAGCCATTACACTTGGGTTATATGGGTACCTTCAGGTGTGGACACTGGTGTAATCAATTTCACAGGAAGTTTCCTCCCTATAAACCCCCTCCCACTGGGAGTGCTTCAGTTTTGTAGCAAGCAATTCTCCCGAGGTTATACAATGTTCCCCAAAAGAGGGGTGGGAGCTCTGTGTCCGTGATGTACTTTCAAGAAAAGGATTTTACAGGTAAGTGTATATTAAAAATCCTTTTTTCTTTATCGTACATCACGGGACACAGAGCGCATAGCCATTACACTTGGGATGTCCTAAAGCAATGCTCTATGAAGGGAGGGAGACCGTAAGGCCAAGAATAGCCAAATAAAAACATTGTCAGGAGAAAACATAGCTCCACCAACAGAAAAACAAGGGGCGTGAACCGGGCCAGAGGATTCTATACTGCTGCCCGTAGGACCGCCTGCCCAAAAGCTGCGTCCGTACTCTTTGCAACGTCCAACTTATAAAATTTAGTAAACGTATGTACGGAAGACCAGGTTGCCGCCTTGCAAACCTGTGCCATAGAAATCTGATGGTGTGCCGCCCAGGAGGCACTCATGGCCCTCGTAGAATGGGCTTTAACTGATGAGGGAGGTGGAACGCGCTTCAGACCATAGGCCTGAAAAATCAGCTGCTTAATCCACCTAGCCAAGGAAGACTTGGCAGCCGGCTGACCCTTTTTGGGGCCATCCGGAAGAACAAAAAGCACATCTGTTTTCCGAATCTTCTCTGTAGCCTTGAGATAGACCCTCATGGCTCGAACCACGTCCAAAGTATGAAGCCGTCTTTCCTCTCTGGACTGGGGAGTAGGAAAGAAGGAAGGTAGGACTAGGTCCTGATTCAAGTGAAAACTGGATATGACCTTAGGAAGAAAATAAGGTTGAGGCCGCAGAACGACTCTGTCCTTATGCAGAATAAGGTATGGCTCCCTGCATGATAAGGCTGCCAGCTCGGAAACCCTTCTGGCTGAAGCCATAGCCACCAAGAAAACCAACTTTCGGGTTAGTAGCACAAGAGGGATCTCTGTCAGAGGTTCAAACGGCTGCCCTTGTAAGGCTGACAAGACCAGATTTAAATTCCAGGGGCAGAGGGGAGCTCTAATAGGGGGATTTACATGCAAGACCCCCTGCAAGAAGGTTTTCATAAGCGAATGGGTGGCCAAGGGTCTTTGAAACCATATTGATAAAGCCGACACCTGCCCCTTTAGAGTACTAAGAGCCAGCCCTTTGTCAACGCCAACCTGGAGGAATCGCAATATCCTGTCAATAAAGAACTTTCGAGGATGCCATTTTTGAGACTCGCACCACTCCACATAGGTTCTCCAGACTCTGTAATAAATATTTCTGGAGACCGGTTTCCTAGCCTGAATCAACGTAGTTATGACCTGATCTGAGAGGCCTCTGCCCTTAAGGATTAGGGATTCAGCCGCCAAGCCGTCAAACTTAGCTGCTGAGAAGCAGGATGGCAGATCGGGCCTTGAGACAGTAGATCTGGGCGCAGGGGGAGCGGCCACGGCGCCCCGACTGACATCTTCATGATGAGTGCGTACCAAGCCCTCCTGGGCCAGGCTGGGGCCACCAGGATCACAGGCCTGCGCTCCACCCGGATCCTCCGTAGAAGGCGGGGAATCATCTGTAGTGGAGGGAACGCATACAGAAGAGAAAACCGGTGCCAAGGGCAAACCAAGGCATCGGTCCCGTAGGCCGAGGGATCCCTGGCTCGGGATATGAATCTGTCCAACTTTTTGTTGGATCTCGTTGCCATAATGTCCACGTCTGGGACTCGGAACCTTTGGCAAATCTCTTGGAATACCTGGGGGTGAAGCGACCATTCCCCCGGGAGCAACTGTTGACGACTCAAAAAATCTGCTTGAGAATTGTCTATCCCTGGAATGAACACCGCCGAGATGCAGGGTACATGGGCTTCGGCCCATGAGAAAATCAGGTTTACTTCTCTTTGGGCTGCTGGGCTCTTCGTGCCCCCTTGGTGGTTTATGTATGCCACCGCAGTGGCATTGTCGGACTGTATCCTTACTGGCAGACCCTGAAGGGGAAGAGTCCAGGCGATCAGGGCCAGTCGAGCCGCTCTGATCTCCAAGATATTGATGGGAAGCAGTTTCTCTGCCCCCGACCACAGCCCTTGCCGGGTCTGTTCCTCTAGAACTGCCCCCCAACCTGACAGGCTGGCATCCATGGATACTATCTTCCACGTGATGGGGCAAAAGGATTTCCCTTTTGACAAATTTTGAGAGACCAGCCACCAAGACAGGCTGCGCCGGACCCTCTGGGAGAGCACTAACGGACGCTCTAACGCCTGAATGGACTTGTTCCAAGCAGAGAGAATGGCTGCCTGAAGACATCTGGTATGGATCTGGGCGTAGGGCACAGCCTCGAAGGCGGCCACCATCTTCCCCAGCAGTCGCATACATAGGCGAATAGTCGGCCTCTTTTTGCCTAAGATCATTTGAACTGTTTGAGCTATTGATCTGATCTTTGCTTGAGGCAAAATTATTCTCTGGCAGTCTGTATCTAGCCGAAGGCCTAGATATTCCAACTGCCTTGTGGGTTTCAATACCGATTTTTCTAGATTTACAATCCATCCGAATTCCTCTAGATGCTGAACTGTGCGACCTACTGCCTGATTGAGGTTGGAGGCTGAGCTGTCGATAACTAGCAGATCGTCCAAGTATGCCAAGACTAAAATGCCTTCTGTCCTTAGGACGGCTAGCACCGGGGCTAACACCTTTGTGAATACCCGCGGAGCTGTTGCCAACCCGAAAGGGAGGGCTACGAACTGGTAATGGCGGTGATGTATCATAAAACCGAAGAAACCTGTGATGTGCCGGATAGATCGGCACGTGCAGATATGCATCCTTTATGTCTATAGATGCTAGAAAGTCGCCTTGATGTAGGCTGGCTGCCACCGAACGTATGGACTCCATACGAAAGGTCTGAATGTTTAGAAAGCGATTTAGGCGTTTGAGGTCCAAGATAGGCCTGACGTCGCCATTGGGCTTTGGTATTATGAAAAGGTTGGAGTAGAATCCCAGACCCCATTCCTGGGTTGGTACTTCTACGATTACTCCTTGGAGTAAGAGGCGATCTAATGCTTTTGCAAGAGAGGCCCTCTTTAATGGGTCGCTTGGAAGACTTGACCCCTGAAAATGAGGAGGGGGGACTTCCCGAAACTCTAGCTTGTAGCCCGTGGTGACCACGGATCTTACCCAAGAGTCGGGAATTCTGGCCTTCCACACTTCGGAGAAGAACCGAAGCCTTCCCCCCACCCAAGAGAGTGGGGGCGCCCCTTCATGAATCTGACTTGAGGACTGGTTTAACCGGCTTGCGAGACCATGGTCTCTTGCCTGTCGTGGCTTGTCCTTGTGGGCGGCTATTAAATGCCGAACGCCCGGGAGGCCGTCGATACTGACGGGAAGTTGAAGGGGCCGAGCCTGCGAAGGCCTGTCGCTTAAATGCGGGCCCACGTGATCTTTTCTTGATGGGCAAGAAAGAACTTTTACCACCTGATATGGTCTGGATATATTTATCTAGGTCTTCACCGAATAGTCTCCCACCATGAAAGGGAAATCCTGCTAAAAGCTTTTTGCAGGGAGCCTCTGCTGACCAGTTTTTTAGCCACAAAAGGCGACACATATGAACCAACAGCAGAGATAAACGGGACGCCTGTTGAACGGAGTCCTTAATAGCATCTACTGCAAAGCAGAGAGCTCTTGGGAGGTCAGCCAATTCACGAGCTTGCTGAGCCGGTATGTCCTTTAATATCTGTTTAGTCTGATCCTTTAAAGCCTGACAAACGCCAATGGCTGCCACTGCTGGCTGAACCACGGCACCTACTGTGGTAAAAGAAGCCTTCAGTAGGGTCTCCAATTTTTTGTCGACTGGATCTTTAAACACCTGGACATTTTCTACCGGACAGGTCAGGGATTTATTTACGCAGGAAATGGCTGCGTCCACGGTAGGGAGTGTCCATTTCTTTGCAAATTCTTCTTCCATAGGATAGAGAATGGTAAACCTTTTAGGAGGGATAAAAATCCTATCAGGTCGAGCCCAATCCTGAAAAATCACGCTCTCCAGAAGGGGGTGAACCGGGAAGGATGCACCACTCAATGGTGCCTTCAAGGAACCTAAAGAGGATACCGCGGGGGCTACTTGTTCTGACACTGGAAGTTTAAAAGCAGTGCGAACCAAATCCGTCAGAGACTGGATCCACAGACTCTCTGCTTGAGAAGCCGAAAAAATGTCATCTATAGTGGAATCTTCAATGTCTGATCCGTCAGGACTCAGGTCCGCTTGATCCCCCTGTGGGTCCAATTCCTCCGAAGAGAGGACCTCTGCATCTGAACACACCGTTTTAGGTGACGGGGATCTAGCCCGTTTGCCACCCGGCAAAGAGCGGGCAATTAAAGCAGTTAACCTTATCTCTAGCCCACCCAAGGTGGATTCTAGCATTTCTTCCGTAACATAAACGGGAACGGGTTGATTGGGGGCCGCCTCTGCCCCTAGCACCCTCAATGGCTCCTGCACGATGCTGTTCGGTGGTCTATCTGGTGAGGGTGGGACCACTGGAGCCTGGCCCAAATCCTCTGACCCCGTTGGAGACCCCTTTACTTTTTTGGCACCTTTTGCAGCCTTAGCTGGTCCAGATCCCTTGGGAGCCATTGCACAACCTTGAGACACCCCTACAGCCAACACCCAACTGTTGTAGCTAGAAGTGAAACATTAATAAGGACAGGCTATGTAAAATCTTTTCAAAAATTTTCATACGCCTGAAAAGGCGGCAATACAGAGGAAAGCCCTGTGAGTATTGCCACACCAATGCCCGTTAGCTGGAGTGCAAGGTTGCCCGACTCAGACACTGCCAGATCTAAGGCTGAGTCCCTTTTGCAAAAAAATATTTTTTTTTTTTTTTTTTTTGGTCAGTGTGGACTTTTAAGTCCAGACCTGAAGATCCAAAAACCAACCACTGGGTGTCACTGTTTAGCCAGAACTGGCTCAGCTGTGCGCTTTGTGTCCTCACTCTCCACTGCTCTCAGGAGGGAATGACCAGCCAGGAAATGCTTTTCTGCTTTATCTGACACTGCCGCTGCTGGCCCGCCCCCCCCCCACGCCCGCTGACGTTGTAAAAGGCGACGCGCACGCGCGCGCGCGCGCGCGCGCCCCCGCCCCCCCCCACACTGAAAACAACATGGAGGAAGCAGAGAGCAGAGGAGAAGCCCGGACCAGCGCTAGAAACACAGACACCTGGTAAGCACTATCTTTGTAGTGCACACATAGAGGAAGCTGTCTCCCTAGGCTTCCCAGGAAACAGGAGTTTTGTCAGCACTTCCTCTCTATACACGTGGGGCTGCAGTATCATGCTAACAGGCAAATCTGGGGGGAGTAGCAAAAATACATATATTTTTAAAAGCATACATATATCTACATGTTATCTGGGTAAACATTAGTACATCCCATCCTGCCTCAACAGACATAGTGGAGATAGTGGCTGATGCACAAGCATACCATTAGCCAACCCAGAACCCCCAGGGGGATACCTACTGTCGAACCAAGTCCCGCAGGTTCCCTCTTACCTGCTCCACGCCGCAGGGTATTGCAAAATGCAAGAGGCCCAGCCTTCCCCCATCTCCGTGGGTATTGTCTTGGACCTTCAGGGACCGGGGTCCTGTGCTAAGGAACCCACACCCCTGGACCTATATAGCATCCTGGCATCAGTAGCGTTTAGTTCTTGAAAGAGACTAAGGCACTGGAGCCCAGAATCCAGCCCTCCAAGGAGAGGCATTATAGGCAAAACCCCACTCCAGCAGGGCCCGGGTACCGTCACCTTGGCTTTGAAGCACTTCGGACGGATCCGGCTAGCTATCCTGGGTCCCGAGACCTCCGAGGGACAGCTAGACGTGACCAACACCTAAGACACTGGCGAAAAAACTGAAGCACTCCCAGTGGGAGGGGGTTATATAGGGAGGAAACTTCCTGTGAAATTGATTACACCAGTGTCCACACCTGAAGGTACCCATATAACCCAAGTGTAATGGCTATGCGCTCTGTGTCCCGTGATGTACGATAAAGAAATAGACATTGCTTTTTTAACAAGAGAAACAATTTAACAATTCTAGGGGTTGTCAGTAGAAATGAGCAAATAAATGTTACCAATAGGTCTAATTCCCTTTAGTATTCTCTGAAATCCATATATTTTAACGTAAGTTAGCTCCATCTATTACCATTTTTCTTTTTAATTGTTTCAGAGTTAGAAAGGATTACAAACTCTTTCAGGTTTATATTATTGTCTACGTCACCACTATGGAGATTATCTTGTCTATTTTTTCTAGTGGCCATTGCCCCTGGATTGAAAGTAAGGCAGGAGCTCATATTTATAGTTATAACTAGAACAGGAATAAATAGAACATCTTTAAAGGAGACACTTATTTTGGCAAGCCTCCACTTGTAAGCCTCCAATTATTTGTGGAGGCTTACAAAAAAGTTTTTTGAAATGCTCAAAAGATCAGTTTTAAGTAACAAAATACAAAGTTCAAAGATTGTATATACCTGTTTGTGTTACAAAACGATAGCAGCAACTTCAAAGTCCCATCAGCAATGTTGTATTTTTTGCAGTTTGATATAGCATAAGAGATGTTGTGCTGGATTGTGCAGTCACAACATGAGTTTTAATTTTAAAATCTGAATTATGTTAAAGTGGTAGTAAACTTAAATTTAAAGTTTCGACCTACAGGTAGGCTTAAAGTAAGGCTTACCTGTAGGTACTGTTAATATATCCTAAACATGTGGCATTTGGAAGATATTCAAATAGGCTCTAGTTGATGACATCACTGCACATTTATTTACTTTTGAATGCTAAAAGTATTAAATTACAACAAATAGTGTGTTCCCTGCTTAGTTATATTGGACCCTGGCCATGTAGAAGAATGATGAAAGTTTAATTCTCCTTGTCCAATGCCAAAATACACTTTTTTTTGCACATAAATAAATACCTCCTGCAGATGGGGCTTTTGTTGTTTCCGTTTCTCCTGAAAAGAAAAAAAACAAATACTGCTATTAAATGACATAAAAGAGTTGATTTATTAACAAAAATTCACAACATCATACACCATCTCAATCTGCATGTTCATTCTGTGTGAGTTTCAGAATTGATTGTTTTCTTAAGTTTATTTTCTCTTCTCAATGAATGCTTCTTTTATTATGGCAGAAATAAAATACCACATTTTGGTCACTAAATAGAGCTGAGGAAACACCGAAAATAGACATTGCTTTTTTAACAAGAGAAACAATTTAACAATTCTAGGGGTTGTTAGTAGAAATTAGCAAATAAATGTTACAAATAGGTCTAATTCCCTTTGGTATTCTCTGAAATCCATATATTTTACCACTTATTACAAACATGTATACGTTTCTTATGCTCCTCAGCTGAATAAAGTGTCTGAATTAAAAGATTATTCATTCAGAATAGAAAACACAAAGATAATATTTGTTTTAGTCCCATAATTTATATATATATATTTTTTAGAAGAATAAGAAGAAAGCCTGAAGATACAGAACAAACAAATCCTGGTTTTTGACAAGGGAACAATGTTAAGATTTGCTAAAGATTGTTTTTGTGGGTAGATATTTTAAAAGCTTGTGTGAAGAAATGAAAAAAAAATCTTGGCTCTATTTGCCCTATGTCTGAATGTGTTTTGGAGATGAATTAAGCTTTTGCATTGTGGTTACATGCACATGTCTCCAATGCAAATTAATGCGCTTTACATGTACTTGTCCATTGCAGAGCTCTTCATTCAAAATGGCACCTTAATGCAGTAAGTCAAAGTAAATACAATACGCAACAATTACAGAAGATAGCCTATAGGTTTATCTATCTATAGTATATTATTAATACTCAATATATTTTAACGTAAGTTAGCTCCATCTATTACCATTTTTCTTTTTAATTGTTTCAGAGTTAGAAAGGATTACAAACTCTTTCAGGTTTATATTATTGTCTACGTCACCACTATGGAGATTATCTTGTCTATTTTTTCTAGTGGCCATTGCCCCTGGATTGAAAGTAAGGCAGGAGCTCATATTTATAGTTATAACTAGAACAGGAATAAATAGAACATCTTTAAAGGAGACACTTATTTTGGCAAGCCTCCACTTGTAAGCCTCCAATTATTTGTGGAGGCTTACAAAAAAGTTTTTTGAAATGCTCAAAAGATCAGTTTTAAGTAACAAAATACAAAGTTCAAAGATTGTATATACCTGTTTGTGTTACAAAACGATAGCAGCAACTTCAAAGTCCCATCAGCAATGTTGTATTTTTTGCAGTTTGATATAGCATAAGAGATGTTGTGCTGGATTGTGCAGTCACAACATGAGTTTTAATTTTAAAATCTGAATTATGTTAAAGTGGTAGTAAACTTAAATTTAAAGTTTCTACCTACAGGTAGGCTTAAAGTAAGGCTTACCTGTAGGTACTGTTAATATATCCTAAACATGTGGCATTTGAAAGATATTCAAATAGGCTCTAGTTGATGACATCACTGCACATTTATTTACTTTTGAATGCTAAAAGTATTAAATTACAACAAATAGTGTGTTCCCTGCTTAGTTATATTGGACCCTGGCCATGTAGAAGAATGATGAAAGTTTAATTCTCCTTGTCCAATGCCAAAATACACTTTTTTTGCACATAAATAAATACCTCCTGCAGATGGGGCTTTTGTTGTTTCCGTTTCTCCTGAAAAGAAAAAAACAAATACTGCTATTAAATGACATAAAAGAGTTGATTTATTAACAAAAATTCACAACATCATACACCATCTCAATCTGCATGTTCATTCTGTGTGAGTTTCAGAATTGATTGTTTTCTTAAGTTTATTTTCTCTTCTCAATGAATGCTTCTTTTATTATGGCAGAAATAAAATACCACATTTTGGTCACTAAATAGAGCTGAGGAAACACTGAAAATAGACATTGCTTTTTTAACAAGAGAAACAATTTAACAATTCTAGGGGTTGTTAGTAGAAATTAGCAAATAAATGTTACCAATAGGTCTAATTCCCTTTAGTATTCTCTGAAATCCATATATTTTACCACTTATTACAAACATGTATACGTTTCTTATGCTCCTCAGCTGAATAAAGTGTCTGAATTAAAAGATTATTCATTCAGAATAGAAAACACATAGATAATATTTGTTTTAGTCCCATAATTTATAATTTTTTTATTTTTTTAGAAGAATAAGAAGAAAGCCTGAAGATACAGAACAAACAAATCCTGGTTTTTGACAAGGGAACAATGTTAAGATTTGCTAAAGATTGTTTTTATGGGTAGATATTTTAAAAGCTTGTGTGAAGAAATTAAAAAAAATCTTGGCTCTATTTGCCCTATGTCTGAATGTGTTTTGGAGATGAATTAAGCTTTTGCATTGTGGTTACATGCACATGTCTCCAATGCAAATTAATGCGCTTTACATGTACTTGTCCATTGCAGAGCTCTTCATTCAAAATGGCACCTTAATGCAGTAAGTCAAAGTAAATACAATACGCAACAATCACAGAAGATAGCCTATAGGTTTATCTATCTATAGTATATTATTAATACTCAATATATTTTAACGTAAGTTAGCTCCATCTATTACCATTTTTCTTTTTAATTGTTTCAGAGTTAGAAAGGATTACAAACTCTTTCAGGTTTATATTATTGTCTACGTCACCACTATGGAGATTATCTTGTCTATTTTTTCTAGTGGCCATTGCCCCTGGATTGAAAGTAAGGCAGGAGCTCATATTTATAGTTATAACTAGAACAGGAATAAATAGAACATCTTTAAAGGAGACACTTATTTTGGCAAGCCTCCACTTGTAAGCCTCCAATTATTTGTGGAGGCTTACAAAAAAGTTTTTTGAAATGCTCAAAAGATCAGTTTTAAGTAACAAAATACAAAGTTCAAAGATTGTATATACCTGTTTGTGTTACAAAACGATAGCAGCAACTTCAAAGTCCCATCAGCAATGTTGTATTTTTTGCAGTTTGATATAGCATAAGAGATGTTGTGCTGGATTGTGCAGTCACAACATGAGTTTTAATTTTAAAATCTGAATTATGTTAAAGTGGTAGTAAACTTAAATTTAAAGTTTCTACCTACAGGTAGGCTTAAAGTAAGGCTTACCTGTAGGTACTGTTAATATATCCTAAACATGTGGCATTTGAAAGATATTCAAATAGGCTCTAGTTGATGACATCACTGCACATTTATTTACTTTTGAATGCTAAAAGTATTAAATTACAACAAATAGTGTGTTCCCTGCTTAGTTATATTGGACCCTGGCCATGTAGAAGAATGATGAAAGTTTAATTCTCCTTGTCCAATGCCAAAATACACTTTTTTTGCACATAAATAAATACCTCCTGCAGATGGGGCTTTTGTTGTTTCCGTTTCTCCTGAAAAGAAAAAAAACAAATACTGCTATTAAATGACATAAAAGAGTTGATTTATTAACAAAAATTCACAACATCATACACCATCTCAATCTGCATGTTCATTCTGTGTGAGTTTCAGAATTGATTGTTTTCTTAAGTTTATTTTCTCTTCTCAATGAATGCTTCTTTTATTATGGCAGAAATAAAATACCACATTTTGGTCACTAAATAGAGCTGAGGAAACACCGAAAATAGACATTGCTTTTTTAACAAGAGAAAAAATTTAACAATTCTAGGGGTTGTTAGTAGAAATGAGCAAATAAATGTTACAAATAGGTCTAATTCCCTTTGGTATTCTCTGAAATCCATATATTTTACCACTTATTACAAACATGTATACGTTTCTTATGCTCCTCAGCTGAATAAAGTGTCTGAATTAAAAGATTATTCATTCAGAATAGAAAACACAAAGATAATATTTGTTTTAGTCCCATAATTTTAAAAATATTTTTTTTTAGAAGAATAAGAAGAAAGCCTGAAGATACAGAACAAACAAATCCTGGTTTTTGACAAGGGAACAATGTTAAGATTTGCTAAAGATTGTTTTTGTGGGTAGATATTTTAAAAGCTTGTGTGAAGAAATGAAAAAAAAATCTTGGCTCTATTTGCCCTATGTCTGAATGTGTTTTGGAGATGAATTAAGCTTTTGCATTGTGGTTACATGCACATGTCTCCAATGCAAATTAATGCGCTTTACATGTACTTGTCCATTGCAGAGCTCTTCATTCAAAATGGCACCTTAATGCAGTAAGTCAAAGTAAATACAATACGCAACAATCACAGAAGATAGCCTATAGGTTTATCTATCTATAGTATATTATTAATACTCAATATATTTTAACGTAAGTTAGCTCCATCTATTACCATTTTTCTTTTTAATTGTTTCAGAGTTAGAAAGGATTACAAACTCTTTCAGGTTTATATTATTGTCTACGTCACCACTATGGAGATTATCTTGTCTATTTTTTCTAGTGGCCATTGCCCCTGGATTGAAAGTAAGGCAGGAGCTCATATTTATAGTTATAACTAGAACAGGAATAAATAGAACATCTTTAAAGGAGACACTTATTTTGGCAAGCCTCCACTTGTAAGCCTCCAATTATTTGTGGAGGCTTACAAAAAAGTTTTTTGAAATGCTCAAAAGATCAGTTTTAAGTAACAAAATACAAAGTTCAAAGATTGTATATACCTGTTTGTGTTACAAAACGATAGCAGCAACTTCAAAGTCCCATCAGCAATGTTGTATTTTTTGCAGTTTGATATAGCATTAAGAGATGTTGTGCTGGATTGTGCAGTCACAACATGAGTTTTAATTTTAAAATCTGAATTATGTTAAAGTGGTAGTAAACTTAAATTTAAAGTTTCTACCTACAGGTAGGCTTAAAGTAAGTCTTACCTGTAGGTACTGTTAATATATCCTAAACATGTGGCATTTGAAAGATATTCAAATAGGCTCTAGTTGATGACATCACTGCACATTTATTTACTTTTGAATGCTAAAAGTATTAAATTACAACAAATAGTGTGTTCCCTGCTTAGTTATATTGGACCCTGGCCATGTAGAAGAATGATGAAAGTTTAATTCTCCTTGTCCAATGCCAAAATACACTTTTTTTGCACATAAATAAATACCTCCTGCAGATGGGGCTTTTGTTGTTTCCGTTTCTCCTGAAAAGAAAAAAACAAATACTGCTATTAAATGACATAAAAGAGTTGATTTATTAACAAAAATTCACAACATCATACACCATCTCAATCTGCATGTTCATTCTGTGTGAGTTTCAGAATTGATTGTTTTCTTAAGTTTATTTTCTCTTCTCAATGAATGCTTCTTTTATTATGGCAGAAATAAAATACCACATTTTGGTCACTAAATAGAGCTGAGGAAACACCGAAAATAGACATTGCTTTTTTAACAAGAGAAACAATTTAACAATTCTAGGGGTTGTTAGTAGAAATGAGCAAATAAATGTTACCAATAGGTCTAATTCCCTTTAGTATTCTCTGAAATCCATATATTTTACCACTTATTACAAACATGTATACGTTTCTTATGCTCCTCAGCTGAATAAAGTGTCTGAATTAAAAGATTATTCATTCAGAATAGAAAACACAAAGATAATATTTGTTTTAGTCCCATAATTTTAAAAATATATTTTTTTTAGAAGAATAAGAAGAAAGCCTGAAGATACAGAACAAACAAATCCTGGTTTTTGACAAGGGAACAATGTTAAGATTTGCTAAAGATTGTTTTTGTGGGTAGATATTTTAAAAGCTTGTGTGAAGAAATGAAAAAAAAATCTTGGCTCTATTTGCCCTATGTCTGAATGTGTTTTGGAGATGAATTAAGCTTTTGCATTGTGGTTACATGCACATGTCTCCAATGCAAATTAATGCGCTTTACATGTACTTGTCCATTGCAGAGCTCTTCATTCAAAATGGCACCTTAATGCAGTAAGTCAAAGTAAATACAATACGCAACAATCACAGAAGATAGCCTATAGGTTTATCTATCTATAGTATATTATTAATACTCAATATATTTTAACGTAAGTTAGCTCCATCTATTACCATTTTTCTTTTTAATTGTTTCAGAGTTAGAAAGGATTACAAACTCTTTCAGGTTTATATTATTGTCTACGTCACCACTATGGAGATTATCTTGTCTATTTTTTCTAGTGGCCATTGCCCCTGGATTGAAAGTAAGGCAGGAGCTCATATTTATAGTTATAACTAGAACAGGAATAAATAGAACATCTTTAAAGGAGACACTTATTTTGGCAAGCCTCCACTTGTAAGCCTCCAATTATTTGTGGAGGCTTACAAAAAAGTTTTTTGAAATGCTCAAAAGATCAGTTTTAAGTAACAAAATACAAAGTTCAAAGATTGTATATACCTGTTTGTGTTACAAAACGATAGCAGCAACTTCAAAGTCCCATCAGCAATGTTGTATTTTTTGCAGTTTGATATAGCATAAGAGATGTTGTGCTGGATTGTGCAGTCACAACATGAGTTTTAATTTTAAAATCTGAATTATGTTAAAGTGGTAGTAAACTTAAATTTAAAGTTTCTACCTACAGGTAGGCTTAAAGTAAGTCTTACCTGTAGGTACTGTTAATATATCCTAAACATGTGGCATTTGAAAGATATTCAAATAGGCTCTAGTTGATGACATCACTGCACATTTATTTACTTTTGAATGCTAAAAGTATTAAATTACAACAAATAGTGTGTTCCCTGCTTAGTTATATTGGACCCTGGCCATGTAGAAGAATGATGAAAGTTTAATTCTCCTTGTCCAATGCCAAAATACACTTTTTTTGCACATAAATAAATACCTCCTGCAGATGGGGCTTTTGTTGTTTCCGTTTCTCCTGAAAAGAAAAAAACAAATACTGCTATTAAATGACATAAAAGAGTTGATTTATTAACAAAAATTCACAACATCATACACCATCTCAATCTGCATGTTCATTCTGTGTGAGTTTCAGAATTGATTGTTTTCTTAAGTTTATTTTCTCTTCTCAATGAATGCTTCTTTTATTATGGCAGAAATAAAATACCACATTTTGGTCACTAAATAGAGCTGAGGAAACACCGAAAATAGACATTGCTTTTTTAACAAGAGAAACAATTTAACAATTCTAGGGGTTGTTAGTAGAAATGAGCAAATAAATGTTACCAATAGGTCTAATTCCCTTTAGTATTCTCTGAAATCCATATATTTTACCACTTATTACAAACATGTATACGTTTCTTATGCTCCTCAGCTGAATAAAGTGTCTGAATTAAAAGATTATTCATTCAGAATAGAAAACACAAAGATAATATTTGTTTTAGTCCCATAATTTTAAAAATATTTTTTTTTAGAAGAATAAGAAGAAAGCCTGAAGATACAGAACAAACAAATCCTGGTTTTTGACAAGGGAACAATGTTAAGATTTGCTAAAGATTGTTTTTGTGGGTAGATATTTTAAAAGCTTGTGTGAAGAAATGAAAAAAAAAATCTTGGCTCTATTTGCCCTATGTCTGAATGTGTTTTGGAGATGAATTAAGCTTTTGCATTGTGGTTACATGCACATGTCTCCAATGCAAATTAATGCGCTTTACATGTACTTGTCCATTGCAGAGCTCTTCATTCAAAATGGCACCTTAATGCAGTAAGTCAAAGTAAATACAATACGCAACAATCACAGAAGATAGCCTATAGGTTTATCTATCTATAGTATATTATTAATACTCAATATATTTTAACGTAAGTTAGCTCCATCTATTACCATTTTTCTTTTTAATTGTTTCAGAGTTAGAAAGGATTACAAACTCTTTCAGGTTTATATTATTGTCTACGTCACCACTATGGAGATTATCTTGTCTATTTTTTCTAGTGGCCATTGCCCCTGGATTGAAAGTAAGGCAGGAGCTCATATTTATAGTTATAACTAGAACAGGAATAAATAGAACATCTTTAAAGGAGACACTTATTTTGGCAAGCCTCCACTTGTAAGCCTCCAATTATTTGTGGAGGCTTACAAAAAAGTTTTTTGAAATGCTCAAAAGATCAGTTTTAAGTAACAAAATACAAAGTTCAAAGATTGTATATACCTGTTTGTGTTACAAAACGATAGCAGCAACTTCAAAGTCCCATCAGCAATGTTGTATTTTTTGCAGTTTGATATAGCATAAGAGATGTTGTGCTGGATTGTGCAGTCCACAACATGAGTTTTAATTTTAAAATCTGAATTATGTTAAAGTGGTAGTAAACTTAAATTTAAAGTTTCTACCTACAGGTAGGCTTAAAGTAAGTCTTACCTGTAGGTACTGTTAATATATCCTAAACATGTGGCATTTGAAAGATATTCAAATAGGCTCTAGTTGATGACATCACTGCACATTTATTTACTTTTGAATGCTAAAAGTATTAAATTACAACAAATAGTGTGTTCCCTGCTTAGTTATATTGGACCCTGGCCATGTAGAAGAATGATGAAAGTTTAATTCTCCTTGTCCAATGCCAAAATACACTTTTTTTGCACATAAATAAATACCTCCTGCAGATGGGGCTTTTGTTGTTTCCGTTTCTCCTGAAAAGAAAAAAACAAATACTGCTATTAAATGACATAAAAGAGTTGATTTATTAACAAAAATTCACAACATCATACACCATCTCAATCTGCATGTTCATTCTGTGTGAGTTTCAGAATTGATTGTTTTCTTAAGTTTATTTTCTCTTCTCAATGAATGCTTCTTTTATTATGGCAGAAATAAAATACCACATTTTGGTCACTAAATAGAGCTGAGGAAACACCGAAAATAGACATTGCTTTTTTAACAAGAGAAACAATTTAACAATTCTAGGGGTTGTTAGTAGAAATGAGCAAATAAATGTTACCAATAGGTCTAATTCCCTTTAGTATTCTCTGAAATCCATATATTTTACCACTTATTACAAACATGTATACGTTTCTTATGCTCCTCAGCTGAATAAAGTGTCTGAATTAAAAGATTATTCATTCAGAATAGAAAACACAAAGATAATATTTGTTTTAGTCCCATAATTTTAAAAATATTTTTTTTTAGAAGAATAAGAAGAAAGCCTGAAGATACAGAACAAACAAATCCTGGTTTTTGACAAGGGAACAATGTTAAGATTTGCTAAAGATTGTTTTTGTGGGTAGATATTTTAAAAGCTTGTGTGAAGAAATGAAAAAAAAAATCTTGGCTCTATTTGCCCTATGTCTGAATGTGTTTTGGAGATGAATTAAGCTTTTGCATTGTGGTTACATGCACATGTCTCCAATGCAAATTAATGCGCTTTACATGTACTTGTCCATTGCAGAGCTCTTCATTCAAAATGGCACCTTAATGCAGTAAGTCAAAGTAAATACAATACGCAACAATTACAGAAGATAGCCTATAGGTTTATCTATCTATAGTATATTATTAATACTCAATATATTTTAACGTAAGTTAGCTCCATCTATTACCATTTTTCTTTTTAATTGTTTCAGAGTTAGAAAGGATTACAAACTCTTTCAGGTTTATATTATTGTCTACGTCACCACTATGGAGATTATCTTGTCTATTTTTTCTAGTGGCCATTGCCCCTGGATTGAAAGTAAGGCAGGAGCTCATATTTATAGTTATAACTAGAACAGGAATAAATAGAACATCTTTAAAGGAGACACTTATTTTGGCAAGCCTCCACTTGTAAGCCTCCAATTATTTGTGGAGGCTTACAAAAAAGTTTTTTGAAATGCTCAAAAGATCAGTTTTAAGTAACAAAATACAAAGTTCAAAGATTGTATATACCTGTTTGTGTTACAAAACGATAGCAGCAACTTCAAAGTCCCATCAGCAATGTTGTATTTTTTGCAGTTTGATATAGCATAAGAGATGTTGTGCTGGATTGTGCAGTCCACAACATGAGTTTTAATTTTAAAATCTGAATTATGTTAAAGTGGTAGTAAACTTAAATTTAAAGTTTCTACCTACAGGTAGGCTTAAAGTAAGTCTTACCTGTAGGTACTGTTAATATATCCTAAACATGTGGCATTTGAAAGATATTCAAATAGGCTCTAGTTGATGACATCACTGCACATTTATTTACTTTTGAATGCTAAAAGTATTAAATTACAACAAATAGTGTGTTCCCTGCTTAGTTATATTGGACCCTGGCCATGTAGAAGAATGATGAAAGTTTAATTCTCCTTGTCCAATGCCAAAATACACTTTTTTTGCACATAAATAAATACCTCCTGCAGATGGGGCTTTTGTTGTTTCCGTTTCTCCTGAAAAGAAAAAAACAAATACTGCTATTAAATGACATAAAAGAGTTGATTTATTAACAAAAATTCACAACATCATACACCATCTCAATCTGCATGTTCATTCTGTGTGAGTTTCAGAATTGATTGTTTTCTTAAGTTTATTTTCTCTTCTCAATGAATGCTTCTTTTATTATGGCAGAAATAAAATACCACATTTTGGTCACTAAATAGAGCTGAGGAAACACCGAAAATAGACATTGCTTTTTTAACAAGAGAAACAATTTAACAATTCTAGGGGTTGTTAGTAGAAATTAGCAAATAAATGTTACCAATAGGTCTAATTCCCTTTAGTATTCTCTGAAATCCATATATTTTACCACTTATTACAAACATGTATACGTTTCTTATGCTCCTCAGCTGAATAAAGTGTCTGAATTAAAAGATTATTCATTCAGAATAGAAAACACATAGATAATATTTGTTTTAGTCCCATAATTTATATTTTTTTTTTTAGAAGAATAAGAAGAAAGCCTGAAGATACAGAACAAACAAATCCTGGTTTTTGACAAGGGAACAATGTTAAGATTTGCTAAAGATTGTTTTTGTGGGTAGATATTTTAAAAGCTTGTGTGAAGAAATGAAAAAAAAATCTTGGCTCTATTTGCCCTATGTCTGAATGTGTTTTGGAGATGAATTAAGCTTTTGCATTGTGGTTACATGCACATGTCTCCAATGCAAATTAATGCGCTTTACATGTACTTGTCCATTGCAGAGCTCTTCATTCAAAATGGCACCTTAATGCAGTAAGTCAAAGTAAATACAATACGCAACAATTACAGAAGATAGCCTATAGGTTTATCTATCTATAGTATATTATTAATACTCAATATATTTTAACGTAAGTTAGCTCCATCTATTACCATTTTTCTTTTTAATTGTTTCAGAGTTAGAAAGGATTACAAACTCTTTCAGGTTTATATTATTGTCTACGTCACCACTATGGAGATTATCTTGTCTATTTTTTCTAGTGGCCATTGCCCCTGGATTGAAAGTAAGGCAGGAGCTCATATTTATAGTTATAACTAGAACAGGAATAAATAGGAAATCTTTAAAGGAGACACTTATTTTGGCAAGCCTCCACTTGTAAGCCTCCAATTATTTGTGGAGGCTTACAAAAAAGTTTTTTGAAATGCTCAAAAGATCAGTTTTAAGTAACAAAATACAAAGTTCAAAGATTTTATATACCTGTTTGTGTTACAAAACGATAGCAGCAACTTCAAAGTCCCATCAGCAATGTTGTATTTTTTGCAGTTTGATATAGCATAAGAGATGTTGTGCTGGATTGTGCAGTCCCAACATGAGTTTTAATTTTAAAATCTGAATTATGTTAAAGTGGTAGTAAACTTAAATTTAAAGTTTCTACCTACAGGTAGGCTTAAAGTAAGTCTTACCTGTAGGTACTGTTAATATATCCTAAACATGTGGCATTTGAAAGATATTCAAATAGGCTCTAGTTGATGACATCACTGCACATTTATTTACTTTTGAATGCTAAAAGTATTAAATTACAACAAATAGTGTGTTCCCTGCTTAGTTATATTGGACCCTGGCCATGTAGAAGAATGATGAAAGTTTAATTCTCCTTGTCCAATGCCAAAATACACTTTTTTTGCACATAAATAAATACCTCCTGCAGATGGGGCTTTTGTTGTTTCCGTTTCTCCTGAAAAGAAAAAACAAATACTGCTATTAAATGACATAAAAGAGTTGATTTATTAACAAAAATTCACAACATCATACACCATCTCAATCTGCATGTTCATTCTGTGTGAGTTTCAGAATTGATTGTTTTCTTAAGTTTATTTTCTCTTCTCAATGAATGCTTCTTTTATTATGGCAGAAATAAAATACCACATTTTGGTCACTAAATAGAGCTGAGGAAACACCGAAAATAGACATTGCTTTTTTAACAAGAGAAACAATTTAACAATTCTAGGGGTTGTTAGTAGAAATGAGCAAATAAATGTTACCAATAGGTCTAATTCCCTTTAGTATTCTCTGAAATCCATATATTTTACCACTTATTACAAACATGTATACGTTTCTTATGCTCCTCAGCTGAATAAAGTGTCTGAATTAAAAGATTATTCATTCAGAATAGAAAACACAAAGATAATATTTGTTTTAGTCCCATAATTTTAAAAATATTTTTTTTAGAAGAATAAGAAGAAAGCCTGAAGATACAGAACAAACACATCCTGGTTTTTGACAAGGGAACAATGTTAAGATTTGCTAAAGATTGTTTTTGTGGGTAGATATTTTAAAAGCTTGTGTGAAGAAATGAAAAAAAAATCTTGGCTCTATTTGCCCTATGTCTGAATGTGTTTTGGAGATGAATTAAGCTTTTGCATTGTGGTTACATGCACATGTCTCCAATGCAAATTAATGCGCTTTACATGTACTTGTCCATTGCAGAGCTCTTCATTCAAAATGGCACCTTAATGCAGTAAGTCAAAGTAAATACAATACGCAACAATTACAGAAGATAGCCTATAGGTTTATCTATCTATAGTATATTATTAATACTCAATATATTTTAACGTAAGTTATCTCCCGTGCTCCATCTATTACCATCCTCCGTTTTTCTTTTTAATTGTTTCAGAGTTAGAAAGGATTACAAACTCTTTCAGGTTTATATTATTGTCTACGTCACCACTATGGAGATTATCTTGTCTATTTTTTCTAGTGGCCATTGCCCCTGGATTGAAAGTAAGGCAGGAGCTCATATTTATAGTTATAACTAGAACAGGAATAAATAGAACATCTTTAAAGGAGACACTTATTTTGGCAAGCCTCCACTTGTAAGCCTCCAATTATTTGTGGAGGCTTACAAAAAAGTTTTTTGAAATGCTCAAAAGATGGTGTGTCTCAGTTTTGCACGAAGTAACAAAATACAAAGTTCAAAGATTTTGTATATACCTGTTTGTGTTACAAAACGATAGCAGCAACTTCAAAGTCCCATCAGCAATGTTGTATTTTTTGCAGTTTGATATAGCATAAGAGATGTTGTGCTGGATTGTGCAGTCACAACATGAGTTTTAATTTTAAAATCTGAATTATGTTAAAGTGGTAGTAAACTTAAATTTAAAGTTTCTACCTACAGGTAGGCTTAAAGTAAGTCTTACCTGTAGGTACTGTTAATATATCCTAAACATGTGGCATTTGAAAGATATTCAAATAGGCTCTAGTTGATGACATCACTGCACATTTATTTACTTTTGAATGCTAAAAGTATTAAATTACAACAAATAGTTGTGTTCCCTGCTTAGTTATATTGGACCCTGGCCATGTAGAAGAATGATGAAAGTTTAATTCTCCTTGTCCAATGCCAAAATACACTTTTTTTGCACATAAATAAATACCTCCTGCAGATGGGGCTTTTGTTGTTTCCGTTTCTCCTGAAAAGAAAAAACAAATACTGCTATTAAATGACATAAAAGAGTTGATTTATTAACAAAAATTCACAACATCATACACCATCTCAATCTGCATGTTCATTCTGTGTGAGTTTCAGAATTGATTGTTTTCTTAAGTTTATTTTCTCTTCTCAATGAATGCTTCTTTTATTATGGCAGAAATAAAATACCACATTTTGGTCACTAAATAGAGCTGAGGAAACACCGAAAATAGACATTGCTTTTTTAACAAGAGAAACAATTTAACAATTCTAGGGGTTGTTAGTAGAAATTAGCAAATAAATGTTACCAATAGGTCTAATTCCCTTTAGTATTCTCTGAAATCCATATATTTTACCACTTATTACAAACATGTATACGTTTCTTATGCTCCTCAGCTGAATAAAGTGTCTGAATTAAAAGATTATTCATTCAGAATAGAAAACACATAGATAATATTTGTTTTAGTCCCATAATTTATATATTTTTTTTAGAAGAATAAGAAGAAAGCCTGAAGATACAGAACAAACAAATCCTGTTTTTTGACAAGGGAACAATGTTAAGATTTGCTAAAGATTGTTTTTGTGGGTAGATATTTTAAAAGCTTGTGTGAAGAAATGAAAAAAAATCTTGGCTCTATTTGCCCTATGTCTGAATGTGTTTTGGAGATGAATTAAGCTTTTGCATTGTGGTTACATGCACATGTCTCCAATGCAAATTAATGCGCTTTACATGTACTTGTCCATTGCAGAGCTCTTCATTCAAAATGGCACCTCAATGCAGTAAGTCAAAGTAGATACAATACGCAACAATTACAGAAGATAGCCTATAGGTTTATCTATCTATAGTATATTATTAATACTCAATATATTTTAACGTAAGTTAGCTCCATCTATTACCATTTTTCTTTGTATTTGTTTCAGAGTTAAAAAGGATTACAAACTCTTTCAGGTTTATATTATTGTCTACGTCACCACTATGGAGATTATCTTGTCTATTTTTTCTAGTGGCCATTGCCCCTGGATTGAAAGTAAGGCAGGAGCTCATATTTATAGTTATAACTAGAACAGGAATAAAAAGGAAATCTTCCAAGGAGACACTTATTTTGGCAAGCCTCCACTTGTAAGCCTCCAATTATTTGTGGAGACTTACAAATAAGGTTTTTGAAATGCTCAAAAGATCAGTTTTAAGTAACTAAAATACAAAGTTCAAAGATTTTATATACCTGTTTGTGTTACAAAACGATAGCAGCAACTTCAAAGTCCCATCAGCAATGTTGTATTTTTTGCAGTTTGATATAGCATAAGAGATGTTGTGCTGGATTGTGCAGTCCCAACATGAGTTTTAATTTTAAAATCTGAATTATGTTAAAGTGGTAGTAAACTTAAATTTAAAGTTTCTACCTACAGGTAGGCTTAAAGTAAGTCTTACCTGTAGGTACTGTTAATATATCCTAAACATGTGGCATTTGAAAGATATTCAAATAGGCTCTAGTTGATGACATCACTGCACATTTATTTACTTTTGAATGCTAAAAGTATTAAATTCCAACAAATAGTTTGTTCCCTGCTTAGTTATATTGGACCCTGGCCATGTAGAAGAATGATGAAAGTTTAATTCTCCTTGTCCAATGCCAAAATACACTTTTTTTGCACATAAATAAATACCTCCTGCAGATGGGGCTTTTGTTGTTTCCGTTTCTCCTGAAAAGAAAAAACAAATTCTGCTATTAAATGACATAAAAGAGTTGATTTATTAACAAAAATTCACAACATCATACACCATCTCAATCTGCATGTTCATTCTGTGTGAGTTTCAGAATTGATTGTTTTCTTAAGTTTATTTTCTCTTCTCAATGAATGCTTCTTTTATTATGGCAGAAATAAAATACCACATTTTGGTCACTAAATAGAGCTGAGGAAACACCGAAAATAGACATTGCTTTTTTAACAAGAGAAACAATTTAACAATTCTAGGGGTTGTTAGTAGAAATTAGCAAATAAATGTTACCAATAGGTCTAATTCCCTTTAGTATTCTCTGAAATCCATATATTTTACCAGTTATTACAAACATGTATACGTTTCTTATGCTCCTCAGCTGAATAAAGTGTCTGAATTAAAAGATTATTCATTCAGAATAGAAAACACATAGATAATATTTGTTTTAGTCCCATAATATATATATTTTTTTTCAGAAGAATAAGAAGAAAGCCTGAAGATACAGAACAAACAAATCCTGTTTTTTGACAGGGGAACAATGTTAAGATTTGCTAAAGATTGTTTTTGTGGGTAGATATTTTAAAAGCTTGTGTGAAGAAATGAAAAAAAAAAATCTTGGCTCTATTTGCCCTATGTCTGAATGTGTTTTGGAGATGAATTAAGCTTTTGCATTGTGGTTACATGCACATGTCTCCAATGCAAATTAATGCGCTTTACATGTACTTGTCCATTGCAGAGCTCTTCATTCAAAATGGCACCTTAATGCAGTAAGTCAAAGTAGATACAATACGCAACAATTACAGAAGATAGCCTATAGGTTTATCTATCTATAGTATATTATTAATACTCAATATATTTTAACGTAAGTTAGCTCCATCTATTACCATTTTTCTTTTTAATTGTTTCAGAGTTAGAAAGGATTACAAACTCTTTCAGGTTTATATTATTGTCTACGTCACCACTATGGAGATTATCTTGTCTATTTTTTCTAGTGGCCATTGCCCCTGGATTGAAAGTAAGGCAGGAGCTCATATTTATAGTTATAACTAGAACAGGAATAAATAGGAAATCTTCCAAGGAGACACTTATTTTGGCAAGCCTCCACTTGTAAGCCTCCAATTATTTGTGGAGGCTTACAAAAAAGTTTTTTGAAATGCTCAAAAGATCAGTTTTAAGTAACAAAATACAAAGTTCAAAGATTTTATATACCTGTTTGTGTTACATAACGATAGCAGCAACTTCAAAGTCCCATCAGCAATGTTGTATTTTTTTGCAGTTTGATATAGCATAAGAGATGTTGTGCTGGATTGTGCAGTCCCAACATGATTTTTAATTTTAAAATCTGAATTATGTTAAAGTGGTAGTAAACTTAAATTTAAAGTTTCTACCTACAGGTAGGCTTAAAGTAAGTCTTACCTGTAGGTACTGTTAATATATCCTAAACATGTGGCATTTGAAAGATATTCAAATAGGCTCTAGTTGATGACATCACTGCACATTTATTTACTTTTGAATGCTAAAAGTATTCAATTACAACAAATAGTGTGTTCCCTGTTTAGTTATATTGGACCCTGGCCATGTAGAAGAATGATGAAAGTTTAATTCTCCTTGTCCAATGCCAAAATACACTTTTTTTGCACATAAATAAATACCTCCTGCAGATGGGGCTTTTGTTGTTTCCGTTTCTCCTGAAAAGAAAAAAACAAATACTGCTATTAAATGACATAAAAGAGTTGATTTATTAACAAAAATTCACAACATCATACACCATCTCAATCTGCATGTTCATTCTGTGTGAGTTTCAGAATTGATTGTTTTCTTAAGTTTATTTTCTCTTCTCAATGAATGCTTCTTTTATTATGGCAGAAATAAAATACCACATTTTGGTCACTAAATAGAGCTGAGGAAACACCGAAAATAGACATTGCTTTTTTAACAAGAGAAACAATTTAACAATTCTAGGGGTTGTTAGTAGAAATTAGCAAATAAATGTTACCAATAGGTCTAATTCCCTTTAGTATTCTCTGAAATCCATATATTTTACCACTTATTACAAACATGTATACGTTTCTTATGCTCCTCAGCTGAATAAAGTGTCTGAATTAAAAGATTATTCATTCAGAATAGAAAACACATATATAATATTTGTTTTAGTCCAAAAATGTATATATTTTTTTTAGAAGAATAAGAGGAAAGCCTGAAGATGCAGAACAAACAAATCCTGTTTTTTGACAAGGGAACAATGTTAAGATTGGCTAAAGATTGTTTTTGTGGGTAGATATTTTAAAAAGCTTGTGTGAAGAAATGAAAAAAAATCTTGGCTCTATTTGCCCTATGTCTGAATGTGTTTTGGAGATGAATTAAGCTTTTGCATTGTGGTTACATGCACATGTCTCCAATGCAAATTAATGCGCTTTACATGTACTTGTCCATTGCAGAGCTCTTCATTCAAAATGGCACCTCAATGCAGTAAGTCAAAGTAGATACAATACGCAACAATTACAGAAGATAGCCTATAGGTTTATCTATCTATAGTATATTATTAATACTCAATATATTTTAACGTAAGTTAGCTCCATCTATTACCATTTTTCTTTTTAATTGTTTCAGAGTTAGAAAGGATTACAAACTCTTTCAGGTTTATATTATTGTCTACGTCACCACTATGGAGATTATCTTGTCTATTTTTTCTAGTGGCCATTGCCCCTGGATTGAAAGTAAGGCAGGAGCTCATATTTATAGTTATAACTAGAACAGGAATAAAAAGGAAATCTTCCAAGGAGACACTTATTTTGGCAAGCCTCCACTTGTAAGCCTCCAATTATTTGTGGAGGCTTACAAATAAGGTTTTTGAAATGCTCAAAAGATCAGTTTTAAGTAACTAAAATACAAAGTTCAAAGATTTTATATACCTGTTTGTGTTACAAAACGATAGCAGCAACTTCAAAGTCCCATCAGCAATGTTGTATTTTTTGCAGTTTGATATAGCATAAGAGATGTTGTGCTGGATTGTGCAGTCCCAACATGAGTTTTAATTTTAAAATCTGAATTATGTTAAAGTGGTAGTAAACTTAAATTTAAAGTTTCTACCTACAGGTAGGCTTAAAGTAAGTCTTACCTTTAAGTACTGTTAATATATCCTAAACATGTGAGCCATTTGAAAGATATTCAAATAGGCTCTAAGTTGATTGACCATCACTGCACATTTAATTTACTTTTGAATGCTAAAAGTATTAAATTCCGACAACAAATAGTGTGTTCCCTGCTTAGTTATATTGGACCCTGGCCATGTAGAAGAATGATGAAAGTTTAATTCTCCTTGTCCAATGCCAAAATACACTTTTTTTGCACATATAAATAAATACCTTCCTGCAGATGGGGCTTTTGTTGTTTCCGTTTCTCCTGAAAAGAGAAAAAACAAATGCTGCTATTAAATGACATAAAAGAGTTGATTTATTAACAAAAATTCACAACACGTCATACACCATCTCAATCTGCATGTTCATTCTGTGTGAGTTTCAGAATTGATTGTTTTCTTAAGTTTATTTTCTCTTCTCAATGAATGCTTCTTTTATTATGGCAGAAATAAAATACCACACTTTGGTCACTAAATAGAGCTGAGGAAACCCTGAAAATAGACATTGCTTTTTAACAAGAGAGAAACAATTTAACAATTGTAGGGGTTGTTAGTAGAAATTATCAAATAAATGTTACAAATAGTGCTAATTCCCTTTAGTATTCTCTGAAATCCATACATTTTACCACTTATTACAAACATGTATATTTTTCTTATGCTCCTCAGCTGAATAAAGTGTCTGAATTAAAAGATTATTCATTCTGAATAGAAAACACAGAGATAATATTTGTTTTAGTCCCATAATGTATGAAAATATATTTTTTTAGAAGAATAAAAAGAAAGCCTGAAGATACAGACCAAAAAATCCTGTTTTTTGACAAGGGGACAATGTTAAGATTTGCTAAAGATTGTTTTTGTGGGAAGATTTTTTAAAAGCTTGTGTGAAGAAATAAAAAATTATCTTGGCTCTATTTGCTCTATGTCTGAATGTGTTTTAGAGATGAATCAAGCTTTAGCATTGTGGTTACGTGCACATGTCTCCAATGCAAATTAATGCGCTTTACATGTACTAGTACATTGCAGAAGCTCTTCATTTCAAAATGGCACCTTAATGCAGTAAGTCAAAGTAGATACAATACGCAACAATACACTGAAGATAGCCTATAGGTTTATCTATCTATAGTATATTATTAATACTCAATATATTTTAACGTAAGTTAGCTCCATCTATTACCATTTTTCTTTTTAATTGTTTCAGAGTTAGAAAGGATTACAAACTCTTTCAGGTTTATATTATTGTCTACGTCACCACTATGGAGATTATCTTGTCTATTTTTTCTAGTGGCCATTGCCCCTGGATTGAAAGTAAGGCAGGAGCTCATATTTATAGTTATAACTAGAACAGGAATAAAATAGGAAATCTTCCAAGGAGACACTTATTTTGGCAAGCCTCCACTTTGTAAAGCCTCCAATTATTTGTGGAGTTTTACAAAAAAGGTTTTTTGAAATGCTCAAAAGATCAGTTTTAAGTAACAAAATACAAAGTTCAAAGATTTTAAGTACCTGTTTGTGTTATAAAACGATAGCAGCAACTTCAAAGTCCCATCAGCAATGTTGTATTTTTTGCAGTTTGATATAGCATAAGAGATGTTGTGCTGGATTGTGCAGTCCCAACATGAGTTTTAATTTTAAAATCTGAATTATGTTAAAGTGGTAGTAAACTTAAATTTAAAGTTTCTACCTACAGGTAGGCTTAAAGTAAGTCTTACCTTTAGGTACGGTTAATATATCCTAAACATGTGCCATTTGAAAGATATTCAAATAGGCTCTAGTTGATGACATCACTGCACATTTAATTCACTTTTAAATACTAAAGGTATTAAATTCCAACACATAGTTTGTTCCCTGCTTAGTTATATTGGACCCTGGTCATGTAGAAGAATGATGAAAGTTTAATTCTCCTAGTCCAATGCCAAAATATACATTTTTGCACATAAATAAATACCTTCTGCAGTTGGGGCTTTTGTTGTTTCCGTTTCTCCTGAAAAGAAAAAACAAATTCTGCTATTAAATGACATAAACAAGTTGATTTATTAACAAAAATTCACAACGTCATACACCATCTCAATCTGCATGTTCATTCTGTGTGAGTTTCAGAATTGCTTGTTTTCTTAAGTTTATTTTCTCTTCTCAATGAATGCTTCTTTCATTATGGCAGAAATAAAATACCACATTTTGGTCACTAAATAGAGCTGAGGAAACATCGAAAATAGACATTGCTTTTTTAACAAGAGAAACAATTTACCAATTGTAGGGGTTGTTAGTAGAAATTAGCAAATAAATATTACCAATAGTGCTAATTCCCTTTAGTATTCTCTGAAATCCATACATTTAACCACTTATTACAAACATGTATATTTTTCTTATGCTCCTCAGCTGAATAAAGTGTCTGAATTAAAAGATTATTCATTCAGAATAGAAAACACATGGATAATATTTGTTTTAGTCCCATAATGTATCAAAATATATTTTTTTAGTAGAAGAAGAAAAAAGCCTGAAGATACAGACCAAAAAATCCTATTTTTTGACAAGGGAACAATGTTAAGATTTGCTAAAGATTGTTTTTGTGGGAAGATTTTTTAAAAGCTTGTGTGAAGAAATAAAAAATTATCTTGGCTCTATTTGCCCTATGTCTGAATGTGTTTTAGAGATGAATCAAGCTTTAGCATTGTGGTTACGTGCACATGTCTCCAATGCAAATTAATGCGCTTTACATGTACTAGTACATTGCAGAGCTCTTCATTTAAAATGGCATCTCAATGCAGTAAGTCAAAGTAGATACACTACACAACAATTACTGAAGATTGCCTATTGGTTTATCTATCTATAGTATATTATTAATATTCAATATATTTTAACGTAAGTTAGCTCCATCTATTACCATTTTTCTTTTTAATTGTTTCAGAGTTAGAAAGGATTACAAACTCTTTCAGGTTTATATTATTGACTACGTCACCACTATGGAGATTATCTTGTCTATTTTTTCTAGTGGCCATTGCCCCTGGATTGAAAGTAAGGCAGGAGCTCATATTTATAGTTATAACTAGAACAGGAATAAAAAGGAAATCTTCCAAAGGAGACACTTATTTTGGCAAGCCTCCACTTTTAAACCTCCAATTATTTGTGGAGGTTTACAAATAAGGTTTTTGAAAGGCGCAAACAATCAGTTTTAAGTAACTAAAATACAAAGTTCAAAGATTTTATAAACCTGTTTGTGTTACAAAACGATAGCAGCAACTTCAAAGTCCCATCAGCAATGTTGTATTTTTTGCAGTTTAATATAACATAAGAGATGTTGTGCTGGATTGTGCAGTCCCAACATGAGTTTTAATTTTAAAATCTGAATTATGTTAAAGTGGTAGTAAACTTAAATTTTAAGTTTCTACCTACAGGTAGGCTTAAAATAAGTCTTACCTTTGGGTACGGTTAATATATCATAAACTTGAGCAATTTGAAAGATATTCAAATAGGCTCTAGTTGATGACATCACTGCACATTTAATTTATTGTGCATGCTAAAAGCATTAAATTCCGACAACTAGTTTGTTCCCTGCTTAGTTATATTGGACCCTGGCCATGTAGAAGAATGATGAAAGTTTAATTCTCCTTGTCCAATACCAAAATACACTTTTATTGCACATATAAATAAATACCTTCTGCAGATGGGGCTTTTGTTGTTCCTGTTTCTCCTGAAGAGAAAAAACAAATGCTGCTATTAAATGACATAAAATAGTTGATTTATTAACAAAAATTCACAACGTCATACACCATCTTAATCTGCATGTTCATTCTGTGTGAGTTTAAGAATTGCTTGTTTTCTTAAGTTTATTTTCTCTTCTCAATGAATGCTTCTTTTATTATGGCAGAAATAAAATACCACACTTTGGTCACTAAATAGAGCTGAGGAAACCCTAAAAAAAGACATTGCCTTTTTAACAAGAAAAACAATTTAACAATTGTAGGGGTTGTTAGTAGAAATTATCAAATAAATATTACAAATAGTGCTAATTCCCTTTAGTATTCTCTGAAATCCATACATTTAACCACTTTTTACAAACATGTATATTTTTCTTATGCTCCTCAGCTGAATAAAGTGTCTGAATTAAAAGATTATTCATTCTGAATAGAAAACACAGAGATAATATTTGTTTTAGTCCCATAATGTATGAAAATATATTTTTTTAGAAGAATAAAAAGAAAGCAGAAGATACAGACCAAAAAATCCTGTTTTTTGACAAGGGAACAATGTTAAGATTTGCTAAAGATTGTTTTTGTGGGAAGATTTTTTAAAAGCTTGTGTGAAGAAATAAAAAATTATCTTGGCTCTATTTGCCCTATGTCTGAATGTGTTTTAGAGATGAATCAAGCTTTAGCATTGTGGTTATGTGCACATGTCTCCAATGCAAATTAATGCGCTTTACATGTACTCGTAAATTGCAGAGCTCTTCATTTAAAATGGCACCTCAATGCAGTAAGTCAAAGTAGATACAATACGCAACAATTACTGAAGATAGTCTATAGGTTTATCTATCTATAGTATATTATTAATACTCAATATATTTTAACGTAAGTTAGCTCCATCTATTACCATTTTTCTTTTTAATTGTTTCAGAGTTAGAAAGGATTACAAACTCTTTCAGGTTAATATTATTGACTACGTCACCACTATGGAGATTATCTTGTCTATTTTTTCTAGTGGCCATTGCCCCTGGATTGAAAGTAAGGCAGGAGCTCATATTTATAGTTATAACTAGAACAGGAATAAAAAGGTAATCTTCCAAGGAGACACTTATTTTGGCAAGCCTCCACTTTTAAACCTCCAATTATTTGTGGAGGTTTACAAATAAGGTTTTTGAAAGGCGCAAAAGATCAGTTTTAAGTAACTAAAATACAAAGTTCAAAGATTTTATAAACCTGTTTGTGTTACAAAACGATAGCAGCAACTTCAAAGTCCCATCAGCAATGTTGTATTTTTTGCAGTTTGATATAGCATAAGAGATGTTGTGCTGGATTGTGCAGTCCCAACATGAGTTTTAATTTTAAAATCTGAATTATGTTAAAGTGGTAGTAAACTTAAATTTAAAGTTTCTACCTACAGGTAGGCTTAAAGTAAGTCTTACCTTTAGGTACGGTTAATATATCCTAAACATGTGCCATTTGAAAGATATTCAAATAGGCTCTAGTTGATGACCTCACTGCACATTTAATTTACTTTTGCATGCTAAAAGCATTAAATTCCGACAAATAGTTTGTTCCCTGCTTAGTTATATTGGACCCTGGCCATGTAGAAGAATGCTGAAAGTTTAATTCTCCTTGTCCAATGCCAAAATACACTTTTATTGCACATAAATAAATACCTTCTGCAGATGGGGCTTTTGTTGTTCCTGTTTCTCCTGAAGAGAAAAAACAAATGCTGCTATTAAATGACATAAAATAGTTGATTTATTAACAAAAATTCACAACGTCATACACCATCTCAATCTGCTTGTTCATTCTGTGTGAGTTTAAGAATTGCTTGTTTTCTTAAGTTTATTTTCTCTTCTCAATGAATGCTTCTTTCATTATGGCAGAAATAAAATACCACATTTTAGTCACTAAATAGAGCTGAGGAAACACCGAAAATAGACATTGCTTTTTTAACAAGAGAAACAATTTACCAATTGTATTGGTTGTTAGTAGAAATTAGCAAATAAATATTACCAATAGTGCTAATTCCCTTTAGTATTCTCTGAAATCCATACATTTAACCACTTATTACAAACATGTATATTTTTCTTATGCTCCTCAGCTGAATAAAGTTTCTGAATTAAAAGATTATTCATTCAGAATAGAAAACACATGGATAATATTTGTTTTAGTCCCATAATGTATCAAAATATATATTTTTAGAAGAAGAAGAAGAAAGCTTGAAGATACAGACCAAAAAATCCTATTTTTTGACAAGGGAACAATGTTAAGATTTGCTAAAGATTGTTTTTGTGGGAAGATTTTTTAAAAGCTTGTGTGAAGAAATAAAAAATTATCTTGGCTCTATTTGCCCTATGTCTGAATGTGTTTTAGAGATGAATCAAGCTTTAGCATTGTGGTTACGTGCACATGTCTCCAATGCAAATTAATGCGCTTTACATGTACTAGTACATTGCAGAGCTCTTCATTTAAAATGGCATCTCAATGCAGTAAGTCAAAGTAGATACAATACGCAACAATTACTGAAGATAGCCTATAGGTTTATCTATCTATAGTATATTATTAATATTCAATATATTTTAACGTAAGTTAGCTCCATCTATTACCATTTTTCTTTTTAATTGTTTCAGAGTTAGAAAGGATTACAAACTCTTTCAGGTTTATATTATTGACTACGTCACCACTATGGAGATTATCTTATCTATTTTTTCTAGTGGCCATTGCACCTGGATTGAAAGTAAGGCAGGAGCTCATATTTATAGTTATAAATAGAACTGGAATAAAAAGGAAATCTTCCAAAGGAGACACTTATTTTGGCAAGCCTCCACTTTTAAACCTCCAATTATTTGTGGAGGTTTACAAATAAGGTTTTTGAAAGGCGCAAACGATCAGTTTTAAGTAACTAAAATACAAAGTTCAAAGATTTTATAAACCTGTTTGTGTTACAAAACGATAGCAGCATCTTCAAAGTCCCATCAGCAATGTTGTATTTTTTGCAGTTTAATATAACATAAGAGATGTTGTGCTGGATTGTGCAGTCCCAACATGAGTTTTAATATTAAAATCTGAATTATGTTAAAGTGGTAGTAAATTTAAATTTTAAGTTTCTACCTACAGGTAGGCTTAAAATAAGTCTTACCTTTGGGTACGGTTAATATATCCTAAACTTGAGCCATTTGAAAGATATTCAAATAGGCTTTAGTTGATTACCTCACTGCACATTTAATTTATTTTGCATGCTAAAAGCATTAAATTCCGACAAATAGTTTGTTCCCTGCTTAGTTATATTGGACCCTGGTCATGTAGAAGAATGATGAAAGTTTAATTCTCCTTGTCCAATGCCAAAATACACTTTTATTGCACATATAAATAAATACCTTCTGCAGATGGGGCTTTTGTTGTTCCTGTTTCTCCTGAAGAGAAAAAACAAATGCTGCTATTAAATGACATAAAATAGTTGATTTATTAACAAAAATTCACAACATCATACACCATCTCAATCTGCATGTTCATTCTGTGTGAGTTTCAGAATTGCTTGTTTTCTTAAGTTTATTTTCTCTTCTCAATGAATGCTTCTTTTATTATGGCAGAAATAAAATACCACACTGTGGTCACTAAATAGAGCTGAGGAAACACCGAAAATAGACATTGCGGGGCAGATTCACATAGAAATAGATTATCGTAGCGTATCAGAAATACACTACGCCGCCGTTTTTTACCTGGCTCTACGTGGAATTCAGGTAGATTTTGTCCAGTAAACGACGGCGGCGTAGTGTATTTCTCCCGTCGCAATCCATCAGCGCGAGTAGGGGGTGTGAATCATTTAAAATAGGCGCGTTCCCGCGGCGATCGATCTGCGCATGCTCCTTTCGCAAATTTCTCCGCCGTGCATTGCGCGAAATCACGTCGTGACGTCATTCGTTGTTTATGTAGCGTCGTTTACGGGCGATCCTAGTCCCGAGCGAGTTACGTGAACAAAAATAAAAAAATAATAAATTCGAAGCGGGAACGACGGCCATACTTAACATGGGCTACGTAACGTTAGAGCAGCAAAAAGCTGCTCTAACATTACGTACAAAAAAATAGACGAAAGCGATTGCGAAGACCACTCGTATCTTCAGGAATCGCCGTAAAAAAACATTTGCGTATCCCGACGCATCAAAACGATGCGAACTCCTCCCAGCGGCCGCAAATAGATGGCAGCGTAGATCCGAAGGCTTACGAAGACGTAAGCCTCTCGGATCGAAGCCCGAAGCCGCCGTATCATGGTTTGAGGATTCAAACTAGTGATACGGCGCGCGAAATTTGAAATTACTCCTGTCTAATACCAGTTAAACAGGCGTAATTGCTCTATGAATCTGGCCCTGCTTTTTTAACAAGAGAAACAATTTACCAATTGTAGTTTTTTTTTTTGTAGAAATTAGCAAATAAATATTACCAATAGTGCTAATTCCCTTTAGTATTCTTTGAAATCCATACATTTAACCACTTATTACAAACATGTATATTTTTCTTATGCTCCTCAGCTGAATAAAGTTTCTGAATTAAAAGATTATTCATTCAGAATAGAAAACACATGGATAATATTTGTTTTATTCCCATAATGTATCAAAATATATTTTTTTAGAAGAATGAGGCGCCGTACACACGGCCGAGGTTCTCGCTGAAAATCAGCGAGAACCTCGCTGGAATGCACATTCCAGCGAGGACCTCGGCCGTGTGTACGGTCTCAGCGAGCTTCCCGTCGGGAAGCTTGTCGAGCCGAAAAAGAGAGCACGCGCTCTATTTTCTCGACGGCCCGCCTGGAAGAATGGCTGGTTGCCATTCCCGACGGGCGGGTCGCCGAATTCGACGGCCGGGAGAGAACCTCGACGGGCGGAACGATGTGTTCTGCCCGTCGAGGTTCTGGGTCGTGTGTACGGCACCTAAGAAGAAAGCCTGAAGATACAGAACAAAAAAATCCTGTTTTTTGACAAGGAAACAATGTTAAGATTTGCTAAAGATTTTTTTTTGTGGGAAGATTTCTTAAAAGCTTGCGTGAAGAAAAAAAAATGATCTTGGCTCTATTTGCCCTATGTTTGAATGTGTTTTAGAGATGAATCAAGCTTTAGCATTGTGGTTACGTGCACATGTCTCCAATGCAAATTAATGCACTTTACATGTACTAGTACATTGCAGAGCTCTTCATTTAAAATGGCATCTCAATGCAGTAAATCAAAGTAGATACAATACGCAACAATTACTGAAAATAGCCTATATGTTTATCTATCTATAGTATATTATTAATACTCAATATATTGTAACATAAGTTATCTCCATTTATTACCATTTTTCTTGTTACATTTTTTCATAGTTAGAAAGGATTACAACCTCTTTCTGGTTTATATTATTGTCTACGTCACCACTATGGAGATTATCTTCTCTATTTTTTCTAGTGGCCATTGCCCCTGGATTGAAAGTAAGTCAAGAGCTCATATTTATAGTTATAACTAGAACAGGAATAAAAAGGAAATATTCCAAGGAGACACTTATTTTTGGCAAGCCTCCACTTGAAAGCCTCCAATTATTTGTGGAGGCTTACAAATAAGGGCCCAGATTCAGGTACATCTCCGCATTATTAGACCGGCGTAGCGCACCGCCTTTACGTTAGACTTGCGCAATTTTGCCGCGTAATCACCCTATTCTCGTAGCTTTTGCGCAGGAAATTGCGCATACGTAACGTTTTTTCAGAGGCGTAAGGAGGAGTAATACAAATTGGGAAGGACGTGGGCGTGTTACATTGAAATGAGCCGTGACCCCATGCAAATGAAGGGCCGGCCGGCTCGCGCATGCGCGCTTGAACGAGACCATGTCAGCTCCGATGTGCGCATGCTCACAACTCGGGAGCGGCGCAATCAGTGAAATTGGAAATGGACTAGGGCAATGTTGTGAACTACGCAAACAGTATAAATAGACACACACAAACGCACTTCCTTTGCAAAAGTACATCCCTTTGTCCCTTCCCATTTAACCAAGTGCTTTTGTTCTTGTTGTGTTTTGTAGTTGTCAGATTAGTGTTCTGTGTGATCAGGTGTTTGCTAGTAGATTTTTGAAAGTGGTTTTTGCTAAGTGTTTGAGAGACTGTTTGTTTGATTGATATATCTCTTTTTGTTTCTTTTCCTGCTGTATTTTTGTTTTGTTTTTTGGGGACTGTTTCTTGCTGAGTCGTTTTCTCTCTGTGTGTGTTTTTTTGTGATTGGTTGTGCTTGTTTGTGTGCGTGAATTTTGTTGACTGGGACTGTTTTTTTTTGGAAGGATGAGTGAGAGAAAACGCAAGCTGAATTTTACAGTTGTGGAAAAACAGATTCTTGCCCGGGCCATTAGCGAGTATGGGCGTTACCTCCACGGCCCAGAGAGTGCCAACACCACCCCGGCCAGGAGGAGGGAGATTTTGGATAGGATCACTGACCAGGTGAATTCAGCGGGGCAGGGGGAGACACGGACCAGGTCTGGGATTGACAAAAAAATCAATGACCTCCGGCGTCTGGTCAAAAAGAAGTTGGCCAGAATGCATGCCCATGCCAGGGGCACAGGAGGGGGCCCACCATGCCGTATTAGCCTGACAGCGGAGGAGCGTGCGGTGGCCCTGACCTTTCATCGGCATGAAGTTGAGGGCCTGCCCGGCTTTGACTCAAGTCCGGAGCCCGTGGTGCCAGGTAAGTTGTTTTATTTTTTAATATCAGGTGTGTAGCATGTGTGGGGGAGGGGGTGAAAGGGAATATGTTGCAAGTGTGTGGATCCTCCAACCTGTGAATGTTTTGTGTCATCCACAGATGTGCAGGAGGGTGCAGGGCCATCTGGCCTGACCGCACCCACCCCAGGACAGCAGCCTAATGAGGCCCCCCCAACAAGGCCGGAGTCCGCAGAGGAGGTTCAACAGGAGCAGGACAATCATGAGGAGGAGGAGAATCATGAGGAGGAGGAGTCCATGTCAGGCACTGGACGTTTGGGTTTTGAGGACTCCTCCCCTCTGGCTGGCAGCAGGCAGGCCTCCCTAAGGGGGAGCCCCCCCTCCTCCCCCAACATGGCTCCCCTCACAAGGGCCTCCCCTTCTCCCCGGCCACAAGCATCAGCTGGAGGCAGGATGTCATCCCAGACCACCAGGGGGTTGGCCGATCTCCTGCCCGCCACTCTGAGAAGGGACCAGTTCCTCCAGACCCGCCATCTGGGACAGGTCAGCCAGACATTGGTGCGGATGGAGGAGAGCCTGTCCTCCATCAAGTATACGCTGGGGAACCTGGACTCCCACTCCCGGGCTTTCACAACCTGCCTAAATGAACTGCAGACGACATCAGCAGGCGTTGGGCAGGATGTGAGGGCCCTTACCCTGGCTATCCAGGCCAACACGGCAACAGTTGGTGCTGCCCTGGACAGAATTGCCGTGGCCTTGGAGGGCAGGCCACCAGGTGGGCAGAGATCAGGGGCTGATCCTCCTTGCCCGGTTTTACCGCTTCCCCATGAGTCTCCCCTGAGAAGCCGGGGCCGTGGCTGGGGGCGCCCCAGGCGTGGCTCACGCAGAGGGCAGTAATTTGTTTTTCCCCATTTATTTTTTTCAATTTTTTATTTTTTTTTTGTCTTTTTTTTTTTTTGCTGGAAATTTTTTGCTTTTGCAGGTCATTTTTTTTTTGGGTTGTGAATGCTGTGTGAATGTGGGGGTGACATTCCTGCCGGAAAATGGGTGTCACCCTCTATTTTGGTGGAGAAGGGTTCCCCAGGACCAGGGAGAAGTGATCCCCAGGTCCGTGTGATTGGTGTATGAATGTTCAGTGACATAATTGGAGCCTTGGCGTGGCGTTGCTGCTCACAAGTCCTGCATGGTGGACTGGTGCCAATCCAATTTGATGTGGATGTGGGGGGTGTGTGCTAGGGACCACAGTGGTGTGCATGCATGCATTCTCATTGTGCCATGATTAATGTGTATGTTTAACGTGCAAAGATGCCCAATGTGAGCTGTCTCCTGGCTGCTCTTCCCTCAGAAGACGGGGTAACCTCGGTTAGGGGGGGATTGTCTGGTTCAGGGGTCAGGTCATCACGTAGGTCAATCTGCAGACCCTTTCTTTCTGCAAAGTTGTGCAGCATGCAACATGCACCGATGATCTGGCACACGAAGTTTGGGGAATACAAGAGGGTACCCCCAGACTTATCCAGGCATCGGAAACGTGACTTTAGGATGCCAAAGGTGCGCTCCACCACTGCACGGGTTTGGGCATGTGCTTGATTGTATCTTTCCTCTCCTGGGGTTTGGGGGTTCCGGATAGGAGTCATGAGATGGGGTCCCAGTGGATATGCAGAGTCACCTGTAAGGGAAAAGACAGGAGGATGTTAGTCATGCATGTGCCCCTTGTGATGTGCATCATGGGAGGGGATAGTCATGCCTGCCACCCATGTCACTCACCAACCAGCCTGGTGTCCCCATACACGTTCTGATCGAATTCCAATCGGATGTGGCATTGATTGTATATGTAGCGGTCATGGCTGGATCCGGGGTGTTTGGCACGGACGTGCCATATGAGGCCTTGGGCATCGACTATCAACTGTACATTGATGGAATACCAATGCTTCCGATTGCGGTACATGTGCTCTGTCTCCTGGGGGGGCTGGAGTTCCACATGTGTGCAATCAATGGCCCCCACAGTGCGTGGGAATCTGGCAATTCTGTAGAAATCTGTCATTGCCTTCAGCAGCTCCTCAGTGATGGGTTTGATGATTTGGTTGGCCATGCATCTGAGGATTGCAGGGACAACCTGGTGCACACATCTGCTCATGGAGGATTGTGACATCCCAGCCACCACTCCACTTGTACGCTGAAAAGAGCCACTGGCAAGGAAATGGAGTGTTGCCATGACCTTGACCAGTGGCTGCACTGCATGTGAGCGGTGTGTTGGGCTGGTGATGTCCTCCTGCAGGGTTGTGGTTAATTCCAGGATGGCATGAGGGGTAAATCTGAAGATGCGAAACACCTCAGAATCACTCATGCCAAACAGGTCTATGCGGGTACGGTATATCCTCTCCCGTGCCATCCTCCGTGCCATCCTCCGTGCCCTCATCCTTCTTTGTTCATCTAAAGTCAGTAGTATAGCTATGTGCGACGATGCCCCTGGCATGTTGGCATACAGATTGTTGAGCAACACGTGTGACTGCTGAGCTGATCACTAACAGTGTTGCTTTATCTAACAAGTAGACTTTTTTTCTTTTTTTAGACCAGCTTTTATAAGCTCTAATTTTAGACAGGACATTTTGCTGTTGCGCACACTGCGTCGCCTGCGCTGCCCCAACGTTGTTTTGTGGATCCCCGTAAGTCCCTCATTAGCATATTTGACTAGCAAATCAATGGTGTGTCTATTGCACTTTTGCGCGGAAGGATGCGTCAGTCTAACGAAATTACGCGGGACAAAAAAAAGTCAATTTTTTGCGTAGCTCATTCTGGGGATGCCGTGCAACGAAACGCAAGCGCACATTTAGACTTACGCACGCGCATCTCCTGTTGCGCAGGCGTAATCGCTCTGTGAATCTGGGCCAAGGTTTATGAAAGGCTCAAAAGATCAGTTTTAAGTAACTAAAATACAAATTTCAAAGAATGTATATACCTGTTTGTGTTAGAAAATGATAGCAGCACCTTTAAAGTCCCATCAACAATGTTGTATTTTTTGCAGTTTGATATAGCATAAGAGATGTTGTGCAGGATTGTGCAGTCCCAACAAGAGTTTTAATTTTAAAATCTGAATTATGTTAAAGTGGTAGTAAACTTAAATTTAAAGTTTCTACCTACAGGTAAGTCTTACCTTTAGGTATGGTTAATATATCCTAAACATGTGTCATTTGAAAGATGTTCAAATAGGCTTTAGTTGATGACATCACTGCACTTTAATTTACTTTTAAATGCTAAAAGTATTAAATTCCTACAAATAGTTTGTTCCCTGCTTAGTTATATTGGACCCATGTCGAAGAATGATGAAAGTTGAATTCTCCTTGTTCAATGCCAAAATACACTTTTTTTGCACATACATAAATACCTTCTGAAGATGGGGGTTTTGTTGTTTCCTTTTCTTCTTCTGAAAAGAAAAAAAATCTGCTATTAAATGACATAAAAGAATTGATTTATTAACAATAATTCACAACGCCATACACCAGGCCCCAAAAATTAGCCAACAGGCATTCACCTGACAGCAAACAACTTTGTATTTTGTGGCTGGAGGTACATTAAGCTATTCACCGGATACAGAAGTATGTGTCGCCCATAAATGGCCGACACTTACTTCTGTATCTGTTTTTCGCCTAATACTTCTGGTAGGTCAGTGTCCATGTTGTGGGACTATTTGTGCACAGCTAGTAAGTATTTTGTTTCTGCAAATATGACCTGCGGTTTTTAATGTTCGCCTGCCATTAAAGTCAATGGGGCCCGCCACGAACATTTGAGAAAGTTTGCAGTTACCGCCCATCAGATTTTCGTCCATCACTATTAGATACATTTTCAAATTTAATAATGGAGTTCTCATATTCCCCGTTCACAGGCCTACAAATGTGGTGGATGTCAAATAAATACAAGAACAGTCAAAAAACTGTAAAAAAAAACAAACAAAAGAACTTGTAATACTAAGAAATTACACTGTTCCAATAATCATAACTAAAAGATCCACTTTTCTCATTAGAATAAAAAAAAGTAATTAAACATAAAAGATTTGGTGTTTTATATTTGCCTATTATTTTTCGTCTATTCAAATTATAGATTCTTATATACAAGTTAATTTTGTTAATGTACAGTAGGTGACCGCGATATTGTGTCAATCTCACTCATTTTCTCAGCGAGATTGACCACCTACGAGCCCCATCGCGGGAGCCAGCACTGAGCTGGCTTGCCGCGATAGAGACAAAGCCAGCATAGAAGGGGCGGGGATCCGACTTGGATTCCCACCAATTCTACACGTGGGCGGCATTTGGTATGAATCCTGAGGTGGAACTCTCCACCGGATTTTAAATAGAAATCCGGCATGGGTTCCCTCCTCAGGAGCATACCGGGCCCTTAGGTCTGGTATGGGTTGTAAGGAGACCCCCCTATGCCAAAAAAACGGCATGGGGGTCCCCCCACAATCCATACCAGACCCGTATCCAAAGCACGCCGCCCGGCCGGCCGGTCAGGAAAGGAGTGTGGGCGAGCGAGCGAGCACCGCCCCTCCTGAGCCGTACCAGGCAGCATGCCCTCAACATGGGGGGGTCAGGTGCTCTGGAGCAGGGGGGCGCACTGTGGCCCCCCCACCCCAGAGCACCCTGTCCCCATGTTGATGAGGACAGGGCCCCTTCCCGACAACCCTGGCCGTTGGTTGTCGGGGTATGCGGGCGGGAGTCTTATCGGAATCTGGGAGCCCCCTTTAATAAGGGGGCCCCAGATACCGGCCCCCCACCCTAAGTGAATGAGTATGGGGTACATCGTACCCCTACCCATTCACCTGCAAGCAAAGTATTATATTCATTAAAAAAAAACAAGGGTATTGAGTAGGTTTAGATGGCTAGATTGCCCTCCAAAAAAAGAAAATTTTTAAAGCACATGAAGATTTTACAAATCATAATAATTTTTTATTGCATTGGTCACATACATACATTTCTTTGCTATTTGTTACTTATTGTTACATAGAAACTGTTATGTATGAGTTCATTCTTCATGAACTAATTGTCAAATTGAATGGATTTTATTTACTCGATAGATATGTTTTTTATTGGGTTACGTAAAATAAAACATGTGCTCACCTTGGAAAATAACATGTCCTTTACTACAATAGCTAAAGTGAAAAAAAAAAGATGATTTTATTAATAATTCATGTTTAAAGTAAATTTACAAAACAAAAATATGATTAAATATATAACATGGGTACATGCACATGAACGTTTGCAATCACCCGGAAATTCTAGCATTAAATTATTGAAATTTTCCAGGGAAAGGGGACTTGTACAACCTGTCATATAAGTGCATGGCTGTACATGCTTGTACTCAAGTACAGTATATGCTGATGCTCCATTGCATATTTCCTTTACATTGTAGTTTCCTGTTAGGGGAAATGGCTGTACACACTTACGTGCTGGTAAATAGGTTTTTCCTCAGTATTTACCCATGCATATGATGTAATCTTTGGCCATGGACTTCTATGCCCAGCTGTACTGTATGTACCACCTATGGCTCCCTGACCATGGGAAAACACCAGTAGCCAGATTCAGTAAGACTTACGACGGCGTATCAGTAGATACGCCGGTGTAAGTCCGAATCTGCGCGGTCGTATCTTTAAGCGTATTCTCAAACTGAGATACGCTTAACTGATGCTAAGATACGACCGGCGTAAGTCTCCTACACCGTCGCATCTTAGCTGCATATTTATGCTGGCCACTAGGGGATTTACGCCTAGAATATGTAAATTAGCTAGATACGCCTATTCACGAACGTACGCACAGCCGTCGCAGTAAGATACTCCATTTACGTAAGGCGTTTTTCAGGCGTATAGATAAACCACCAAAAAGATGGCACAGCCAATGTTAAGTATGGACGTCGGAACAGCTGTCGAATTTAACGTCGTTTACATCGTTTGCGTAAGTCGATTCAGAATGGGGCTGGGCGTAGGTTACATTCACGTCGAAAGCATTGACAATTTGCGACGTGATTTTGAGCATTCGGCGCGTTCGTTTCGGCGCGTCATTTATGTGGGGTCTCGATTAATTTACATGTATTACACCCACATTCCACCTACTTTAAATTACACGGGCTTACTCCATTTGCGATATGCCGACGTAACTTAGGGAGCAAGTGCTTTGTGAATACAGTACTTGCCTCACTATGTTACGTTGGCGAAGTGCAAATGGGATGCGCTATGTGGAACTAAAGATGCACCCGTCTTACTGAATCTGGCTACAGGAGTTTTAGGTTACAGCTCCATTGCACCTGCAAACATCCATGTGCATATAAAACTTGCGTCTTGATGTTGTCTCAACTGCCACACCACCATAGTTGTTACGCCTGAAAAACACCTTACGTAAATGGAGTATCTTACTGCGACGGCTGTGCGTACTGACGTAAGTTTATTACGCCGTCGTATCTTAGTTGCATATTTACGCTGTACATTAGGGGCGCTTCCATTGAATTTCCACGTAAAATATGCAAATTAGATAGATACGAACGTACGTACGTCTGGCGCATTTTTTTACGTCGTTTGCGTTAGTCGTTTTCCGGTGTAAAGTTACCCCTGCTGTATAGAGGCATACTCAATGTTAAGTATGAACATCGGGCCAGTGTCTAATTTTCCGGCGTTCAAGTCGTTTGCGTAAAACGTTCGCGAATAGGGATTTGCGTAAGTTACGTTTACGTCGTTTCCATTGACTATTTGCGACGTGATTTTGCGCATGCGCACTGGGATATCTCCACGGACGGCGCAAGCGTCATTAAAAAAATGTCCTTTACGTGGGGTCATGATGGTTTACATTAAATCACTCCCACATCTTACTGATTTGAATTGCGCGGCCTTACGCCGCAACAATTACACTACACCGCCGTAACTTACAGCGGAAATTCTTTGTGAATATGGATACGCCGCTGTAACTTACATCGGCGTAGTGTAACTTAGATAAGCTACGCCAGCGGCACTTCTTTGTGGATCTGGCCCAAAATCTTTCATTTTCTCCTGGTTTTAATTTAAGACATTACAGCTTTATACAGCATTTTCATGCAATTACTGTATCTCAGAAAATGGCATGCTATAGATAATTTGTAGAAATATCACAACTGTAACAGAAAAAAAGTATGCAGGTATACCTACCTATTTTATCAATTTACAATATATTTACACATAGATATTAATCACATGTAAATCTATTTTTGTTTGTTTTTCACAGACTAGAAAATGGTTTGAACCTCTGCCATGTTTTTAATTTTCATCTTTGTGACCACTGGGTAAATTAACCCCCTTTTTTTCCCTTTGCCACTGTGACTGAAAGTGAGGAAAAACTGTTTTGAGTTATCACTAGAAAAGGGAAAATTTTCCAATGGCAGCATATGCATGGGTTAACTCCGCCTCCACCACTCCTCTATAGGACCCCACTTCCATAAATCTTTGCTCTGAGCCAGAGGCTGTGTTCCTTTTTTGTCCTCCTCCCAAATGGTTGAAGTCTTACCTTGGATAAAGTGTCCACAATCAAGGCCCATTTGCTCGGCAAGCTGTGCCCCAGAAGACATGTGGAGTCTACAGCAGTCCCCAGCTATCAGCAGGGTGGAGAAGGGCGATTGATGAGGTGCCATGAAGAGCTTAACCACTTCCATACCAGGCACTTACGCACCTTCCCGCCCAAGCCAATTTTCAGCTTTCAGCACTGTCGCACTTTGAATGACAATTGCGCGGTCATGCTACACTGTACCCAAACAAAATTGCCGTCCTTTTTTCCCACAAATAAAGCTTTCTTTTGGTGGCATTTGATCGCCTCTGCGGTTTTTATTTTTTGCGCAACAACTAATAAAAGACTGAAAATTTAGAAACAAAAATACATTTTTATTTTTTTCTGTTAACTTTTTTGTAAATAAGTATGTTTTCTCTTTCAATTATGGGCACTTATATTGCGGCACTGATGGGCACTGATGAGGTGGTACTGATAGGCACCGATGAGGTGGCACTGATGGGCACTGATAGGCGGCGCTGGTATGTGGCACTGATGGGCACTCATAGGTGGCACTGATGGGCACTCATAGGCGGCACTGATGGGCACTCATGGGCAGCACTGGGAACTCACTTATGGAACGCACTTATGGGTGGCACTGATGGGTACTTATGGGTGGCACAGATGGGCACTGATAGATGGGCACTGGGCATGGATTGGCACGGAGGGGTGGCAATGAAGTCCTGATGGACTTTGAGGGGTGGCACTGATGTATATGTTGCCAGTCAGTGCCCATGTGTGGGCACTGACTGGCATCTTTCTTTTTTTTTCCTGTTTTTTTTTTTTAATCCTGTTTTTTATTTTATTTTTTGTGTTTTTTTATTTGTTTTGCCCTGCCAGTGTGGGCATCCCTGGTGGTCTAGTGTGGGCATCCCTGGTGTCCAGTGTGGTCATACGAGGGGGGGCTGCGCTGATAAACAATCAGCGCGAACCCCCCCTGTCAGGAGAGCCGCCGATCGGCTCTCCTGTACTCGCGTCTGTCAGACGCGAGTGAGGAAGAGCCGTCGGCGGCTCTTCCTGTTTACATCGTGGTCAGCCGTGATAGGACACGGCTGATCACGTGGTAGCGAGCCTCCGCCGGAGACTCGTTACCGAGATCGGTGATGCAGGGTGTCAGACTGACACCCCGCATCAGCGATCGCCGCGCTGCGCGCCCCCCACGGGCGCGCGCGGCATGAAATCATGCTGGACGTTTGAGAACGTCTAGTCACGATTTTTTAACCACTTCCCGGCCGTAAATCTGCTATTGGCCGGGCGGGAAGTGGTTAAGCCTGGCCATTGTCAGCCAAAGTGGCAGTATGACCTAAGAGCCTAGCTATTAGCAGGTGGTCATAAATACCCTGGACCCATGCAGCAGCATCTTCTGGATGGAGAAGGACAATGGATGTGTTGCCATGAAGAGCTTAAGCCTGGTCAGTGGCAGGCAAAGCAGCAGTATGGGATCTTTCACACGTGCGGACCATTTTTTAGATCAGTTTTTTATCATCAGTTGATCCGTTTTTCATCCGTTTCTCATCCGTTTTACATCCGTTTTTCATCCGTTGTCATTCGTTTTTCATCCGTTTTTATATGCGTTTTTTTATTTTGGTAGAACTTTATTTTTATTACATATTTTGATGGAAAAAGGATGTTAGCGGATCGGATGTTAACGGATCGTCCGCTAACATCCGTTTTTCGTCCGTTCCGTTTTTTTGACGGAAGAAAAATACGGTTTTCTTCCGTTCAAAAAAACAGAGCTTAACGGAGACGGATGTTAACAGACATTAGCGGATGCTCATCCGCTAACGTACGATATCCCATTGGAAAGCATTGCAGTTCGTAAACGGACGTATGAAAAAACGGACGAACAGTCTGCACGTGTGAAAGGACCCTTAGGCTTTAGAGCTTAGCTATTACCAGGTGGCCATAAATGCCCTGGACCTGTACAGCAGCATATTCTGGATCCAGGCATGGTCGTGGGTGATGCCATGTGAGGTGATGTATACTTTTATATTGTATATTACATGGCAGCAGTTTTGTGTGTTTGTCTGTTTTTCTCCCTGGCTCTAGTGTCTTCCAGCCTATGGTGGCTGGAGTGCATTTGCGTTTCAATCCACCGCTCTCTCTTCTAGTCTGGCATCCCTGGATTACTCCAGTCCAGGGACTCAGCACATGTGCACTGTGGGCAGAGGTGGACTTATTACAGTGGAGACATTCATCCAACGGTCAGTACTGTTGATATTGGGATTTCTCTGTGGTCAGCTCGCAGCAGTTTCCCTAAATGCAGTGTGCAATCATCACAGGTATATGCTCTGCATTAACACCCTTGTATCACCTATGCAGGTTGGCTGTCTGTGCAGTTTCACATTGTGGCTGTATCACTGCCCCTTGTGACCAGCCCTTGTGTAGTGGGTATGAGAGGGTGTGTTTAACCCTTTCCCTTCCTCATTTTTCTTTCTATTTTGTTTTATTTGTGAGTCATTTTAAGTCAGATTGACAATACATGGCACAAGATGATAAAGACCTGACCTCATCAGTTCACAACAACAACATTCTTGTTACATATTTAGTCGTCATTGGTCACCATTAAGGTCCAGCCTTCATAGCAGAAGCTCTGAATCCTCCTTTTGGCACTGCATCAATAGCCATGTCAGCCGCTCCAGTCCCAGAGTGCATGTCTCTGTGTGAGCCATGCTAATCCCAGGTGGTTGGAAAAGGCGATGGTTATTTCCAGCAAATAGAATGTCTGGTGAGGGTTGTGATGCAAGAACCCCTTAAAGAGTTGGGTACAAGCCACACACAAAGTCCAACGGCCGATATGGCGTGTTCTCCCACTAAGGAAGGCCAGGAAGAACTGGAACTGTGCCAACCAAGCCATCCATCTATGAAGACCTCATACACCTTTGGTCAAGACAATAAATGGGGCATTTACATGAGTAGAACATGTAGTCTCCTGGAAAGCAAGAGGAAGTCCTTTAAGCACCTCTAGAGAGAACATTCTAAATTCCCATTCCTAACAGAAATAAGGAACATTATTTTGGTTTAGTGGAACAAGGTCGGGAGAAATATCTCCCTTCTGAGCAAGATGGCCAAGCTCTATCCATTCAAAGATAAGAATGAGAGGCTTCTTCTCCACTTTTTGAGTCCTTTATGAGGCAAGCAAGCATGTTGCTCTCCCTTGAAGGATGCAGTGAATGGCCTGAAAGTTGGCCTGGGCTCTGGAGGCCATGTTTAAAGCGATGGAAACGTACAAGGAGAATGTGGAGGAAGTATTTAAAAGCATTTTCAAAAACTCAGTAGTTCAGAAGTCGGAGCTGGTAACGGTTTCCATGGTGAGGCTCCAATTGACATCATCCACATAGTGGCGCAGGTTTTTCTCCAGGTCAGTAATGGCAAAGTGAGTGCTATGGCTGGGGCCTGGACTTGCTGATCCCACCTCTAACAGGCATAGTGTAAGATTCCTTTGAGGGAGCTTCATCCTTTTGCAAGATGGCTAGCATCATAACCCTGGCCACAGTTGGCAAGTCGGGTCTTGCCTAAGGACCAGTGCCTGCTAGACCTGAAGATGACACAGTCTAGAGGACAAAGTTCAGAGCATGCAAGGGTTGCACGTTTTTACAGACCAGGTCAGGATTTTTAGGGGAAAAGCTAGTGAAGAGGCCAGATATTCCCTCAGAAGTTACTGGGTTTGAGACATAGTTCATCTGAAGTCCTCTTCGTAATGGATTTGTTTCCATGGGTTTTGCCTTACTCTGGGGTAAAAGAAGCATATACTTTACTATACTGTATTACGTAAAGTCACTGGTGTCGCAAAGTCCTGCTGTGCCAGTCCCAGAATGCAAGAGATTTCAGGACATGTTTTAGACCTTGTGTACCTGAAACAATTTTCATCAAAAGAAGATGTTCAAGATGGAGACATTGTCCTTTGTTCATAGGGGGTCTAGCCAGGTGACTGCCTCTTTTCCAATAGACCTAAATGATGCTTACTTTCATGTGCCCATTGTTAAAAACTTCTGCAAGTTTGTCAGAGGTCAAGACTATTTCCAACTCTCTTGTCTACCATTTGGGCTTTCAACATCACCCTCTGTGTTTTCAGGATCTTATTGGTTGTTATAGTCTTTATCAAAGCCAGAAGCATAAGCATGCATGGTTACTTGGATGTCCTTCTCCTACTGTCCCAAGACAGGGGGCAGCTGCTGGAGCCCAGAGCTCACATATTTTTAATGCTCCTCAGATTCGGCTGGTGGCTGATGCTGGAAAAGAGATACCTGGAGCCCACTCAGTTTATTGTGTGCCTTGGGGCTCAGTTAGATACACTCAAGAGGACCATTGCTTTGTCTCTGGATTTCTATGTTCTGAAACAGAATACTCCTAGCCCTGTCTTTTTCCCACCTGCACACCTTTCAGTGTTTAAAATGATTGACACTGTGGTGTCTACAGATTCGATGATCAAGTGGTTGCTCTGGGGAAGTTGGCCATTCTGGAAGGGGTTTCTGCAGCAGTGGGAGCCAGGAAGCAGAATTCAGGTTATCTACATAACCTCATTCATGAGAGTGAGTCCACTGGTGGCTGCAATGGAGAAACTGGCTCATTTGACAATCCATTGCCCTATTTCCTGGTTCACAATCACATCAAATGCCACTAATATGGCATTAAGGGGCTTGCTGCCTGTCAGAAATAGCTCAAGGCAGTTGGGGCTGTCAATTTCACAAGATTGTGTTGAACATTCTGAAACTACGGGCAGCCTTCTATACCCTATATGCCTTTCACCATATAACAAAGGCAGCATCAGTGCTCATAGGCTAGTCAACACTACGGCAGTCTCCTACATTAAAAGACAAAGGGGGACTCATAGCCTGTTCCCTATTACAGGAAGCAGAGTCAATTATGTCATGGGCTCAGAAGAATCAAGTCTACATGTGGAGGCTTTTCAGGCACAGATGCCCCGATGGATCATTGGAAATGCAGCAGGTCCTGTGCGTTTTTTCCAGTGCTGATCATTATCGGGTTTCGAGGTAGTAGCAGTGATACCTTATTGGCCAATAAGGTCATGGTTCCCTTTGCTAGCACTGTTTCACTACCAGTACCCAGTGACCCTTCTCCTCAGGCCAGATCTTCTGTCACTGGGTATAATTCTACATCCATGTCCAGCATGGTTACGTCTGACCATCTGGTACTTGAGATTGGAGGTCCTCGACTGCTCCTCCAGAGTCATCTCCCCTCTCTTGAATGCTAGGAGAGTGAACACAAAGTTTACAAGAGAATCTGGTCAAAGTTTGTGCAATACATGTCTGCTGCTGATGGATCATGTAGTGATATAGAAGTTCTAAATATTGTGGACTTCCTTTAGTCGAATTTAAAATTGGGGTGGGCTACTCAAGATGTACAGGTGTCAGCTTTATTTATTTTTTTCAATTCTTTATTTTAAAGTTTGTTTGTTTTTTTCACAAAGATAGTCATTATACATTTTTACAAATAAACTGTCTTAAAAATACATTCTACCTATTTTACTCTTAAACTCTTTTAATTTCTCCTGTCCCCTATTTCTACTTTATCTTTATACTTATATTATTTTATTTTAATTCTATCCTTAATTATACCTTTGTGACTTAGCTAACCTTCTAACCCTTCCACTACACACTACGCACTACCCTCCCCCCATGACGAAAATATTGGTTTAATCTTAAGAATAGAATAAGAAAACAGGTGTCAGCTTTATTGGCCTTCACGGGTGTTTTCAGGTCTAGGCATCTTTTCCTGTCCAACTAGGCTCAGACCTGTGCGTAAGCGGAGGTTTTCCAAATGGAACCTCCCTCTTGTTCTCAACTCCCTCTCAGAAATTGGAGTGGAGTGTTCTCCATAAGGCCGCGTACACACGATCAGACAGGTCGGATGAAACTGGTCTGCAGACCAGTTTCATCGGACCAGTTCGATGGTGTGTACGGCCCATCAGACCGTTGTCCGTCAGACCAAAGTTTTAAAACATTTTTAAATCAGATCAGATAGGTTTTAAAACAGCTTTAAAACCTATCTGATGGACACCTGTCCGTCGGACAGGTTCGATGGTTAGTACACAAAAGCATCGGACCGAAAACCTGCGCATGCTCAGAATCAAGTGGACGCATGCTTGGAAGCATTGAACTTTGTTTTTTCATCACGTCGTTGTGCTCTACATCACCGCGTTCTGGTCTGATCAGATTTTGGTCCGATGGTGTGTACGCACATCAGACAAGTTCAGAGTTGTCTGATGAAAACGGTCCGTCGGACAAGTTTCATCAGACCGGTCTGATCGTGTGTATGTGGCCTTAAAGGCCTCTCTGTCAAGTTTGCCATTCTCCTGGCTATGACGTCGGAAAAAAAGCTTTAGAGATTGATTCACTGGTCATTGAGAACTTTTGTTAGCGTTCGTTCCAATTTGAGCGGTGTGGTTACCTATGCTTGACTCAATTGCCAAGGGTACAATTGCCAAGATATTATTCTGCCAACATTTGGAGTACTAACGTGAATCCTTTTGACATGGGAGAGGTCATGCTGTGGCTTAGTTGTTTAAATCGCATGTGTAGTAAACAGGTAAACAGTTTGAGTCTCAGCAATGCCTTACTTTGGTTCCAGAATCTCTCAGATATTGTGACCTTATATCTACAAGTAGGGATGAGCCGAACATACCCGCGTTCGGTTCGCACCAGAACCGTCGAACAGACCGCGGGTTAACACAAACATTTAGAACCCCATAGAAGTCTATGGGACTCGAACGTTCAAATTCAAAAAGGCTCATTTTAAAGACCAATATTCAAGTTATTGTTGGAAAACGTCTTTGAGAACCCGGGTCTTGCCCCACGGAACATGTATCAATGGAAAAAAAAGTTTTAAAAACTTCGTTTTTTCTTGAGCATCGCTTTTAATCATGCTTAAAGTGAAAAAAAAAATCAAAAACCCCTTTAAAAAAAGTACCTGCTGGGTGTCTATAGTAGTGGCACGTGTTTAGAAATGTCCCTACACAACATGAGATTACTCTCAGAAAAAAGTAATTTAATATTGCTTGCGGCTTCAAAGTAATGTTTGGTCCTGCAATATGGATAAAAATCATGGAAAAAAATAGCATGAGTTTCCCCGTCACCACTCCCCCCAGATCTTTACAAGACCCAGTGCCGATCCTGACCTCCCTGAGGCCCTAAGCAAAATCTAACGACAGTGACATGTCACATTAAAGAAAGTTGCGAAGCGGGGGGAGGGGGTGTTCTGCTGTCGGAAATGACTCAGCCAGCGAGTTTAGAAGCCGGGTGAGGGTACGCAAACAAGACAAGGACTGTAGGTTTGTTACGTAAAATCTGAACCATGTCATACTTTGCTGCTGCATATTGCACAATTTCCTAAAGAGACCCTCAACAAACTACATGACACTTGTGCCTGGTGATGAAGCCATTGATGTTCCAGTGGTGGCCCGTGAGCCTGTGGCCATACAGGCTTGGCCCCCCCAAAGCGCACATGCTGTGTGGCAACAATATGTCAAATATTTTAGGGGTGGTGGGGGGCCATTACAATGACAGATCTTGGCTCAATCAATTATTTCTTTGTGAAAGAAAAATTGTAGAAAAAAGGGGGGTTGCCATCCGGGGCCCCTTTTGAACAAATTATTTGAAGAACTCCTGTTCTCTGAAAGCCTCCATTATTTCTGCAAGTCAAAATTTAGCAAAAAAATAATAATGTCAGTCAAGCCTTAGCTTTCTTCCCATATCTAACCCACAAACTCATCCGCTGATCATAAAGTCTAAAAAAAAAAAGTTTTGTATCGTCGTATTGCACGATCGTTTTTCCGACGTTTTCTACCGACTGTAAACAACGTTCTCTATCCCTTTATACACTGCGCATGTGAGAAGCTCCGCACGTTTCCACACCCATGACGTTCGTCCTAGTGATTGCCACGCCCCTTTTTAGTCGTTCAATGTGGAGACTAGAGGAGTCTAAAGACATGATGGAGGAGAGACAGCAAGCTGCAACCAGGCAGGAGACAGGCCAGGCACTCACCAGGAGGAGCAGGAGGTACAAAGCCACCAACATGAGCTTTGAAGAGATGGTTGAGATGGTGGCTATTTTAAAAAAGGAGGACTACGACGGCATAAAAGGGCCTTACAAAAACCCCAATAAACTCAAGGCCCAGATCATGGATAAGGTACAGAGGGCTATCCATGCAAAATTCGGGACGCAGAGGTCCACGGAGCAGTTGCGCAAGAGATGGAGTGATTTGAAAATCCGAGAGCCAGAGCAGATGGAGAGAATTCGAAGAGTCCTCAGAAGACGCAAGTCATTTTCATGTCTGCTCTGAATTATTATTTTTTATTTTATTTTGTGGCATGTGCTTTTTATCGCAGGTTGTGTATATATACAGTTCAAGAACAGATGTTTGAAGGTTCATGTTTGTGTGGGCATAATAATTGGTTGGTCATTCTATTTAAGACCTTTTTATGTGAGACAATTTTTTTAATTAATGTAGATGTGTTATTAAGTTGATTTAAACAATCCAACTTAAGTCAATATACATTAAAAGGAGAGTATGCTCAGCAAAGCAGTTGATTACACATATGCACTCAGTAGCACAATGGTTGGCATGGCCGATCCGCCCTATAGGCTCACTATGCAAGCCGCTTAGGGCCCCGCAAAGCTGCGAAGGGCCCCCCAAATAACTTGAGGCCCCGCCTGGTCAGAAGTGATTTTCGCCCCCTAACCCCCGCTTCTCAACTCGCTGGCTGCATGGGAGAAGAGGAAAGAAGTCAGCACCCCTTGCTTCTCAATTTAATGTAAGATGTCATTTCAGACAGCAGAACACCCCCTCCACCCACTTCTTAACTTTCTTTAATGTGACATGTCACTGTCGTTAGCGCCCCCGGCTTCTCATTTTTAATGTGCCATGTCATTTTGCTTCGGGCCCCAGGGAGGTCAGGATCGGTACTGAGTGTTGGTCACAAGAACAACCTAGTTAGTTAGCGTTTCACACAGAGGTGATCCAGTGTCAACTTGTTGTTTTGCCATGTAGGAAACTTGGCCAAAGATAGAGAAATGCAGCAGCTTTGGTAATGGATAAAATCCTGTGTTAAGCTTAGGGTTGTAAAAACACACAATTGTACGACACTTTTTAAAAAGAATGATTGATATTCCTCTTTCAGGCCTCTAATCTTATTGATACATCTATCCCTTTTTTTACAATCTCATAGGCCGCAATCAAGCTGCAGCAGTGGAGCCGACCAACCCCACACAATGCCAAGCCCCACCCTCGCCGGATGTGTAGGAAGTGCAAAATGCCACCACATCAGGTCAGTGTCATACAGCACATCTTCAGGTAATACATGTAGGCCTGCATAATTTAATTACATGTTTTTTTTCCAAATTTCAGGTGTACGAGCTGTTGGGGCGACTTAGACACCGACAGTGCCCAGGTGCTAATTGGGGGGATAATTTGCTGCATGGATGAAATAGAGTACACAAACCTCGCCCTCTTGAAGACCATAAAGAACAACAAGAAGGTGCTCCAAAACCTGAAAAATCTTGTTGACATTCTGGGGAGGGTTTAAAAAAAATAATAATAAAAAAATAATAAAAAATAAAACATAAAAAATAAAATAAAAAACAGTAGATGTAGACAATTGTTTAAATGCAAAAATATAGGTCTTAAAAATAAAAAAATTCTAGTTTGATATTTAAAAAAATAAAATAAAATCACACATTTTCAGTGTGATACAATAAATATTTTTGGATACTCAACAATGTCTGGCTTCTTATTATATCAATGCTGCCTAAAACACTGCAACCCCTCAGCCGCCGTACACACGGCCGAGGTTCTCGCTGAAAACCAGCGAGAACCTCGCTGGAATGCACATTCCACCGGGGACCTCGGCCGTGTGTACGGTCTCGGCGAGCTTCCCGTCGGGAAGCCCGTCGAGCCGAAATAGAGAGCACGCTCTCTATTTCCTCGACGGCCCGCCTGGAAGAATGGCTGGTTGCCATTCCCGACGGGCGGGTCGCCGAATTCGACGGCCGGGAGAGAACCTCGACGGGCGGAACGATGTGTTCTGCCCGTCGAGGTTCTGGGTCGTGTGTACGCGGCCTCACAGATACTGTAATTGGAGCGCAATGAAGAGGCACGTGCCAAAGTATTGCATCAAAAATTTTTATTAGACACCCCTGTTGAACAGGGGCACAAAAATTGGGCCTTAAGGAACAACACAACACTGCTGCAACCCCTCCAATTGGAGGACAACAAACAGCCACGTGCAAAGTATTGCATCAAAAAATTTTATTAGACGCCCCTGTTAAACAGGGGCACACAAATTGGGCCTTAGGCACAACACGACACTGCAACCCCTCACAATAACTCTAATTGGAGGACAACAAAGAGCCACGTGCAAAGTATTGCATCAAAAATTGTTATTAGACGCCCCTGTTAACCACTTGCCCACGGTGTCATAGGAAAAATACGTCATGATTTTAAAGATGGATATCTCGGTAACGGCAGCAGCTGCTGCCACAACCGAGATATCCATATTTTCCGTGGGCAGTGCTGTACACGATAATGGCGGTCCCAGCGGCGGATTCGCCGCAAGATCACCGTTATCGGTGTCGGGAGAGGGCCCCCCCCTCCCGCCGCTCTCCCGCGCCCTCCGCCGCTTACCGGAGCCGTCGGTAACGCCGGAGGTGATCAGGTCCTCTTGCTGGCTGTGTTGGGATACGAGTGAGGGAAAAATCGCCCCCACCCATCCCCCACAGCTCTGCTGGGCGGAAGTGACGTCAAAACGTCAGTCCCGCCCAGCGTCTTAAAGAAACATTTTTTTTTTCTGAGATTTGAAAAATGACATTTTTTTTTTCTTTTTTTGCATTTAAGCCTAAATATGAGATCTGAGGTCTTTTTGACCCCAGATCTCATATTTAAGAGGACCTGTCATGCTTTTTTCTATTACAAGGGATGTTTACATTCCTTGTAATAGGAATAAAAGTGATAATTTTTTTTTTAATTTATTTCGATGTATAAAATTATAAACTAATTAAAAATAAATAAGAAAACAAAAAAAAAGTAAAACGCCCCGTCCCGACGAGCTCGCGCACAGAAGCGAACGCATACGCAAATAGCGCCCGCATATGAAAACGGTGTTCAAACCACACAAGTGAGGTATCGCCGCGATCATTAGAGCGAGAGCAATAATTCTAGCCCTAGACCTCCTCTGTATCTCAAAAAATGCAACCTGTAGAATTTTTTAAACGTTGCCTATCGAGATTTTTAAGGGTAAAAGTTTGACGCCATGCCACGAGCGGGCGCAATTTTTAAGTGTGACATGTTGGGTATCATTTTACTCGGCGTAACATTATCTATCACAATATATAAAAAAATTGATTGTTGTCTTATTTTTTTATTCAAAAAAGTGTTTTTTTTTCAAAAAAAGTGCGCTTGTAAGACCGCTGCGCAAATACGGTGTGACAAAAAGTATTGCAATGACTGCCATTTTATTCTCTAGGGTGTTAGAAAAAAAATATATAATGTTTGGGGGGTTTAAGTCATTTTCTAGCAAAAAAAACAGTTTTAGTCTCGTAAACACCGAATCTGAAAAACAGGCCCGGTGGGCAAGTGGTTAAACAGGGGCAGAAAAATTGTGCCTTGGGCACAACACAACACTGCAACCCCTCCCAATAACTCCAATTGGAGCGCAACAAGGAGCCACGTGCAAAGTATTGCATCAAAAATTGTTATTTTGCACAAGCGCCGTAGATGTGCGCTGTAATGCAGTGGGTGTGACCTTAAGCTGACCCCTGGAGGGCATCCTGCCTCTTTGCAGATGTGCCTGTGCCTCGTCCTCCAACTCCTCCTCCTCTCTCCTATCAGGCACCCAGGTAGAGTCAGTGACCTCATCATCCCCTCCCTCCTCATCACTGTCAAAAACCTGGCAGTATGCTCCAGCTGGGGGAACATCATCACTGCCAGATTGCTGTCCCTCTCGGCCACCCCCTCTCCCTGGGCTCACATCAATGCCTTCCTCTATCTGTGTTCCGTCATCGGAGACTTCAAAACGCTGCGCATCTTCCTGCAGTATGTACCCAACACTGTGTTGAAACAGTTCGGGGGACTCCTCAGGAGGACATGGTGGTACTAGGGAAGTATTGTGTGAAGCCATTGTGCAGAGGGAAGAGGACGCTTGGCAGCTGCTTTGCCAGATAAACTTCGATCAGTCTGTGTGAGAGAGGATGAGGAGGATGAGGAAGGCTTGGTCATCCACTCTACTAATTTCACACCAACTGCGCTCAGGTGGTATGTAACAGCACACGTGCGGTGACACCAAATGCGCTCAGGTGGTATGTAACAGCACACGTGCGGTGACACCAAATGCGCTCAGGTGGTATGTAACAGCACACGTACAGTGACACTAACTGCGCTCAGGTGGTATGTAACAGCACACGTGCGGTGACACCAAATGCGCTCAGGTGGTATGTAACAGCACACGTGCGGTGACACCAAATGCGCTCAGGTGGTATGTAACAGCACACGTGCAGTGACACCAAATGCGCTCAGGTGGTATGTAACAGCACACGTGCGGTGACAACAAATGCGCTCAGGTGGTATGTAACAGCAAACGTGCGGTGACACTAACTGCGCTCAGGTGGTATGTAACAGCACACGTGCGGTGACACTAACTGCGCTCAGGTGGTATGTAACAGCACACGTGCGGTGACACCAAATGCACTCAGGTGGTATGTAACAGCACACGTGCGGTGACACCAAATGCGCTCAGGTGGTATGTAACAGCACACGTGCGGTGACGCCAAATGCGCTCAGGTGGTATGTAACAGCACACGTGCGGTGACACTAACTGCGCTCAGGTGGTATGTAACAGCACACGTGCGGTGACGCCAAATGCGCTCAGGTGGTATGTAACAGCACACGTGCGGTGACACTAACTGCGCTCAGGTGGTATGTAACAGCACACGTGCGGTGACACCAAATGCGCTCAGGTGGTATGTAACAGCACACGTGCGGTGACAACAAATGCGCTCAGGTGGTATGTAACAGCACACGTGCGGTGACACCAAATGCGCTCAGGTGGTATGTAACAGCACACGTGCGGTGACACCAAATGCGCTCAGGTGGTATGAAACAGCACACGTGCGGTGACACCAAATGCGCTCAGGTGGTATGTAACAGCACACGTACAGTGACACTAACTGCGCTCAGGTGGTATGTAACAGCACACGTGCGGTGACACCAAATGCGCTCAGGTGGTATGTAACAGCACACGTGCGGTGACACCAAATGCGCTCAGGTGGTATGTAACAGCACACGTGCAGTGACACCAAATGCGCTCAGGTGGTATGTAACAGCACACGTGCGGTGACAACAAATGCGCTCAGGTGGTATGTAACAGCAAACGTGCGGTGACACTAACTGCGCTCAGGTGGTATGTAACAGCACACGTGCGGTGACACTAACTGCGCTCAGGTGGTATGTAACAGCACACGTGCGATGACGCCAAATGCGTTCAGGTGGTATGTAACAGCACACGTGCGGTGACACCAAATGCGCTCAGGTGGTATGTAACAGCACACGTGCGGTGACACTAACTGCGCTCAGGTGGTATGTAACAGCACACGTGCGCTGACACCAAATGCGCTCAGGTGGTATGTAACAGCACACGTGTGGTGACACCAAATGCGCTAAGGTGGTATTAAACAGCACACGCACAGTCAGAGCGACTGCGTTTCTGTGCAATTCAATAGCCCACTTGCATTAACAGCAACTGCCTTTCTGTGCAAATAAATAGCACACTTGCAATAACAGGTAATGCGTCTATGTGCAATTAACTAGCACACGTTGACTAACGCGTTAGAGCACTGCATCAAGCACAATCTCCTGCCTGACAGATACTAATAGCAGATCTAGCTAAGCTATACAGTTTATAAATATATTGACAACTCCTAGGGATGTCAATATATTCTCTACAAACTGTAAATTTATCTATCTTATCTTATCTTATCTTATCTTATCTTATCTTATCTTATCTTATCTTATCTTATCTTATCTATCTATCTATCTATCTATCTATCTATCTATCTATCTATCTATCTATCTATCTATCTATCTATCTATCTATCTAAAAAGACACTGTGGGCCAGATTCACAAAGCACTTACTCCGGAGTATCACGAGTTAGGCACGCGTAAGTCTAAAAATGCACCCGCTTATCTATGCACCGTATCCCCAAAACGATATACGTCTGAAATCCACATTTTTTAGACCGACGTAATTTGGATAGACCGGCGCAGCGTGCGTGCAAAACTGCACTAGACACACCATTGATTTGCTATGCAAATATGCAAATGACGGAGATACGCCGATCCACAAAAGTAAGTTTGTGCAGTGCAGTCTACACGATGTGTATCTCTCCAATTGCACCCTAATTCCAGCCCAAAGGGGGCCCATTACCATTGGGCTCACCCCACGGATATACCCGACAAAGGTATTAATTTAGCAGCGCCATTTCCCTTTCTACTATTCATATTTATATTAGCTCCCCACATAGGAATCCTACTGGGAGGCAACAGCTACTTTATTTACCATAGCGCAGACTCCCCTGTTCTTACATGGGAGAGGATCTGCCGACTGCCACTGGGCAAGGTACTGGCAACACTCCATTTCCTTGCCAGTGGCTCTTTTCACCCTAATGGGTAAATATATATTTTATATACATTTTTTTCTGTTTAGTATATATTTTATAATAATTAATATAATAAATATATATTTTTATTTTTTTAACTAATATAAATGTACTAATTTTAATATTATTATAATGATCTTATTTATATATATATATATATATATATATATATATATATATATATATATACACACACCGACACGACACAAACCTCCAAACAGCAACAGACAATGGAATAAAAGCACCTTGCTTTAGGAAGGGAAAAAAATTGGATGTACTTTTGCAATGGAAGGGCATTTCTCTCGGTCTATTTAAGCACTGTGCATAGCTCACTAAGTCTGACGGGCCTAGTTCCTATCTAACTGATTGCGCCGTGCTGAGTTCTGAGCATGCTCAGAGAGGTGCTGACCATAGTCTGCTTCATGTGCACATGCCCAGTCTGGTCGGCCCTTCATTTGCATGGGGTCACGACTCATTTCAATGGAACACGCCCACGTCCTTCCCACTTTCAATTACACCGCCTTACCCCTCGGAATTTACATTGCACCGGTGCAAATTTGGCTGAAAATACTACGAGGATACGGTACTTGCGCCTCGAAATTAAGCCGGTCTAACTTAAAGGAGTTGCACTACGCCGGTCCAAAAATGCGCCGATGTACGTTAATCTGGCTCTGTGTCTCTATCTATCTCTCTCTCTCTAACTCACTGTCTGTCTGACTTCTCTGCAAAGCAAGCCGGAACACACTACACGAGGCCGCCCGGGAGGCGGCCTTTTATAGTGTGGGGAGTGTGCTAAAGCCCTGAGCCCTAATTGGCCAAAGCACCCAGGCTTTGGCCAATTAGGTCTTTCCGTTTTTTGGGCGCAACGCCGCAGTGAATTATGGGTCATTCGTATTTGGCGCGAACGACCCGATTTGTTCGTTTTCGACGAACGATCGAACATGCAATGTTCGATGCAAACATGCGTTCGCATCGAACGCGAAGCTCATCCCTATCTACAAGCTACAGCTTCCTTCAGCCTTCAGAACACCTGTTCATTCTTTTTGCCAGAGAGGGCAAAGAGAAACATGTCTCATCTAGGAAGATTGTGGCATGGATTGTCTAGGCCATCTGACAGGCTCACTAAGCTGAGGGATTTACTCCTTTGGAGATGTGACCGCTCACTCAACCAGTTGTGTGTCACAGCATGTGATTCCCAATGTAATCGGTAGGGTGGCCTTGTGGTCCCCAATCAATACATTATTGTGTACAGCCAGCCTCTTTATCTTCTGCTAATATTGGTTTACAAATCCTTATGGCTGACAGTGTCAATGAAACCCTTTCTTTTGTTCTATAATTGCCCACCTGGGTGTGAATGGCTAGTTATTTCCCATATGTATGCTGCCATGGAGTCTGTCTAGAAAAACTTTTCCTATCAAATACTTACCAATTTTAAGGCTATTCTGTAATACATCTTGTCCTTTAATATTGTAGATACTGGGGCAGAATCAGGAAAGAAATAAGCCAGCTTATCTCCAGATAAGCCGTCTTATTTCAGCGTCTGGCCATCCTATCTATGCTCCTGATTCATAGAATCAGTTAAGCATAGATTTCCATAAGATCCAACAGGCATAAGTCTCTTACGCCGTTGAATCTTATTTTCATATTTTAGGCTGGCCGCTAGGTGGCGTTCCCGGCTAAAATATGTAAATGAGCCTATACGCTGATTCCCGAACGTACGCCTGGCCGGCACTATTCTATTAAGTCGTTTGCGTTAGCGTAGTACCGTCGTAATGTTATTCCTGCTATATGAAGCACAGGCAATGTTAAGTATTGTAGGCGTGCCGCCGCTTTTTTTCCCGTTGTTTACGACGTTTACGTAAAACATTTGTGAATAGGGCTTTGCGTAAGTGGCGTTGACGTTGTTTACACGTCGAATTGACGTTGAGATTTGGAGCATGCGCACTGGGAACCAATCACGGCCGGCGCATGCGCAGTTAGTTTGGCGCGGGGACGTGCTTCATTTAAATGATACACGCCCCCTACCCGCTGAATTTAAATTCGGCCGGGTGATTTACGCTGCGCCGACTCAACTTTACAGAGTATGTATCGGCTAAAACTGGGGGGGGGGGATATGGATATTTATTATAGCAAAAAGTAAAAAATATTGTGTTTTTTTTTCAAACTTGTCCCTCTTCTTTTGTTTATAGCGCAATAGATAGAAACCGCAGAGGTGATCAAATACCACCAAAATAAAGCTCTATTTGTGGGGAAGAATAATAAACATTTCATTTGGGTACACAATTGTCATTCAAAGTGTGACTGCGCTGAAATCTGAAAAATGGCTTGGGCAGGAAGGGGGTGAAAGTGCCCTGTGCAAGTGGTTAAAGGACAAAATGTATTACATCATAGCTTAAAAATTGCAAAGCTTAAAGCTTTAGCAAACTTTGTATTGCTTAGTATTCACCTATAAAATCAATGCTGCCAGTGACCACTAAAGAATGGACAATGTAATTTACTTTTAATGGTAAAAACATGAAATCCCTACGAATATATTTTTTCACAGCTAATATATACTTACCATTCATAATTAAGGATAATAGCTTTGCTACACTGAAAGTTTTTAACCAGTAATCCACAAATTACATTTTAGCAACCCAAAAAATTGGAGACAACATTTTCGTTAAAAAATAATTCACTATCCCAATAAATACTTAAATGTGATGGTCAAACAGATGTGTTCACACATGGTCTGATTATGTCAATGATTTTACCCCTAGCTTTAAGAGAGGATCAAAATTTGCTATTGTTTGGTAAATAAAAGTAATACCATGTCCTTCCACATTCATCCACATTTACTGAATTTGCTGCCATTATTCTTCCATTGTGAGAACAGCTACAGTCAGAAAGTCTAACACATTTCATGGAGTTTTGATCTAGGAAGGGAGCATCGATAGGACATCTTGGATAGCAACCTACATACAAATATAAAGCAGAATATTAGTTAAAAGGAATTTTTAGCCATGATAAAATATGGTAAAACAAAAACACAAACATTTAATCTACAGGTAATATGTGATAACAAATTTAGTAAAAAAAATGTAATTCACATAAAATTACAAAAAAAAAAATCACTTCTTAGTTAATCACTTGGGTTCTAGTCTGTGTACACCCCTTAACTACTAGGCCCTTTCTGTTCTGTGATTGTTTGATTGACAATTACTCGATCACGTAACACTGTGCTCAAATGAATTGTATATCTTATTTATATAGATATAGCTTTCTTTTGGTAGTGTTTAATAAGCAAATGTTTTACTATATAAAAAAAATGTATCCCTTACTTTCAAATAGAAATACTAGGACAGTACACACACCCCTAAAATGCTGAAAGTTTAAAAAAAAAAGTTCCCACATTCAAAAAAATAGTTTTTAATTAAATATGCTACTGCCTCTTCTTCAATGATTAAATCTTGTTACATAAGATCATCTTTTCTTCTCTTCCTCTATTTTGAGAAGGGAAAGGCTTTCAAATGCAAACATAAGTAGTGTTTCCATTTGTGATCAAGGAGATTGACTATCAAAGTGATCACAAGACACAGATCCATTATGATTGGTTCAGTGCATTTTGCCTATGATCTGGTCTAATGAGAATGCAGTAATAGGTGATGTGTGCGCTGGGCACACAAATGTAAACACAGTGCCATTTTAAATGGCGCTCAAGAGTTCCATGGCCACTATTCGGGCATTTTAAAACATACAGCAGTAGTTATTTGGTTAAACGAGACCCTGACCATGTAGGAGAGTGAGGGATGAATGTGTATTTCTTCTTGTGTGTCTTGCATCACAGCAATATACAAATGCAAAAATGTTGACTACAAACCAGTATGCTGAATACAAGCATATGATTAAAAAGTAAACAAAGTCATGGTTATTAAGAGCTTTAAGTAATTTTGTCACCATGTTAAAAAATCTAAATAAACATTTCCTGAAATAGAATAATGTTTATATTCATAGATGAAGTTCTGATTCATCACCACCATGGATTTCAATGGAATTCTGCCGTTCTGAAATTTGTGGACCTGGCAAAATGTATGCCTGAATTTGCCTCGACAATTATTTTCTAAACTGTAATGTACTGCTTATCATAAGCCTCTCACTATTAAACATGAATCCATAATGGAGTATATTGGAGTTAAGACACAAGTTGGAATCAAACTTTTCAAGCCATTTAACAGGTTTCTCTTCCATTACTATACAGTAATACCTTGAATTACGAGCAATATTCGTACCAGAAGAAGGCTTGTAATCCAAAGTACTCGTATATCAAAGCGAGTTTCCCCATAGGAAATAATGGTAATTCAGATAATCCGTTCCACAGCCACTGTTTGTCTATGCAGTACCGCATGAGGCCAGAAGGGTGCCGGAGACGCTTGGAGACCACTCGGAGATGCTGGGAGATACTCTGGACCCAAGTGACTCTCATTGTCACCGACGCCCCCCACCTCTGACCAAATGGGATACTGCACACCCCAGAAGCTTGAATCCTGCTCATATTGCAAGACAACGCTCGCAAAGCGAGTCAGGATTTTAAAAAAACGCAATCCGAGATTCCACTGTATATGAAAGTTTCCTTCTTTTGCTGTCAACATGGTTAAGGAAGCTGGCATCTTCAGGTCTTGTATGAAAAAGAGTTCTAACACAAAAATAAAAAGCAAAACCTTATCTGAGTATGCAGCCCCACCCCTCTGCACTCTACCCTTACTCATTCACATGAGGGAGCAAGTATTAAGATGCCTCCTTATTGTTAAAGTAGCTAGCAGAGAGCCAATAAGCCCACCCTGCATAGCCCCACAACTATTAAACATGGGGCAAGGCGTTGACCCAGAAGGAGCAGGTTAAGGGGATGTGACCTGTTATGTTCAGGAGGCAGCTGCCAGGCTGCATGCTTAAGCAAGCGTCTGGTATGGTTTTTAAAGGGGGAACTATTGGTATGTTTTTTTTCTTGCATTGGGTCCTTCTTGACCTGACTTGAAGGGTCTGGTATGAATTAGGGGTACCCCAAATCTTTTTTCTTTGAGGCCCCTAATTAACATCTATGACAGATACTTATTGAGGACTACCAGCAACAATGTACTTGTATGAGAAAGTATCCTGTTCTCTTTGTGCTGCTTCCTTCATGAGAAATCCCTGGTGTTCCTGCTAGTCCCCTTGTTTTCCTATTAAAAACAGACCACCCTGGTCAGTACCCTAACCATGCTGGGAATTCAGTGTAATGTGCTCCAATGATCAGACGTGTCCTGACATGCCCCCACTACAGAGCCATTCATATGGAAGCTCAGTGTACTACTGTGTCAGGGTCATTACCGTGCCAAACAGACAGCGAGGCATGGTCGCGCCTCTGGCGCCCTGGGTGGAGTTGAACCCAGGACCTCTCCGTTGCTATTCCAACACCTTACATCTGAGCCACTTCTCAGGTTAAATTCTGTTTGCTGTCCATTGAAGCCTGGTGCTGAACTATGTGCTGATTGCCTGATCTCTCTGCAATCTGCACCTGACTACCCTGGTCCAGCTGAGGCAGGTTACACAATTAACCAGTGTATAAAGTCCTGCCTCACTCTGAGAGCCTGGTCAGTTCATTCTGATCTGATCTGATCATCCTGTCTGTGCCACAGTTCCTGTGTTTGATCTTCTGCTGCAAGACTGACCCCGGCTTTTGACCCTTGGCTTAGTTTTTGGACTGCTGCTTGCCTGAACCCTTGACCCCGGCTTGGACTTTGGATACCAGATCTTCACCTGCCCTTTGACCCCGGCCTGTACTTTTGGACTTTCCCTGTCTTCTCCAGCACCTGACCACGGCTTGTCTCCCGGACCTGTTTTCAGCCCTGCCCTGATCGGCGAAGTACTTGGTTCCTGTGAAATACTTTTGTGCCTGGACTGTCTTCTGTTTCATCTGCTGCAGCCTTCCAGTCGGTGATCCGTCTGTACCTGCTCCACACACCTGACCATCATCTTCCCGCTGGTACCGGTGCCTCCCGGTGCGTCCGTCCCTCTGTCCCAATCTCAGGGGGCGGATCGCATCAGGTCACAAAGGTAAGCTCACAAGTCTGCAAATGGACTCCACTCAAGGTAAGCCCTCACATACTGCTTTTCCTCCCCGGCTATTATGCAGCTGAGAACAAAAGGGAATGTGATCACTTATAAAAAAGGGTATTTAATATGCTTTTTTTATATCTATACAGAAATATGTTGCCTTTCATTTCTATTTTAAACTGAATGTTTTTTTTTACAAGGTTATGAAGAAGTGAGTCTGATTTTGCACTCCCTAGATTTAGTAAATCAACTCCACTGTGTACCACTAATACTTTTTTTACCAGTTTGTGCAATTGACTATATACAGTACCCCCCCAATTACTAACAGATTTCGAGGGTTATAATAACAAAAAAAATCTGGTCACATTTAGTAGACATATGCACTGCCGAAGAATTCCAAATTTTAAATTACCGAATTCCAAATTCCAAATCCCGAATTTCAGAAATTCCAAAAATTCAGAATTTGGAAATTCAAAAAATCGGGAAAGTCAACTTTCCTATTTTCGAATTTTAGATTTTCAAATTTCGAATTTTCGAATCTCGAATTTTCGAAATTTCCAAATTCAGAATTTAGAAAATTTCCAAAATTCCGGAAATTTGATAATTCGGTAATTCGAAAATTTGTAAATTCTGAGATTTGGAAATTCGGAGATTCGAAATTTCGGAAATTCGGAATTTCGGAAATCCAAAAATTCGAAAATTGAAAAATTCAGAAATTTCAGAATTAACTAATTTGTCAAAATTTGTTAACAATCAAATTAGAACTAAACAAATTGCACATGTCTAACATTTAATTGTATAGAAGTAGTGCCAGGTAGAACCAATAAAAACAACTGCCTACAACCTACGTTCATTTAGCCCTGATTAAAAGGTATACTTTTTTTTACAATATGGTATATGGTAAAATCTAATAGATGTTATTGATTTAAACACACTAAATATATTTTTCCTTCTCAACTGTTTTATTTCTGCTTGTTTTTTTCTTATTCTTACCTTCTAGCAAAGCTGAGTACCTTCTAAAAAGTTCTTGATTCCCACATGTTTGCACCTGTGTTGATCCACAAGGCTCATAATGCCAAGTATTTTCTCCATATATATTATAATAATCACAGTACATAGCTACATGAAAAAGATAAATGATATCAAATTGCTGAACAAGAAAAATGAACAACATTTTAGATTCTTTACTTATAAATAAACAACAGTCAAAGTGAACAGTCTCTATTCCATAGTCAATTAATTCCATTTAATTTTACTTTATATTGCGATAGGGGCGTACAGACCAATCAGGCCCTCGGGCACCGCCTGAGGGCCCGTCCTGTTATCGGGCCCATGAGAGACTCCGCAACACAAATCTAGTAGGGGATTCAGGACGAAAACCTCTCGCAGAGCGCTGCCCCTGCTAGTCCCTCCTTCCTTCCTGTCCACCCCTTTTACGGTACATGACATCACCTGGGACAGAAGAGAGGAGGGGCCGATGAGGAGCAGCGCATTGTGAGCGGTATTGCAGGCGTCGGGTGAGGAGCTGTTTTATTAATTGGTGTACAATGGCCGCCATGTAACTCTCACGGTCCTTTCCCCACATGGAGTCCTAAACCCACCCACAATGTCCTCCTGTGCCCTCCACCCACCTACAGTGTCCCACTGTGCCCTCCACCCCCACACAGTCCCCCTGTGCCCTCCAACCACCCACAGTGTTCCCCTGTGACCTCCACTACCCCACAGTGTCCCCCTGTGCCCCCCACAGTGTCCCACTGTGCCCTCCACCCCCATCTTCTCCTAATGATGTGCCCAGGGATGTGCCCTACTGTGTGCCCTGTGCTCTTCTGTGTGCCCGACTATGTGCCACATGCCCTGTGATGTGTGGCATGCCATGCTGTGTACCTCCTGGTGTGCGCTATGATGTGCCCCTCTGTGTACCTCATGATGTGCCTACTGTGTGCCCCATGCCCTGTTGTGTACCCCCTGATGTGCCCTGTACCCCCTGTGATGCACCATGCTGTGCTTAATAATGTGCCCTGCTGTGTACAGAATAATAAACCCTTCTGTGTGCCCTGTGATGTGCCCTACTGTGTGTCCATTGCCTGGTGTGTACCCCCTGATGTGCCCCATGCCCTGTGATGTGCTCAGTGCCCTCCTGTGTGCCCCATGATGTGCCCTCCTGTGTGCCCTGTGATGTGCCCTACCATGTTCCCCATGTCCTGTGTTTTGCCCTGCTGTGTACCCCTTGAAATGCCCTGTGCCCCATGATGTGCCCTGCTGTGCCCCATGATTTATGTAGGTGGGGCTTTGAGTAGGTGTTGCTTGTGTGGGGGGGGACAAAGGGGGCCCAATAAATTGTCATTCCCCCTCTGTATTGAGACCCTTCTAGTGGTGTGGATAATTGTAGTGAGATTACTTGGAGACAAATATTTGAAGCTCATTATGAATGTGTGCACTAACACTAAATATTGGAAAATATTATTAATCAATTGATCTCTGGAAGATGTCATAACCAGGCCAATTTTTGTGATACTTTAACTGCCAATCGCACGGTCATGCAATACTGTACCCAGATGTACCGATGAAAGATACTAGATGTTTTTTATACTAGTAATGGTGGAGATCAGCCATATTGTGAAGGACAGTCTGACACTAATTGACACTTTGTGGGAACCAGTGACACTAATACAGTGATCAGTGCTAAAAATAAGCACTGTCACTGTAATAATGACACTATATGGAAAGTGGTTAAACATGTAAGGTGATTAAAAAAAGGTTTAAATGTGTGCCTAACCAGTGTTTGTGGTTAATATATGTGCTGATGTTACTAAGGGAAATTATGGGTTTTATTCCCTGCTCGGCAGGAAAAAAAATCCATTACTTTCCCTCTGTCAGAATGGAGCTCCATTCTGTGTCTCTCCTTCCAATCAGCGGGCACCAGTGGATATCTATTGGCCAGCCGGTGCTGTTTTAACCACTTAAGGACCGCCTCCTGCACATATACGTCGGCAGAATGGCACGGCTGGGCAGATGTACATACAGGTACATCCTGTACTAGTACTCCGGGACCAGGGGACCCGCTTGACCCAATCGCCGCTGGAGTTCCACGATCGGTCCCCGTAACTGAAGAATGGGGAGAGCCGCGGCGGCTACATCGATCGTGTCATCCCTGTTATAGGGGGACACAATTGATGACGTCAGATCTACAGCCACACCCCCTACAGTTGTAAACACACTTCATACACACACATAAAACCATCAGTGCCATCTGTGGTTAACTTCCTAACTGCAACTGTCATTTCCACAGTAAACAATGCATTTTAAATGCATTTTTTGCTGTAAAAATGACAATGGTCCCAAAAATGTGTCAAAATTGTCCAAAGTATTCGCCATAATCTTGCAGTCACGAAAAAAATTAATGATCACCGTCATTAGTAGTGAAAAATAAAATAATAAAAATGCAATAAAACTATCCCCTATTTTGTAAATGCTATAAATTTTGCGCAAACCAACCGATAAACGCTTATTGCGATTTTTTTTTTTACCAAAAACTGACCTAAACTGAGGAAAAAAAATATTTTTATATATTTTTGGGGGGTATTTATAAAAGCAAAAAGTAAAAAACATTGAATTTTTTTTCAAAATTGTCGCTCTATTTTTGTTTATAGCGCAAAAAATTAAAACCGCAGAGGTGATCAAATACCACCAAAAGAAAGCTCTATTTGTGAGGAAAAAAAAGACAATTTTATTTGAGAGCCACGTCGCACGACCGCGCAATTGTCAGTAAAATCGACGCAGTGCCGATTTTCAAAAAGGGGCCTGATCCTTTAGCTGCATTTTGGTCCGGGGCTTAAGTGGCTAAATCACAGTACAGTAGCAGGGCCAGCAGTGCACAAGGGCCCCCCTACCAAAAAGTAGGGGATCACGTACGAGGTATGAGATCCAGCGCAGGAGAGCCGCTCTGCTTCTGTGTAACTAAGTTATACCTATTTATGCAACGTGGAGAAATGAAAACAGGAAAAACAGGAGACTGTAAGGCCGTGTACACACGGCAGAGAACCTCGACGGGCAGAACACATCATTCCGCCCGTCGAGGTTCTCTGCCGGCCGTCAAAATCGGCGACCCGCCCGTCGGGAATGGCAACCAGCCATTCATCCAGGCGGGGCGTCGAGCAAATAGAGAGCGTGCTCTCTATTTCTGCTCGACGGGCTTCCCGGCGGGATGCTCGCCGAGAGCGTACACATGGCCGAGGTCCTCGCTGGAATGCAGCTTCCAGCGAGGTTCTCGCTGGTTTCCAGCGAGAACCTCGGTCGTGTGTACGCCGCCTCAGAGTAGATTTTTCCTAAAGTTAAATTAGAACTATAGGCTTTATTGAGTATAGGTAGATCTATCCCTCCCACCATCCCCCCCAGTGGCCACTGGGGGGACTCTTCCACATCAGCGGCATCCCTTGGTCGGCTGCAGAGGCTCACAGTTTGCATGCATTTGCGAGTGCCACCGCAGTGCCGTGATGTCAGGAGGGTTGCCATGGAGCCGGTGGCTTCTCCTGGGATGCGAATGAGACCACATGACCTCCAGCCAACAGATGCTATGCATGAAGGTGGGCCTTGTGGGGAGAGCGCCCCCACCTGCGATTCAAGCTGGGACACATGTGTCTGTAATTTATACTCACTATAACACATACTCAAACCTTAAATCTTTCTGTGGGAGGAATAGTTTGCAGCTCGCAGGATATTGATGTTTTAAAAAAAAAAAAACAATATTCTTTATACAGTATATATATTTGTGTTTTATATATATTTTGTTGTTCTGTCCTGTTTTGAAGTGCTCCAACTTGATATTATTTCATAATTGAGGCCGCGTACACACGATCGAACATGTCCGCTGAAACTGGTCCGCAGACCAGTTTCAGCGGACATGTTTGACCCATAGCCAAACAAGAAGTGAGAGGAATTCCCTGCAAATTAAGGGAATTCCTTAGGGACCCCCTGGTCACAAGAACTATTGTCCCCTCTATTACTTTTCTGAGGATAGTCCAAAAACTTCTCTTAAGCCGCGTACACACGGTGTAAAAAAATAGAACATGTTTTAAATTTTTCCTATGGATAAAAAAAACTATAGAAAAATCCTATCATCTGTATGGAACTCCATGGGTCAAAAATCCATGCATGCTCAGAATCAAGTCGACGCATGCTTGGAAGCATTGAACTTCATTTTTTTCAGCACGTCGTAGTGTTGTACGTCACTGCGTTCTGGTGTGTAGGCAAGACTGATGAAAGTCAGCTTCATCGGATATGCGATGAAAAAATCCATCGGATAAGATTCCATCAGATATCCGATCGTGTGTACAGGGCTTTAGTTTCACTTTCAATGATAATGATAAACAGGACAAATAGAGAGGGTGAATCTCGCTAACAGGGACCACAGACACCTATAAAAAAATTGACAAGCCTTCAAATCTCTCTCCGCTCTATCCAAAATGTATAAAAAAAATGCCTTTGTTATACTTTAAAGTGTAACTTGACTTTTCTTGAGGAAAAACATTAAAACAATCCCTTTTGTGTGATGAATGTATATTAAAATGATTAGATAATTGTGTTTCAGATTTCTTGCTCTGATGCTCTTGGTTTCACCATGTTGTCTACAAAGGGTTGCCTTCATTATAACCATCTGGGCAAACCTCAGCAATATCATGAGGAAATCTTTAGTGTCTGCATCCTATTAGAAGAGCAAAAGTCTGAAGGATTCGTTTACCAAAATGAACACAAAAATATTGTGGGGGGATACATTTCATGATTTTAGAAAATTACAGCAGCTTCATTTCTAAATGGCTTGTATAGCAAATATATACTGTATTTGTTTCCCTATTCTTTAATGTAAGTGGAGTTGCACTCAGACCCCCTCCTAGCTGTCTGACATCCCATCCATCTTTGAAGGCCCTAGTGTGGGGAGGGTATGAAGTCTTTCTCCATCCAGTATCTCCTTCCCCGATTCCGTTTTGTTTGTTGTTTTTTCTTTGCATTTTTGATGCTCAAATATCAGGATGTTGGGAAGAAGCAAGCCCCACTGTTGGGAACAAGCAAGACCCATTTCCTCTAATCTTTGTAATAATACCTTTTGATGCAATTGATCCATTTGTATATTTTTTTCAATCCTAGTAATGTAATGCACGTGTAATCTCACATAATGCCTGGTTCACACCTATACATATGAGGCGGCGTACACACGACCGAGGTTCTCGCTGAAAACCAGCGAGAACCTCGCTGGAAGCTGCATTCCAGCGAGGACCTCGGCCGTGTGTACGCTCTCGACGAGCATCCCGTCGGGAAGCCCGTTGAGCAGAAATAGAGAGCATGCTCTCTATTTGCTCAACGGCCCGCCTGGATGAATGGCTGGTTGCCATTCCCGACGGGCGGGTCGCCGATTTCGACGGCCGGCAGAGAACCTCGACGGCGGAACGATGTGTTCTGCCCGTCGAGGTTCTCTGCCGTGTGTACACGGCCTAAGTTTGCATATTCCAGGTGCATTTTGCGTTTTTCAATACACTTTTTTTGATCCATTGAAGGCTATGGAACCAAAGATCAGAAAAATCCCTTTCCAAAAAATGCACAGATTTGACCATAACCCATAGACTGTAGTGTGTTTCTGCAAAACTGAAAACACACTAAAAAGTGCAAAGGTGTGAACCAGCCTAAGTGATCATTTGATACATCTGACATAACCTTGCTTACATCTTTTAATAAAATATTGTGAAAGAAAGTTGGGTTTACCCTTTAACATTTACTGTACATGTCATACTAGCTAAAATTAATACTTACGACAAAGATCAGGGTTCCGCCAGTTAACGCATACGCCCTTTTCAAGGCAGGAACGTGCATACATTGCAACAGATGAACAAAAGCCAAGATATTTCCCCTCCATATCACACACACATGCTTCTTCAATACACTTTTCATAAAAATCTCTCGGATCAACCTAATTTTTTACAAAAGAAAAATACACTTTAAAATAAACCAGAAAGCGCACCTTAAAAATATGGAATGCGCAGACTATGGACATTAAATTAGTTATATATATAAAATAAGTAGTATAAACAAGCCGCCACTGACCTCTGTAGCTGCAGGCAACATTAAGGATTTCAACCTTAGAGTTCAGGGGAATTTTTTTTTAATTTTCTATATTCCCACTCTGTGCTTATGGTGCTCCCCTTTACCCCAAAATAATATAACTATATCCACTGGCGATAAATAATACTAAACCGTATAAGCAGCCGTATTTAAAAAGAAAAACTGTGTCAAATAGTATTAGTTAAGCTAATCTCACTTGAATACAGCACTTAGAAAATAAACATATATTATACATAATAGTGTGTATGGTGCTTATTTGCCCTACTTGAGAGAGCTGGGCAATAAATATCTGTGAATGTATGTCCATTAAAAGGTGGCAGGCTGCATTTGGTGATTATACATAGCTGGTTGGCAAGAAACACTAGTGAGGTTTTCTGGGGAGCTGTTTACGAAAATCTCTTTATGAACACATTGGCCCGGAATCACAAAGCACTTACGTTGACGTATCTCGATATATGCTGCGTAAGTGTACATATGCGCCGTTGTATCTATGTGCCGTACCCGTAGAACTAGGATACGCCAAAAAACTGACTTCATCCGACCGACGTAACTTGCCTACCCCGGCGTATAGTGGGCGCATAGTTACGCTGGACGCTTTTGGAACTCCCATTGATTTGAGATGCATATACTGTATGCCCTGTGCATGTTTTAAGCGATTTGCATAAGTACTACGTGAATAGGGCTGTGCGTAGGTTACGTTCACATCGTAGGCAGTGTATTGACGTATCTTAGGCAGCTATTTCGACGTGACTGTGAGCATGCGCACTGGGATGCGTCCAAGAGACGACGTATGCACAGTTTATTTTTTGAAGCTCAGCCCATCATTTTCATCATTTTAATATAGCACGCCCAATTCCAGCCCACTTCCACCTACTTTGACTTACGTCGGCTTGCGCCGACAACTATACGCTACGCCGACACAACATTGAGCGCATATTCTTTGTGAATAGCATGCTTGCCTCTCAACGTTGCGCCGGCGTAGCGTAAAGACGATGATAAAAATGCGCCGATCTACGTGAATCTACCCCATTGTTTTTAAGACACTGTTTATTTTGTCTAGACCCCTTTCACATTGAGGCCTCCCGTGCATTAGCGGTAAAGTGCCTTTTAATTTTAGCGGCACTTTACCGCTGTTTAAGCAGTGCTTTTCAGTCGCTAGTGGGGTGCTTTTAACCCCAAATGTGGGGTTAAAAACACCTGTGTTGTGGCACTTCTGAAGTGTTTTTCAGGTGCTTAGGAAGCACTGCCCATTCATTGCAACGGGCAGGGGCATTTTGTATACAATGCTCCCAAACCACCCCAAAGATGCTGCCCCAGTGTAAAAGCATTAAAGCTTTCACATTCGGGCAGCATGGGAGGCAATTTTCAGGCACTGTACAGTAACTATTTCTAGCGCTAAAATGCCTGAAGCCTCAGTGTGAAAGGGGTCTAATTCCGCGTACACACGGTCGTTTTTTGCGATGAGAAAAAACGTAATTTAAATTGATCGTGTGTGGGCAAAACAACGTTTTTCAACCTGCGCATGCCCAGAAGCTAGTTACGAAGCGAGCTTCAATGGAAAAGAGTGGTGAACGTAACCTCGCTTTTTGTGAAAAAAACGATGGTGTGTATGCAACATCGTCTTTGAAAAGTGACGTTTCAAAAACGTCGTTTTTTACTTCACAGAAAACGTCGTTTTTTTTCATCACAAAAAATGATCGTGTGTACGCGGCATAAGGGATTCAGTGGAGTAGATGTCTGTTTGTGTTTAAGTTTGCGATTAGGTCCCATTCACACCTGAAATCTTTGTAGCTAAAAGCTCAAACATACTAAGCAAGCAAGAACCCATTGTATGCAATAGCCTCTCTTCACATCTAAGCATCCTGTCACTTGTAGCTGGTTCAACAATTTTTCAGGAAGAATTTAGCTTTTTTTGACCCCATAAACTTTAATTGCTGGCCGACCAGCCGCCGACCAGCTGCAACAGAATGGCACGGCTAGGTGAATCCATCTTACCTTTTGGCCACTAGTGGTGCGCGAGCGCCGCCGGAGGCACACACGCTTGCCCGCAGCTCGCCGCCGAAGCCGATGGCAGTGCCCAGCTGGCGCGATGACTGCCGGGCACCCACGATCGCTTGTGACAGAGTGAGAACCAGGATCTGTGTGTGTAAACACACAGATCCTGGTTCTTTCAGAGGAGAGGAAACTGATCATGTGTTCTTGTACAATGTATGAACACCGATTTCTCTCTTCCCCTAGTCATCCCTCCTACAGTTAGAACACAGTGAGGGAACTCAGTGAACCCCTTGATCTTCCCTTAAGCCCTGTACACTGATTGGTTTGTCCGATGAAAACAGACCGATGGACTGTTTTCATCAGACAAACTGATTGTGTGTGGGCCCCATAGGTTTGTTTTCCATCGGTGGAAAAAATAGAACATGTTTTGAATTTTTCCTATGGATAAAAAAACGATAGAAAAAAAAACATGTGGAAGTCCATCATTCAAAAATCCATGCATGCTCACAATCAAGTCGACGCATGCTCGGAAGCATTGAACATTTTTTTCATTTTAAGCATGTTGTAGTGTTTTACGTCACAATGTTTTTGCACAGTCAGATTGTTGACTGATGGTGTGTAGGCAAGACTGATGAAGGTCAGCTTCATCGGATATCCGAAGAAAAAATCCATCGGATCAGATTCCATCAGATATCCGATTGTGTGTACGAGGCTTTAGTATTAACTCCTTCACAGCCAGTGACATTTATACAGTAATCAGTGTATTTTTGTAATACTAATCACTGTATAATTGTCAAGGGTCCCAAAAATGTGTCAGAAGTGTACTTCTCTGTGTCAGGGAACCATCCCTGCCAGTAACCAAAAGGCGCACATGCGCGGTGGAACAGCACTCCGGCACATGCCCGTGCGTGAACGGTGCACGCGCACACGCAGTCAGGCGGCACGGCACGTGCATGGGCGCGCGCATTTGCGCGCACCTCCCCAGAACCAATCAGAGGCCTGACCTGCCTATTTAAACCAGCCCCTGTCTCATGACAGGTTGCTGGTTTGTCGTCAGCTCCTGCCTGAACTCTCTGTTGCTGTACCTGCCGTGTTTGACCCAGATTTCCTTACGGCTCTGCTCCCTCTCCTCAGCCTGACCTCTGGCTTACGTCCATGGATTTGCTGTTGTCTCCAACCCCTGATCTCTGGCCTGTGTCTCTGGATTTGCTACCTTCTCCTGCCCTTGACCCTCGGCTTGCACCCCGGACCCGCTTCCAGTCTTGCCCCAGAAACTTGCTCTGTGTACCTGAAGCTGTCTTGCTGCGTGATCTACTACCTGCCTCCAGCAAAGTACCACGTGCCCAGTCTTATATCCAGCACCTGCTATTAAGTTCAACTACCTCGCTGGTACCGGTGCCTCCTCGCACCTTCCTCCCTTGTCTCAACTCCAGGGGGCAGAATGCATTGGGTCGCAAAGGTAAACCGCCCTCAGCATCTCAGTCTCGGAAAGTACGTACCTGACACTCTGATAATATGCCATTGTTACAGTTGTATGTATGTACACTATGTTTATTTATTTTTGTTCCTTCAGTACTTATTCAATAAAAACTTTATGAAAAAAAATCACAGATCACTGCCATTACTAGTGAAAAAATAATCATAATAAAAATGGCATAAATCTATCCCCTATTTTGTAGATGCAATAACATTTGGGCAAACCAATCAATATACGTAGAACAATACATATCGGCCTAAACTGACGGAAAAAAAAAATATTTTTTAAAAAACATTGGGGATATTTATTATAGCAAAAATATATATATTTTTTTTTTAATTTACGTTTTTTTGTAAAAATTTTAGAGATGATCAAATACCACCAAAAGAAAGCTCTATTTGTGGGGAAAAAAGGATGTCAATTTTGTTTTGTAACAACATTGCATGACCACACAATTGTCAGTTAAAGCAACGCAGTGCCGTATCGCAAAAAATGGGCTGGTTATTGAGCAGCCAAATCTTCTGGGTCTTAAGTGGTTAAATGGAACATTTGAAAACGCTTGATTCAAGATTTTTTGTGGCCTATAATAACTGATCTCCTCCCACTAGTGATGCCCCTTGGCTAAGAAAAAAAAAGCCTAAAGCTTGGATACACAGGTAAAACCCCTGTAATATTCTTCTAAAAATGCTTGTATACACTTGCAAAAATGCTTAGGAAAGCACCAAAAAAATGTATGCAGAGAAGGAAAAAACCTGACCAGAATCACTTTGACTCCCTTTGAGAGGAGCTTTTGAGCAGAGAAAAATGATTGACATGCATAAATGCACCTAAACGCACATTAAAATGGTGTTTAGCAGTGTTCAGTGTTTCCAGGTTTACAATAAAGTGGTTGTAAACTTAGTTGCACCACTCCTCTCTTCGGACGGAAGAGGAAAGGGAGCTCCTCTGTGCCTCCTCCTGCCCCTCTCCTCCTGTGTCTGTTATGCCGACACTCCCCAGAGATGTGTGGGCAGGAAGTTTGAACCCAGAAGGGGAAAGCTGCAGACATTCTCTAATGATGGACCACCACTTAATGGACATTGAGAATGTGGTTTGGATTACTTCAGATGGGACAGTATTATTTATCCATAATATCATCCAGGAAATATATAAAGACTATTTGTTTGACTCTGAGCTATACATGTTAATTGAAAGAGCTGGGCGCATTGGTCTTTGTTCAATGTAGGAGATAGAGAGTCTGCTACTGGGGTCTCCTGCTATTGTCTGAAGGTGTTCTGTGTTTATATTTATGATAATGTGTATTGTATCTTCTGAGCTTGAAGTTGTCAAGTCTGACCTGGAATGAGACTTTTGAGTCATCCAGGTGTCTAATTAACATAGTGTTTATAGTATATGTCTGTTCTAATTATTATCCTGTGTGCAATTTGTATTGTCAGGCCTTGTACACACGAGGGAATAAATCCGCTGAACATGGTCCGACGGACCATTTCAGCCGAAAAATCCGCTCGTGTGTAGGGGCAAACAGACCGTTCTGGCCGGATTCCTCCGGCGGAAAAATTCCAAAGCATGCTTTGGAATTTTTCCGCCGGAGAGCTGTCCGTCAGATATGTCCGCTGGTTAGTACGGTAAACCAGCGGACATATCTGCCCGCACATGCGTCGTATCCTGTGAATGGATCCGACGCATGCGCGCGGAAGTGTTTACTTCCTGGTGCGGTGACGTGGTTGTGACGTGGCGGCGTCAACGTCACCGTCGCGTCACCGCCCTGTCCGCCGGGGGGAATTTGATCCGATGGTGTGTACAGCCATCGGATCAAAGCAATCCGGCGGACAGATCCGATGGGAACGGTCCGTCGGACCGTTCCCATCGGATATATTCCCTCGTGTGTACAAGGCCTCAGGGTAATAGAATCAGGAGATGGATGTCCTCCTATGGGGTATATATTGTGTGCAAGTTTGTGAAAATAAAGAAGTTCCAGTTTTTTAACTGACTTATTTTTGTCTTGTTCTTGGTTGCAATATGTGGCTGTAATATCTGATATCTATGTTCAGACTGGAGGAAGCGGTGTAATGACAGAAGCACTCAATCGGAGTGTGGAAGCTTCCATTACAGTGTGCTTTGTGGACTCTGATGCAAGGGTCTTTCGTGAGCAGAGACCTCCTTACATCAGAGTCCCCTCTTACATCAGAGCCACTCTTAAATCGGGGTTCTCAGAACACCCCTTACATCAGAGTTCCCCCTTGCATCAGATCCCTCCTTAAATCAGGGTTCCCCTTTACATTAGAGTCCACAGAGCTCACCCCTTACAGTGTAAGTGAAAATTCTCCAAACGCTAAAGGGGGCTATGTTGACTCTGATGTAAGGGGGGCTGTGCAGACTCTGATGTAAGGGGCTCTGTGGATTGTGATTTAAGGGGGGCTCTGTAGGTTGCGGTGTATGGGGGCTCTGTGCATTTTAATGTAAGGGAATCTGTGCAGACTTTGATGTAATGGGGCAGGAGGAGCTGGAGATCTGCACAGTGAGCAGAGAGTAAAAGGAGGAGCTGTGATTAGTGAGAAAAGGGGGCATGATTACAAGGGGCACTGTGATGGAGTGTTGTGATTGCTAGGGGCACTGTAATATATAGGGACAATTATTAAAAATTACTATTGTATGTTGTGAATAAGCACCGATATAGTCCCGTACTGTCCATACCATAAAAAAAAAATATAGAGACACTGTTATAGAAAGGGGACTGCACTGTAAAGGGGGCACTGTAATGATTACAGTGTGGAGGATTGACTCTGTGAATATCCCATTACCAACTGCCCCTGCAAACACCTAAACAGCCCACCCCCCGGGCTCTGGAAAAAGTGGCTGCTCAATCCAAAATTCCCAGGCCTATTCTTTGTCCGAGTCAATGCCTGAACATGGACAAAGGGTGCCTTTGGGGTGGGGGCAGTGGCCAACTGGAAAGTTACCCCCCATGTTGCAGGCATGTGGATTTTGTATTGTTTTGGAAGGAAGGGCTCATGGTTTCTGCTCCTTTCTTTCCTGACTAGCCAAGCTGTATTTCTAGATAAGGGTCTGGTATGGATTGGGGATGCTATGTTTTTTTTTAACATGGCTTTTCCGTTAAATCAGTAGTAAACCGCTGGGTATTTTTTTATTTAATCTAACCTGAAAGGTAATGTCATAATGTGCTGGTATGCATACCAGCACATTATGTTAAACATACCTAAAAACAAAGCTTCATGCTGTCACCTCTGCAGGTGCTACCATCTTCCCGCGGTCTTTCTTCCCGGTTTGCTGGCTCTGGTTGTGTGACTAGTGTCATTCCCACGCATGCATACAAGATCTGCCTTTTACAGCACAGGCTGTTCCTTCAGTGTGCACAGGGCCGCTGATAAGCCAGTACAGCCAGCCCTGTTGTACTGGGCCCCGGCCATCAGGGGGGCCCGGCAATCTAAACAGAGTTCAGAATAAAAAAGTCTGTGACAGCACAGGACTGACTGAGGGAGGAGGAGAGCATCACACAAGGAGCATGGACATCACCACTGCACAGATAAGTGACTTATTGGATCTGCTTTTAACACCTGTGTATCCCTTGCAGAGCTGCCTGCTTTCTCCCTCTGGCAGTTCTGCAGAGGGATCCGTTCTATGTATGCTTACTGTGTCCCGATCTGAAGCAGAAGGAGATAGCTGCAGAGTCTCTGCCTGTGCCTCTTGGGTCCTGAAACTCCCCCTTCGCCCCCCCCCCCCCATAGTTGGCAGTGTTATCTCCTGTCAGATGAAGAATGATCAGGAAGCTTGTTACCCCTCCTTCGTGCTCTCACTGCTCTGTGTTCATGGTGAACTCCAGGGTTTGGATGCAGAAGTGTTTCTGCTGGAGGGGGTGAGTGTGGGGGGGGGGGGTTGCTACTGGAGTGAAGGGACAGCAATTTTAGGATTTTGGAGAGGGAGTCAATATGGAGCCAGCCTAGAACTGCAGTGCTGAAGGTAGCAGCCAGTGGACACCTCTCTCTCCAGCTTACAGACATCTCTGCCCAGCTATTTCTATATACCACCCCTAAGGCCCCCTATATACTCTGCGAAGTGGGAACACATGCTCCTGCTCATATGTTTTTATTTATTTTTTGCTTGTTTTTTGCACACAGGGGAGCCCATTCACTTAAATGGGCTGCCATATGTGTGACAAACACATCACAGAGGCTCTAGAACATGGGTGCTCAACCTGTGGCCCTCCAGCTGTTGTGGAACTACAAGTCCCATTATGCATTGCAAGGCTGACTGTTACAAGCATGACTTCCAAATGCTGAGGCATGATGGGATTTGTAGTTCTGCAGCAGCTGGAGGGCCACTGGTTGAACACCTATGCTCTAGAACTTTTTGAGGCATTCAGCGTTGCTACATGACAAAACACTAGTGAATGCAGCTTAATGCCTAGAATACACTGCTAGTTTTTTTTTAACCAGCAGGCTGGACGAAAAAAAACTGACACCTTTGGTCAAAGCCACTGTTCTAACACACATGTTAGTACAGTGATCTCCCCTGCTGTTCTATTGTGTTCTGACAGGGAAACGTCTGCCCCGCCAGAACATTCCAGTCAGCGCTCTCAGCCATTGGGAGATGGTCAGCAGACCTTTTTTGGTCATGCCCCTTCAGAAGCCGGCTGTCATATAGTCAGACAGGGTTGTATACATGCCATGGATGTGATGCTTTACTTCACAGCTACAGCATTTTTAACGCAGGCTGCAGAGTTTGAAAGGCGGCACCACCTGTCACCTTGAAGCCAAATACTTGGCTCACTGTTGCAATTTAAAATTACTATTAAGTAGGGCTGTGCAAATTAACTTTTAATTAATCGATTAATCTTTAATTTTTTTGATCGATCAAAATCTTTTTGATCGATTAAAATTCTTTTGATTGGTCTCACCTCTCCGCCGGCTTCTGGGCCTTCAGGGAGTTCCGTCGGAGATCCGGTAACGTCACAGACTCCGGTGGGGCTTGCCGTGTCCATCTGAAGGGCTCCTTTGCTGTGCCTTCATATCTACATGCCGGCGGGACCTTACTATCTGCCACAGGAAAGGGCTGTTTACACTTTCTTCTATCACTTCCCTCTATCAACCTGGGATTCTATAGCCATCCACTGGGAATTGTGATAGTTCCCTTAATGGGACATCTACATGCCGACGGACGGATGTTAACCTCCCCTCATCTGGATTCACCAGTGGTATCATTGTACACATTTTTATACCAGTATCATACTTGGCTACATGTTTTTATGACTGCTTTTGGTACCGTTTGGTATTACTCGCATCATTTTTACAGTTTATGTAGCTACATCGATTTTATCTCCAGTGCAATATTTATTTGGTTACCTATTTGAAGACTATAAAAGTTTTAATGCTAGTCCCATCGAGCGCTGCTTTTGTGTGTTTTTTGAGTGAGTGAGTGAGTGAAAAACTTATATAGCGCAACACATGCGAACTGAATCACCTCTGGGCGCTTAGTATCCATTCCCTAAGTTAAACTTTATTTGATCTCAGAAGAGATAGGTTTTGATCTTTCTTCTGAAGGCCAAGTGGTTGACCTCCAATCGGATGGTGGTTGGTAGAGCGTTCCACAGTCTAGGTCCTTGGGCTGCAAATCTACATTTTCCTTTGGATTTGTATCCTGCTATCCATCTTTCCCGTGGTTGGTAGCTGCACTGGGAATCAGCCTGCAAGGAGATCAGCTTAAAGTAGTTGGATCTGTATGTGTGTTATAATTAATTGAAATTAGTCAATTAATCGATAAAAAAACGATTAATCGAACACAAAAATTTTGATCAGTAACAGCCCTACTATTAAGCAATTGAAAAAAAAAAAACAGGTGTCAGGAAGGGGCAGTAGCGAGGCAATACTTCTGCCATTGCTGCAAAGCATACCATTGCCACCGTGGCATTTTGGCGATTTGTTATTTCCGGGGGGGGGGCTGACAGGTAAGTTGTACAGGGCCCCATGATTTCTAACAGCAGCCCTGAGTGTGCATGTGCCAGTGATGTCACCAGCTGCATCTACAGTAAATATCTCCTAAACGGTGCATGTTGAGGAGATATTACAGTGTCTATAGGTAAGCCTTATTATAGGCTTACCTATAGGTAAAAGTCAGAGATGAGAGTTTACTCCCACTTTAAAAATCTATCCTAGACCATTATCTAGGAGAATAGTCTAATCTGGACCCAATCCCCACTAAATGTTATTATTTTTTATTTTTTTGCATTTGTAAATGTCCATCAAGGCAGTTCCCAGGTACCCTTGCCTTTTTTGCCTCAAAGTTGGAAACTGGTCCTGAAAAAGAACAGAAAAAAGTACTAGATACAATGTTTGAGGTTTGAAAATTGTTTGGAGTGTTTGGTGAATGTCCAGCAAACTGAACTTTGGTTGGTTGATCACTATATCTAACATAAACACAGCACGTCCACAGTAAAAGGGGAGAGAGCAGAATTCTGACATTTTGATTTGGACTATGACAATTTCACTGTATCTCTTGTAAACATTTAGGTTAAATTGCTACAAAGTAAAGCTACAGAGGTCAGTGAGGGATTGTTTAAATCCTGAACATAATTCAACTTTAAAGGGTAATTGCAGTTTTCAATAACAATCTACAACCATCCTGATTGAGCTAAAAGTAGTAGGAATGTACTGTACATGTTTATAGTGTATATAGTATAGGTTGCTGCATGGTTCACTGCTAGGGTGTTTAAATTGATGTTTGTTCACTTTGTATCTGGACTTTTGGCTAGATTACTCTGGATAACTTTATTATTACAGTTTATATGGGAAAGTCTAGTCATTGGGATACAGTTTTAAAACTTTTTAAACTTGTGTGTTGTGCTTTGTTTGCTGCTAAAATATTTAACTTTGTTTAAATAACATTTTATATACCGGTATTCTCTTTGTATTCTTACTTTATAGCATTGAATAATTTTTGCTCTGTCCTATATCTGATTTAAAAGAAATGTGCAGGCTGAAAAATACAAACAAACATGCTCACCTATGTGGATGCAGCATCAATCTGATTCTGCAGCCATCATCCACCAGCTCTCAGACCAAGAATTGAGTGGTCATATGACTGCTGATCACTCAGTTCTTGGCGTTCACTGAACAGAGAGCAGTGGCTGTCAAAGTGCTTAGAGGCTGAGCCAGCCGCAGGTCAGGCATGTGGGATGGCTTTAGCCTGCTGTCATCTGAATTTGGGTCCCAGGAGTGCAGATATAGGTGCAGTTCTGTGAATCAGAAAATAAGTATGACCAAAAAAAAAGCTTTGTCCATACTTCTCCTTTAAGGTGCTTTGTTTCTAGTGGTAATATTCGTTATTAAAGGAGCATGCATACTGATCTTTGTTTATATTGTTTCTGAACCTATTTTTCTATAGTTAAAGCGGAGTTCCACCCAAAAATTGAACTTCCGCTTTTCGGAACCCTGCCCCCCTCTGGTGTCACATTTGACACATTTCAGGGGGGAACAGATACCTGTGTAATACAGGTATTTTGCTCCCACTTCCAGGCATAAATATCCAAGCCACCCACGGGTATCTACGCCACTTCCTGTCCTCCCCGCTGTCTTCTGGGAGACACACAGGTCCCAGAAGACAGCAGGGACCAGTGGGAATGTGTAGCACGTGTCGCACATGCGCAGTAGAGAACCAGGAAGTGAAGCCGCACGGCTTCACTTCCTGATTCCCTTACCGAAGATGGCGGCTCCTCCACCTGAGAGCCGAGAGAGATATCAGCTTCGGGTGCCGACATTGCGGGCGCCCTGGACAGGTAAGTGTCCTTATTTTATAAAGTCAGCACCTGCAGTATTTATAGCTGCCGACTTAAAAAAAAAATGGCAGAGCTCCACTTTAAGAGGTAAGAATGTATATCTGTCTTTCCCTGATTTCTGTAATTAAATTCACAGCTTTTTTTTAGGTGGCAGGTGGCTTGGTACAAACGATCTTGCACTTGTGCTTTAAATTTACGCAAAGACTATATGATGCCATATATCTGCACAGACAAGTCCTCTGTCTTTTGCTAAATTCCTTCCATATCGGCAGCTCTTTAGGGCAAAATCCAGTTGTAAAATTTGCCACATGCTTTGTGTGTTAAAGCGCTTTGTGCATTGTTTAAATGATGTACCGTATTTATCTTCCTATAGCACGCACCAGCGTATAGCATGCATCCATACTCTAGAAGGGAAATTCCTGGGAAAAAAAAGAATTACTTACAGTTTGTCGGTGTCTTGCCTGGCGTCCATCGGCGGTCTTGTGCGGTCCGGCGTCCGTCTGCGGCCTCGGTGGTGTCCTCCCCGCTTCTCCCGCGCTGTCTCTGAGCTCTCCCGCGCTGTCTCTGAGAGCCGCCGCCGTCATATACCGAGCGCAGTACACTCGGTTACACTCAGCAATGCTCGGCCACGCTCGGCTTCTCTCGCATAAAGACTAGGAGGCGGCACAGGGCGTGACCGCGAGCGGAGCCGAGCGCGGCAGAGCATAGCCGAGTGTACCCGAGTGTTCTGTGCTCGGTATATGTCGGCGGCCGCGCTCAGAGACAGCGGATTGGCGTATAACACGCACCCACGATTTTCCCCTGATTTTAAGGGGAAAAAAGTGCGCGTTATACGCCGATAAATACGGTAATCTCACCCATGAAATTTAACAATTCATACATAACATGACATGCATAAAATATGGGCAACCAATGACAAATACAATAGTAAAGGTCATCATCTAAGTAATGAAAGCGTTAAAGGGGTAGTAAAGGTAAAAAAAAAATCCCTAAATAGCTTCCTTTACCTTAGTGCAGTCCTCCTTCACTTACCTTTTTTGCTTTTAAATGTCCTTATTTCTGCTGAGAAATCCTCACGTCCTGTTCTTCTGTCGGTAACTACACACAGTAATACAAGGCTTTCTCCCTGGTGTGGAGAAAGCCTCTTGAGAGGGGAGGGGGAGCAGGAGGGTCAGGACACTCTCTACTTTGCAGATAGAGAAAGGAGCTGTGTGTTAGTGGGCGTCCTGACACTCTTGCTCGCCCCCTCCCCCCTCAAGTGGCTTTTTCCACACCAGGGAGAAAGCCTTGCATTACTGTGTGTAGTTACAGACAGAAGAACAGGAAGTAAGGATTTCTCATAAGAAATAAGGACATTTAAAAGCAAAATCGAAGGATGAGGTAAGTGAAGGAGGACTGCACTAAGGTAGAGGAAGCTATTTAGGGGAAAAAAATTACCTTTACAACCCCTTTAAGTTTGCAGTGAAAAGGAATTTGTTTAATATAATTTGTCAAAGAAAGAATACATTCAATCAAAGATTGCAAATAAAAGAAAAAATAACGAGAACAAGACCGCATACAAATATTGAGATGAAACTACTAAAAAAAGCAAACAGATCTATGGGAACTTGAAGAAAGTACAGAGTGATTAAAAGCAAATGAATGCAAAATGAAATATTTAGTTAGATGATTGTTTGTTATAATGGGACTGTAGTCATAACCTTTTAAGAACTAATATAATATTTTAATAGATAAATAAATAAATAATACTACAAAATATACCTGTGGTATGAAATGGCCGTGGCCTTTATTTATAGGTGTAAATAAATTGATTATATCAAACAATTCTTAAATCAAAATTAAATAATCAATTTAAGTATATTAAATCAATTTTATTAACATATAACCATATATATATCTTATAATAATAAAATTAGCTTAGCCATTTAAGCTCAAGCTAAAACAATCATGAAATATACCATCCCCTTACAAGAAGGGATTAAAACCTCATAAAAAAGGCCACGACAGGGAGGGAGGGTGGGATGTGCTTCTCCAAATCTTCTCCAATCTTCTGCCCACTGCTGACGCATCCTCTATCTTTTTATTGGGTTAGAGGACCGTTGTTTGGGGCAACTGTCAACAAAAGCTCAACCAATCATAGGTAAGTATTTTTTTTTTTTTTTTTTTTTTTTTTTTTATTAATTAAACTTTAATTTTATTTTCTGGTATGACACAGTCCCATAGGTGGTGGGGGCGGGGACATTTCATGCCCCGCCCTTCACCTTCATGGGACTGTAGTCATAACCTTTTAAGAACTAATATAATATTTTAATAGATAAATAAATAAATAATACTACAAAATATACCTGTGGTATGAAATGGCCGTGGCCTTTATTTATAGGTGTAAATAAATTGATTATATCAAACAATTCTTAAATCAAAATTAAATAATCAATTTAAGTATATTAAATCAATTTTATTAACATATAACCATATATATATCTTATAATAATAAAATTAGCTTAGCCATTTAAGCTCAAGCTAAAACAATCATGAAATATACCATCCACACGCCAGGCCCAATTTTAAGGAGCCTGGCACCCCACCAAGGCGACAGCCAATTCAACACAGGTTTGTAAATCTAAATTGAAGATGTCAAGAGCAATGTCAGATAAATGCACATTGTCTGGTCTATAAAAACCAGGCAAACCACCTTCTAAGTTCACATGTCTAAAAGACATACCATGAACCAAAGGCATGAATTTATCCAATGACCTATTAAGTCTCCTGTGAATTCTTTCTAAATACTTACGCTCACAGGGCAGAGCAACCAATCTAGTTGAGGAACAATTTCAGAAAAGACCAAAATAGTATTAGGCAAAACAGCATGTAAACATAACATATCAAGCTTAATTTGAGAAATCAACTATAACGTCTTGCGTATTCCAAGATCATTACCATATAAGTGGAAAATGATGATCTGTGGTATGGGCCAACAAACATGTAAATGAGATAGCACAGAAGGTAAATTGCTCCAAAGCATACAACATAACCCATACCAATAAAAGTAAAATTCCGATGAGGTAAACCTAAGTTATCGCCATAGACTCTCCATTCAGCTCTCTTCTGAGCCCAGAAAATATAAGAGTGTCCTATTATCCAGACGTTATATCAGGCATCTAAAATCAAAATTGAAAATTAGGTCTAACATACGATCTATAACAATTCGATCGCCAACCACCAATTTCACAGATTCATTAAGACCAAACATAGCTGCCGTAGTGGCTGCACCGATACGAAAAGAGTGAGATGAAAACCGCAGGTGTCCCAACTGTAATGCTTTGAGGCATCTACGTAGAACGGCCTGGAACTGATAAATAGTCACCGGAGCACCCGTGACATGAATCAAAAATTGCCTATGAAAAATAGGTCTCACTCCCAAAAAACGTCTAAGTAAAGAGAAAACGCAATAGCGAGCGCCAGGATTAGCCCGCAAAGTAATCCACCGACCATGATCCATACGATCATTCTAACTCTTATGAAGCAGAATTTGAATAGAATCAGATCTAACAAAAACCTCCCGAAAGAAGAGACCAGAGTCATCAGAAACCTTACGTGGCAACAATTCCGAAAGGCCCCAAAAAAACATAAACAAAATGACAAAGAAAGTAAGAGGGATTCATATGGAGAAAAACAGACATCCTTAGAAACGTCACAAAGACGACCAAAAAGGTCAACAGAAATCGGTAATCTATCATCAGCGACCAAATGTTTCCTTCTATAACCCCGCAAGGCATGCTTGACCGAGAAAAAAGGACATACAGGACCTGATACCCTGCAGATGCATAAAGAAGGAAACACGGAAAAAGTTTTTACAATGAGAATGTGAATAACCACGAGACATTCGAAAATTTAGAAAGGACAGAACCAAACCTTCCGAAAACGGGGGTTGATCACATCCCAAATAAAGCAAGAAAGAACACCATAATTTCCACAAAGCTGTATACAACGCCCACGTGGAGGGTGCCAAAGAACACCTAATGGCAGCAAAAACAGGATTCACCGAAGGTCCCATAAGTGTGGAGGGCATAATAGGCCAATAGGATCCGCATCCGGCACCAATCGTCAAAATTCTTGAATCCGAGAGCGGGGCAATGCATCAGCAATAAGATTATCTTTTCCAGGAATGTATTTTGCTTTAAGCCAAATATTAAGGTCTAAACATTTAAACACCAACAATCTAAGTACAGCAAGAACAGGAAGACATGTAGACGATAAGCAATTAAGAGCAAAAACTACACCCCTATTATCCGAATAAAGTAAAATATGACGATTCCTAAAATTAACACCCCACAATTCCAAAGGCCACTAAAACAGGAAAAACTATCCAACAAAACAATATTAGAAGTCAAACCCTCATCCTTTCAAGATTCAGGCCACGAATCAGCAGACCAATGACCATCCCAATAAGCACCATATCCACACGATCCAGCAGCATCTGTATGCAGATGAAGAGCAGAGGCCGAACAAAAAGGAGTATACAACAAACAATTACCATTAAACGTAGCCAAAAATGTACGCCAAACTTTAAGGTCTTCTTTAATTCAAGATGTAATTCTCACAAAATGGAAAGGAGAAGAAATTCCAGAACTGACCTGATACAATCTCTTAGAGAAGACACGACCCATTGGCAAAACCCTGGACACAAAAGCCAATAAACCAAGAAGAGATTGCAACACTTTCAACCTAACCTTATGTTTGGAAAGAACGAAGTCCAATAAAATCCTAATTTTAACAATCTTTTCATCAGGAAGATTGAATTCCATTGAAACCGTATCTATCTGAACACACAGAAAGTCAAAACAAGACGTAGGGTAAACAGATTTTTTATCGGCCAACGGAACACCAAACTCCCGACAGACAATCCGAAATTCAGTAAATAAATATAAACAATCAGATGTACCAGCTTCACCAAAAAACAGAAAATCATCCAGATGCAATGCAATGAGTTATTAGAACCAGCACGAAAACCAACAACCCATTCAATAAACGTTTAAAAGAGTTCAAAATAACAACAAGAAAGAGAACATCCCATCAGGAGACCCCTATCAAAGTAATATTAATTTTGAAAACAGAAACCCAAAGAGTTAAAAGCGGATGGATGAATAGGAAGTAACCGAAACGAGGATTGAATATCAGCTTTAGCAAGTAAAGCAGAGGCACCAACACTCCTAATTTTTAACAAAGTGTCATAAAAAGAAGAATATTGAACAGAACACAACGAGGGGTCAATATCATCGTTCAAAGAAAATCTAAATGGGAATAAGAGATGGTGTATCAATCTAAAAGAGTTTGGATCTTTCTTAGGAATAATACCAAGCGGAGAAACCCAAAAATTAACAAAAGGAGGAGTAGAAAAATGACCTTCAATTCTACCAGCTCGCAATTCTTTATTCAATTTCTCACGAACAACAGCCAAATTAGAAGAAACAGAATGCAAATAGGAAAGACACGACAACCGATCCCAGAAAAAGAAGGTTATCGAAAACCAAACAAGAAACCAACACGCAGGACGATTGCCCTCTGACATTCTGGATACCTGTGAAGCCAAGGTAGCATGTTTAGAATGTTCACCGGCGTTGTGGCTTTTAATAAAAAGCTCCTTCGAAGGAGCAGAAGCGTTCTTAAAACAACGAGAAGCAGGGTGAGAACCAGCGCAATGACTACACTCATGTTTGTATTTACAGCTGTTAGGCCGCTTACACATGCCATCATTGAAATTAAAATACACACACCTCTCCTATACATATTACTGGCATTGGAAACATTAACTTTAACCAACGGCTTCTGAGTTAATAAAAGATTGAGCCACAGACCTATATCTTTTGAACCCCACTTCAAAGATTTGTGCACAGACAACTTCTGGCGAAATGCTTCGTCATAATAAAACCATGAAAAACGTTAAAAAATGTTGTATGCTTCCAAAATAATTTTGATATGTTGGAATAAGCCAGAACACAAATCAGGGCGCTGTTCACCCAGCACGCTAGCATAAATGCAAAATGCCTACAGCCAGTTGTTAAAAGAGCGTGGCGGCAATTTTCGTTTTTTATCATCTTTACGATCACCATCCTTCTTAACCACCTTAAGCTCGTGGTTGGACGGAAGCAAAGTCAGAATTTAAACTTAGTCTCTTTTCCAAAAAATGTCTTTCACTGCACTAGATAAATGAAACCCCAGAGGACACAAATCGCACGTCAAAACTTCCCTTAAGCAAGATTCTGGGACCAAAGGAGGAATCAAAACATCATGAGCAGGAATAACCGTTGCAGTGGCAACTGAGGTAGAGACAGGGCTAATATGAGACAAAGGATCCAGCCACACAGAAGTAGGAGTTGACTGTGGTTGATTAACAGAATTAAAAGAATTAGCAAACATGGACATAAATTAAAAAATAAAAATAAAAAAATAAATAAATAAATAAAGTAATTCCCTGACTGGAGAAGAATTATTAAACTCACCAGCAGGAGCTGAAACCAACTCAGTCGAGGCATTCGCAGGCAGCGGATTTGGAGAAACGACAAAATCAGGAGATGCATGGTCATGATCAGGCGCCATGGTAACGGGAACCGTCAACAAAGAAGGAGCTGTATCAATAAAACTGGAAGCATTTAATTGATGATCAGAAAACCCATGCATCAAAACATTAGAAGGTATTGCAATACCTATAGATTTACAAAGACGCTTCCTCCCAGAAATCTGTTTACTACCAGTCGCCATGACAACAGGATTGGCTGGCTGTGATGGACCTACAAAATTAATCTGAGGCATTCCAGCTGAAGTAACAGCACTAGAAGGGGTTAAAAAAGAGGCAGAACAATTAGAAACCCTAAGTAAATCATTATTACAATTATCAATAAAATTTAAATGAAATAACTTGTCTTCTTTCCCCTAGAGACCTGACCAGGCGGAGATTCGAACCTGAGAGGACACTTAAGCTGCCTCTGTGTTGATCTGCCTTGATGTACTGTGCACGCGCCAGCGATTCCAGCCGAAGTAGAAGGCCGAACGACATCGCGGATGAAGGAAGGGCCTGAAGCCGATTACACAGGCGGAGATGACAACATCTGACGGCAGGAGACAGAGGAACCGCCACTCACTGCACCGGAGGAGAGTCCACTATAGGACACCAAAGGTCCAAGGGGGAGAAAGTATATCAGGGGGCGGAAGAAAGACATGGCACCGCAGGACCGGAAAAAAACAGGTCCACGACCAGCAGAAGAGGGAGAAGGAGAAAACAGGGGAGAAGAGCCAGGAAGAGAGAGCCATCACCATCCTCAGCTGCGGCCCGGTCCCTCATCTGGCGAAGCAACTGCTCCATGACAGGTAAGTGCAGATGTGCTTCTCCAAATCTTCTCCAATCTTCTGCCCACTGCTGACGCATCCTCTATCTTTTTATTGGGTTAGAGGACCGTTGTTTGGGGCAACTGTCAACAAAAGCTCAACCAATCATAGGTAAGTATTTTTTTTTTTTTTTTTTTTTTTTTTTATTAATTAAACTTTAATTTTATTTTCTGGTATGACACAGTCCCATAGGTGGTGGGGGCGGGGACATTTCATGCCCCGCCCTTCACCTTCAATCTTTCATAGATTTTTTCACAAATTGGATTTCATAACGCACTGGAGTTGATTTGAGGTTGTTCACTTAGTAAATTATATGTTAATTTAGCTTAGTATGTGAAATGTTTACCCAGTCCTGTGAAAGGGAACGGTAAAAAAAAGGATTTATGTTTGCACGTGATTAGTTGATTGACGTGAACACAGCTTCATCTCATTCAATAAGATCAGTGAACATTTACTGTGAACATTTACTGTCTCTAATTCTTTATTCAGTCATTTAAGCTCTTTCTCCCTCAATTAACAATAGAGTGACAATGTTCAATAGCTGTCCCCAACAAAATTATTCATATTGATTGGTAGTCATAAAATATCACAGTTATGTAGGATCTCAGGCCGAGGACACCTGGCAGTAGATGTGGGGCTGGACTAGTGTTCCTGTTTTCAATGTAAATGTTTTTTACAGAGGAAATCAATATGTAATCAAAATTAAAAGTAGGCAAATACAAACTCACTTTTGAGTGGCATTCTTTAAATAACTCTTCCTTCATTATTTGGCATTTTCTTAATGCCCAAGGCTTACAATTAGGATTTGCATCACATGGAGATTTCTTGACCTCTGTGTCTTGACATGATGGATCATTCTTATAACTGTCTCCTAGATCCACTGCGTTGGTAAACTTGTTGCCATTTCTACCAGTAAAATCATCCATCTTATCATAGTTGTTGTTACCACAGAGTCCACGAACTTTACTCTGATAAATAAAAAGAAATATACAAGCAATGCATATATTTATATTCTATGTGAAGCCAGGTTTTAGCCACAACAGCGTAACTGTATTATAAAGCAGACGTATTTTTACAAAAAAGGCTAGCAAAAATGACTGAAGTAAAAATTTACCTTCAAATATAACATTGTTTAATTCTGAACTGAAATTACAAGTGGTGTCTCATCCCTAATGTAACTATGGTTAAAGAATGTGGAATGGGACTTTGTGGGTACCAAAAAACATTAAAAAATGCTAAAAAAAATTACTTTATTCACAAAACTTTAAAATGTTAACATACATGTTACCATACATTACTTAGCCTTCAACAAAGCAAAATAAAAATATATATAAAAATGTTGCCTTATGAGAAGTTTATGAGTAATCTCCATTAGCAACTGGGAATATCTGTATATATATATATATATATATATATATATATATATATATATATATATATATATAAAATTTAGAATAAGAAATACGAATAGTGTGTATGTAATATTATTTCAGTAAGGGGTTAACTTTGTCTAGATATACATATAAATGACAGGCTTTGCCTGAGAAGATCTAATCAATTTAACAGCTCCCTTTTGACATGCAAGAATGTTGGGTGAAGAGGTGTTATGGGAGACACGCAGCTATTTTCCCTATCGTAATATTCAAATGCCAGGAAGAGACACCATCTGAGTGTGTAGACTTAATGGGGCCGAATTCATTAGCTAGATAAAGGTCTTGTTCCTCCTTGCTAACCAACCATTTATCCATTTCAAAGGGCGTTTGATATGATGAGAATATTTCATTTATCAGGAAGGGACAATTTGCCCCAGTTATTGGCATGCATAGTTAAGTGCCCTGTTCAAGAGAAGGTGATGAAGGTGATGAACTTCAATTTCTCTTCAAACTAATTCTCTCTCTTCATCACTAACTCGTTAACCCAAGAGAAGAGGTGCTAATGAGGGTCTGAGCTAGGCTAAATTAAGTAAGGAGAAAATTGTACAATCTTGTAGGAGATACACCTGGAGGGAGGAGAGGGCTAACAGAATTACCAATCAGAGTGGCCCTGTTCAAGTCAATGAGAGATGGGCCTATATTAGGGGGAGCCCGAAACAGAGTAGATGGATTCATGAATCTGACCTGGGCCCAGAACCATTAATAGAGGTAAATATCAGATCATCTCCCAGCACTTAAAGGTATACCTGTTTGTCGCATGTTTGTTCATTTGCTATTTGTATTTTGATGAATATACTATGTATCCTTGTATTTTAACCTACTATTTCCTCCTTTGGTGTAAGATTATAGATATTTGCTGTGTATTAGATAGACTAAGTATACTCTAATAAATGTTATTATGCTAACGCTTTCACTTCTGATCAAAAGAACTCTCATTTAACCAGAAACTATAGGGTTAATATCGTCTCCTCAGGAGTAGGACTAGGCAGAACAAAAAAACAACACCTGGCTACGCACATGGGCTGTCCTCAGTCAGCATATAACCCCCTCCCTGCACTAGGTATTCAGATTAGTAGCAAGCAGTAATAGAAGTATTAAAAAAAACTCCAGTAGTGGGTGCTGTGTCTGTCAATGAACTCAGAAAAATGGATTTAATGGCAAGACAAAAATCCTATTTTCTCATTTGTTCATTGACAGACACAGCCTTCTTTATTCAGAAACTAAAGGGATGTCCCAAAACAGTGCCAAACATGAGGGGTGGGACAATGAAAAATCCCAAGGCTAATACAAGAGCCAACCAGGTAAAAGGAGCTTCACACAGGACAAGCTGGAACCCAACCTGAGCGACACCCCTTCAAGAGGGAATAGACCCTCTAAACAGCAGCCTGCAAAAACTTGCAGCCAAAAGAGGAATCTGCAGATGTCAATTCATCCACTTTATAGAACTTGTGAAAATGCACAACAAACGTCTGATGACAGAAGGCCCAAGAAGCACTAAGCGCTCGAGAAGAATGCGCGGTAACAGGGAAAGGAGGAAACCGATCCTTGACAGAATAGCCCAGAGTCATCATCCATCCAGAAAAAGGTTGCAGAAGAAGCAGACAGCCCCTTTCTTGGCATAGAGTATAGAGTATAGACAGCCTGACCTCCAAAAGTTTCAGTGGCCGGCAAATACACCCAAATCCCCTAAACCACATCCCAGGCAAATACAGACAATTCATTGGCATGTGTTGACCAGGGACACAAGAAAGGAAAACACAATGTCCTTGATCAATGGAAATCCAAGGACGGGACTATAGAAAAGGGCAAAGCACCACCTTAACCTGGATAATGTGAATGACAAGATAACGCCACAATTTCCGACACCCTGCGAGCAGAGGTGAAGCCACCAAGTGGCCACCTTCTGAGACAGGTTAAGCTGTGGAAATGGAAAAACCTCAAAAAGGTAGATACCCTTAGACCCAACCCCCACATGCAGGTCCACAGAGGGGCACCTGCAGAACAGTAAAATAAAAAAATGCAGCATGCAACTTCTGGAGTTTGTCCAAGAGAAGAAAACACGCTGGCCAAAGATGAAGCCCGAGCTCAGATAATCCAACTGAACCCAAGCAGACTTCAGATAGTATAGATACCTACTGAAACAGTAAATGTGTGTATAAGAACTACATTGCCCCTTGGGGTAGTCGAGGTGTCACAGAAGAAGATCGTTCAGGCAGCCCAGGACCGCAAAACCTCCACTGATGTAACCACGCCTGATCCGGGGCCAACACCTCATGAACACCCAAGAAGTGGTGGCCAGATCAAAGGGCAACACCATGCGCTGAGCATGCTCCGCACCCACAGCAAAACAGAGGAAGTGCTGGAGTCGGGCACATAACGGAATGCGTAAGCAAGCATATGTGATGTTGATAGAGACCAGAAGGTCCCCATGATGAAGGGGTGCCACTGCTATGCAAACAAATTCTATCCTGAACTTCTGTATCCACCCAAGGCAGGTCAGAGCCTGAAACCATTTTTAGACCCGGGAACCGGGACAACCACCCTTTGCAGCAATGGGGCTTGCACATCCCCCTGCAGAGAACAGCAAGCGGTCTGGTGACAGACGCCCTTTGGAATCAGTGTCATCCAGAGTAGCTCCCAAAATACATGTCTAAGCACCACTGAGGAGACAGAAAGCTCAGCAACCAGGGGAACTGCGGCCAAGAGGCATAGCGGACAACCATGCAGTAAAGGCAGGGGGATTCTGCTTCCCTTCCAGGTATGTCAGCTGGACCTTTAGAAGCCAGAGATTCCTCTATTGGAACCACGGTTGCCTGAGCAGCCTAGAGACAGGGAGGTCCACTACTGGTGGAATAGACCCCTTTTGAAGGAGGGACTCCCCAAAGGGGTACCTCACAGGAAGTGTTTTTTTTTTCTGGAAACACAAAGGGCACTCTAGACCCTCCCAGTCTTCATGGACAAATTTGTCAAAATAAGAGGGGGAAGGAAATGCCTTTGCCACGCAAGACGGCTATGGGGTACCGTCTCTCTGCTGCAGCCACCGCTGCATCCCCCATCCTGAAAGGTTCCTGCACTGATGTAATAAGAGCGAAAAGCAGCACCTCTTCGCATACTACTGCAGTCATCCTGACAAGATAGGGAGCGTGGTCACCACCCCACAAGGTGGGCAATGTCCGTGGCAGAAGAGCCAGTTAGGATTGCTTGAGACAGGGAATGTAGAGGTGGGGAGGGCAGGGGTGCAAATACTAGGCTATATGCCCAAGCGTCACCCCAAAAACCCAGGGGGTCCATCGGGACCCCCCCGGCCGAGGTCCACATAGGGGATGTCGACCGAGACCTCGCACAGGGGGCACCACTTAGGCCCCTCACAGGGGGCACAGACCAAGGCCCCTTCATAGAGGGCAAAAATGGAACCCCTCATAGGGAGGTGTGGATCAGAGCACCTCACAGGGGACACAGACCAAGGCCCCTCACAGGGGGAAAAACCAAGGCCTCTCATAGGGGGGAAACTCCGGAGGCACCGACCACCCCAGGGAGTACTTGCACCCCACACCACTCTGGGGAAGGAGAGGAGGGGACCCCTTACTTACCTAACCTTACCTTACCAAAAAGCTTGGGAAATGTTTACAGACAGATCCTGTTTGCCACTGAAGTGGGGGGGCTGTCGGCCATGAGAAACGCTGTGACACAGGCCAAGACCCGGTCATATGCGACCTTGTGAGGCGTTTAACCCACAGGGCCAGCCCCTGTCCAGTGGGGCTATGTCACAGCCGACCTAGCATGTAGCTGCCGTCTGTACATGTACTCACTGGCCAGACTGGGGTGACCACTGGATCAGGTGCCCAGCCCGGCAGTTAATTGTAGATCTCACCTGAAAAAAATCCAGAAAAAGAGAGAATAATAAACAACAAAAAAGTTCCCAGGACTAGAGATCGCAGCAGGGAACTAGGTCCTTACTTATTTTTTATAAATTCTTTATTTATTTCAAAATTTGCTTTACAGATTTTACATTTCATATCTTCCAAATTAATTACAGTTGTTACACATAAAGAGGGTAATGGTGGAGAGGAGTCCCCCCTTTTCCCTCCACCTTCCCCCCCCCCTCTTGTCTGTTCACACAAGCTTTCTCCTTTTCCTTCTAACCTCCTTTAATTACCCGCCCTTCCCATCTCCCTGCTCCAGGGAGAAAAAAAAAAAAAGCATCCGTCCCCTGGTCGGCCGTCCCCCAACCCACCCCTCACCCCTCTCTGTACTTCACATAAGGGGCCCACGTCGAAAGGTACATCTCATCCTGGTCTTTCATTGCCATAGTCAAGTTCTCCATTTGTTGTATCTCTGCCACTCTAGCTAGCCATTGTGCTCTGGATGGAGGAGTTTTTTGTTTCCACAGGGCAGGGATACACGCCCTTGCGGCTATGATCAGATGTTTTATCAATGAATTCTTGTATTTTTCCACTGATATTGAAATATCCAATATTAAAACTGCCGATGGTCTACTTTCTAAATTAATTCCCGTAATCTCATTAATTGTCCTCATTACCATCTTCCAGAATTCCTGTATCTTTTCACATTCCCAGAAAATATGTATTAAGGAGCCTTCCGCTTCATGACATCTCCAACAGACTTCTGATATCTGAGGGTATATACGATGTAACATTACTGGTGTTCTATACCATCTTGTTAATATCTTGTAGCCTCCCTCTTCGTATTTACTTGCTATGGATGCTTTATGTGTGAATCGTAGAATCCTACTCTTTTGTTCTTGTGTAAAAGTTAAACCCAGGTCTCTCTCCCATGCCTGTATAAATGTAAATTCCTGTGGTAATTCTAAGTTAATTAATATCGTGTAGAAATAGGACAATGAGTGTCTTATTGAGTCCCCTTCTAAGCATATCTGCTCGAATTTGGACGGATTTCTGACTTCTGTATACGTATTTGCCTTTTTCCGAAGAAATGCTTCTAACTGCAGCAATCTAAGGAAATCTAATTCTGGTATAGTTTCTTTTTCGATCTCGTTTCTTGTCTTTAAACGGTTATTTTTTGAGAAGTGGATGATCCTACTAATACCCCTCTGACGCATTGCAATAAATCTTGGGTCTATCAGTCCTGCTCGGAAGGCCTTAGTAACCAGAATCGGGGTTAGGGGACTTGGATATTTAGATATTGTCGTTTTTTTAAAGATCTTTTTAGTAGTGCATATAGTGGCACCTATCATTGGATGTTTCCTTTCTTCTGCCGTCATTTCGCTATCTGGAATCCATGCAATCCCTTCTAGTGGTACTTCTACTGTAGCTTGTTCCATTTTTATCCAGGGTTTTTTATTCCGCCCACACCATTCCACCACTTTGGCTAAGTGGGATGCTTCCTGATATTTTATTAAGTCTGGAAATCCAATCCCTCCTTCCCCCTTGGGTAATGATAGGATCGCCCTGCTTATCCTTGCTGGTTTCCCTGCCCATATAAATTTCAGGAATCTTGTTCTAAGTTCTCTAAAAAAGCTTTGTGGGATCTTAATTGGTAGGGCTTGTATTAGGTACAAGATTTTTGGGAGCACATTCATCTTTAGTATATTTGTCCGCCCAAACCAAGTAAAAATTCCTTTGTCCCACCTCTCGAGATCTAATTTTATTTGTTTTGCCAATGTTATATAATTCAAAGCGAATAGTTTATTTAGATTCCCTGATATCTTGGTGCCTAGGTAGTTTATGTGGGAATTTGTCCATCTAAAATCAAACTGTGTTGTAATCTGCTCCGCTATTTCTGCTTTTAATTCTATACCCATTGCTTCTGTTTTCCCATAGTTGACTTTAAAGTTAGATAATTTTCCATACTCTTTTATCTCTGCCAATAAGGGCGGTAATGAAATTACTGGCGATGTTATGAGGTCCTTACTTCTGACCAGACAGAAAAAAACTGAATATCTAGTGCAGGGAGAGGGTTATACGCTGACTGAGGACAGCCCATTGGCGTAGCCAGGTAATGTTTTTTGTTCTGCCTGGTCCTACTCCTGCGGAGACAATATTAACCCTATAGTTTCCGAATAAAGAGGGCTGTGTCTGTCAATGAACGAATGAGAAAATAGTACTTTGGACATATACCTTACACCCTATTTCTCTTCCTCCATTGCAGCTCTTGTCACCAAATGTGACCTGTCAAATGACACCCACGACTTGCTCTACTCTGCTAAAACAAAGCTTCCAAACAGAGTTCACAACACTGTTCAGAAGCTCTATTGAGAAATAGCATGTAGTAACATTATTGTTATGTGGTATTTGCTCTGTTTAATTTTACTTCAGATCGATGGAGAGGCTTTGATCAGCATATGAGGTCAGTTAAAGCAACCCTAATAGTATGTTCCTACAGTATTTAACACTAATCAACCCTAGTTAACTGCTTCCTCCTTTTATCTCCTAACTAATTTTATTTGCAGATTTTTAAAAAATGTCTAACTTATATTTTTTTCTTTTCATTCATTTTTGCTACTTTATTTAGTGTTGCATTAAATATATATATATATATATATATATATATATATATACACAACACCCACAGATTTTCCTGACTTCCTGTCACAATATATATATATATATATATATATATATATATTGTGACAGGAAGTCAGGAAAATCTGTGGGTGTTGTCACAGACGGGAGATACATTTCTGCCTTGTTTAGACAATTCACCAATTACTATTAGGTGTCGGCTGCAGAAATAGCCAGAAAGGTTTAAGGGCGTTGGAACGCTTCAGCTGTTGAGAATGAGGCAATTAAGGCCTCTATAAGTCATCCAGAGGATGACTACTTATTGCTGCATCCTGAGGCTTTTTGAGTTAAGGAGAGCAGTGAGGTGAGAAAGACTTCTGAAAGAGGTGAGGTGGTGTTGATTTTTCTGTGTGATAAAAATCAAAAAGACTATTGTTTTTCTGCTGAGTGACCAGCAGTGTCTGCCCAGCAGTAGGCTGTGCCAGACTCCATAGGTAGGTTCCTGTGTTGTGAAGGTAGATGCCCCAAGTGGCAAGGGTTTATTTTATGTTTTGTTTTGTTTATGCTGTTTTGATGCTTGCACTTGTATCCAGCAATATGGAAGAATAAAGCATGTCCTTTGTTTTCAACTATCCTCAACTGCCTTTCTGTATAGTTCAGTGTGTAGTGAACCCATCCAGGGGGTCACACACACCCGCTACCGAGCTAATCCCTCACACATGGTAGAGAATGCGGGCAGTTAAAGTAAACCCAAAATGGAGGAGATACTGAAACAGCTGGCTATAGCAAATGCAAATCAACAGCAGACAAATGCAGGTTTGCAGCGGAGCCTTGCAGCTCAACAACAGGCTCACCAAGAGAGCCTTGCAGCTCACCAAAAGAGCATGGCAGCGCAACAACAGGCTCACCAAGAGAGCATTGCAGCTCAACAACAGGTTCACCAAGAGAGCATTGCAGCTCAACAACAGGTTCACCAAGAGAGCATTGCAGGCTTGGAACAGAGACACCAGCAGCAAATGGAGGCCATCGTGAAATAGCTTCAGAGACAGCAGACCAAGGCTGGGAGTCAGGCCAGTAACATATCGACATTTCGGGTAAGCCACTTATTGCCAAAGATGCCTGCAGATGATGACCCTGAGATGTTTCTGACCACGTTTGAGAGAACAGCGGAAAAAGAGAGTTGGCCTAAAGAACAGTGGGCTGGACTAGTGCCCCCCCCTATTATCTGTAGAAGCCCAAAAGGCATATTTTGATTTGGAGTTTGCAGATGCAAAAAACTATGATCGGTTAAAAGAGGAAATATTAGCATGTTTTGGTGTAACACTTGATGTCCGTGCTCAGCGGGTCCACAATTGGAGTTATCAGCTGAGGAAGCCACCTCGGTTGCAGATGTATGACCTCATTCATTTAGCTAGGAAATGGCTGCAGCCAGAAACTCTGTCCGGACCAAAAATTTTGGAGCGAGTAGTCATGGACAAATTTCTTAGGTCTCTTCCTAACACCCTGCAGAAATGGGTAAGCCATGGTGGTCAGGAAACCGCAGACAAACTAGTAGACCTGGTCTAAAGGTACCTAGCAACAGAGAATTTGTCCTCTTCACCCAGAGATGCACAGACTTTTCACCCCAAGACCAGACCCTCCCTACCTGTAGGTAAGACTGCATCAAGGGATGGGGGTGGAGAGAAGGACCAAAGAGCAACTAGAGGTATTATCGGGACTACTGCTAATGTTTGGCGAGAACGGCCTGGAAGACCCATCCCACAGGAGAGGACCAGAAGGTTGATTTGTTTCCGTTGCCGGGAAGAGGGGCATGTAGCAGTGGTTTGCCCAGCAGGTGATGAACCCATGCAGTGTGACTTTCTGACAGAGAGACAAGAGTCCCTCTTTGCATCCACATGCACTGCAGTAAAGGGGAATGAGAAACCTTTATGTAGAATGTGCTTAGATGGTAAAGATGTTGTGGTATTGTTGGATTCAGGTAGCCTGGTCACCTTAGTGAAAAGTGATCTAGTGGTGGGAAAAACCTTTACATCCTAGGAAAATGGCTGTAATTTGTGTACATGTGGACACTCGAGAATATCCGGTGACTATGGTTTCCTTTGAAACCTCCCTCGGTAACTTGTGTCACCAAGTGGGTTTAGTTCCCAAACTGCCACATGACGCCATTGTGGGAAGGGATTTCCCAAAGTTCTGGGAGCTCTGGGATTGCCCAGATTCACCAGTAAGTGGTTCTTCTGAGCCTGAAACATCTTCTCCAGAATCCTCTAACTGTGAGGATTCTCCTGAGTTTCAGTTCTCAGTCTTAGCAGCTGAAACACCAGTCCCTAGGGAGGAGCCTGCTACCTCAGAAGAGGAACAGTGGCCGATAGGGTTTGATGACCTCGCGGTGCACAGAGAAAATGTTATCACTGAGCAATTGAGGGACCCCACATTGCTAAGAGCCCCGGAGAATGCAGTGAAGATAGATGGGGAGTTAGTTACCCTGATGAGAGGGTTGCCCTCCCTTACTTCATTATTGAAAGGGACCTGTTATATCGAGTGTCACAGAGGTTAGAGGAGACCATTGAGCAACTGGTAGTGCCTAAACCGTACCGCAAGATGGTTTTGGAACTGGCTCATGGACACATTCCCGGGGGACATTTGGGAGCAGAAAAAACACGGGAGAGAATCACCCAGAGGTTTTATTGGCCTGGGATCACTAAGGAAGTGGAATTGTACTGCTCTTCCTGTCCAGTGTGTCAGATTACTGCACCCATGCCACATTTCCGCAGTCCCTTGATACCCCTGCCCATTATCGAGTTCCCTTTTGAGAAAATCGCCATGGACTTGGTTGGCCCCTTACTGAAGTCCACTAGAGGGCACCAGCACATCTTGGTAATAATGGACTATGCCACCCGTTACCCAGAAGCGATTCCTCTCCGAAACACCTCTGCTAAAACCATTGCCAAAGAGTTATTTCAGGTTTTCAGCCGTGTGGGTCTTCCTAAGGAAGTCCTAACTGATCAGGGCACCCTGTTTATGTCTAGGGTGACCGAAGAACTTTGTAAACTCCTGAAAGTGACCCAATTACGTACATCAGTATATCACCCTCAAACAGACGGGTTAGTTGAAAGATTTAATAAAACTTTAAAACAAATGTTGAGGAAGGTGGTGGATAAAGACGGAAAGAACTGGGATTATCTGCTCCCTTATCTGATGTTTGCCATAAGAGAGGTTTCCCAATCGTCCACAGGGTTCTCTCCGTTTGAGCTACTGTATGGGAGGCACCCCCGGGGCCTCCTAGACATTGCCAGGGAAAATGTGGGAAAGTGAGAGTTCCCCTCATCGAAGTGTGATTGAACATGTGGCACAAATGCAAGATAGAATTGCCCAAGTGATGCCGATTGTGAAGGCACATTTAGCCCAAGCCCAGTTGGCTCAACAGAGGATTTACAATCGCGGAGCCCAGGTCCGTTCCTTTGCATCTGGTGATAGGGTGTTGGTGCTGGTCCCCACCGTCGAAAGTAAATTCCTAGCCAAATGGCAGGATCCTTAAGAAGAGGAGAAGTATCTGGGGTATACCATTGGCAGAGGTCTAATCAAGCCCCAAATAAACAAAGTTGAGGCTATTCAGGATTGGCCACGTCCCACCAACAAGAAACAGGTTCGTGCATTTTTGGGAATCGCGGGATATTATCGCCGCTTTATCCCCCATTTTGCCTCACAGGCTGCTCCCCTGACCAATTTGACCAAAGGGAAGGAGTCTGTCATGACCAAATGGACTCCCGAAGCAGAAGCAGCTTTTCAGGCTTTAAAACAGGCCTTATGTAGTCAGCCAGTTTTAAATTCACCTGATTTTTCACAGGACTTTGTGGTTCAGACAGATGCGTCAAATGTGGTGTTAGGAGCTGTACTGTCCAAGGTTATCAAGGGGGAGGAACACCCTGTTATGTACCTCAGCCGAAAGTTGAAGGCCCATGAGGAGAATTATGCCACCATTGAGAAAGAGTGTCTGGTGGTTAAATGGGCTTTGGATTCTCTCCGGTACTACCTTGTGGCAGCGCTGTATCTTGGCCTAGGCCAACAAGGCCCAGGCCTAGGGCAGCACTTTGCAGGGGGGCAGCACAGAAAGGGTCCCTGCCGGCTTGTGCCACACTGTTAGTGTAGTGCCAGTCTTATGGGCCGGAAAATTTAGGGCGACCAGCATTCCGCAACTGTGTGCGGGGAGGGGGGGTAGGGGGAAGCTGCTTCTAATTTTGCTATCATCCTGTACCACAAACCTTCCTCACTGTGCTATATGTTTTCTGCTGCACTATTGGCATGGTTATATCTTCTTAGTCCTCTCCAGAAAATTATCAGAAATTTTTGCTTAAAGAAGAACTAAAGGCAGCACTTTTTTTTTCATTTTGGATAGAGTAAGGGAGGGTTAAAGCCTCTGTCAGTTTATTATATAGATAGAGTAAGTCCTGAGTGCATGTGTGCCTGGCAACCTGTGTCCCAACCCTAAAGTTGAAACAAGAGGGGGGGTATGTGACAGGAAGTCAGGTAAATCTGTGGGTGTTGTCACAGACAGAAGATATATTTCTGCCTTGTTTAGACAATTCACCAATTATTATTAGGTGTCGGCTGCAGAAATAGCCAGAAAGGTTTAAGGGCGTTGGAAAGCTTCAGCTGTTGAGAATGAGGCAATTAAGGCCTCTATAAGTCATCCAGAGGATGACTACTGATTGCTGCATCCTGAGGCTTTTTGAGTTAAGGAGGGCAGTGAGGTGAGAAAGACTTCTGAAAGAGGTGAGGTGGTGTTGATTTTTCTGTGTGATAAAAATCAAAAAGACTATTGTTTTTCTGCTGAGTGACCAGCAGTGTCTGCCCAGCAGTAGGCTGTGCCAGACTCCACAGGTAGGTTCCTGTGTTGTGAAGGTAGATGCCCCAAGTGGCAAGGGTTTATTTTATGTTTTGTTTTGTTTATGCTGCTTTAATGCTTGCACTTGTATCCAGCAATATGGAAGAATAAACCATATCCTTTGTTTTCAACCATCCTCAACTGCCTTTCTGTATAGTTCAGTGTGTAGTGAACCCATCCAGGAGGTCACACACACTCGCTACCGAGCTAATCCCTCACAATATATATATATATATTGACGGTATGCGAGGTGCGATACATGACAATAGGTACATTTCACCTCGCATTCGTTCCATTATGAGGGACTGAACTGGAATCCGGTCCAGGTTTTACAGCCTCTGGGGTTGGCTAGGGTTCCGGTCCGGATGTTTGGTCCACTGGAGTCCACAATCAGCTGGACTTCAAAAGACCAGGAATAGAGCACAACAGGTGTCTGGTTTTGGAGACTCAGGAGGGAACCTGAGTGTGAGGAGCTCTATAGAAAAATAACTGCAAGAAAAGGTTTGCTTTGTTGTTTATTTTGTGGGTGGTGGGGACTAGCCCCACACTGTATAGAGAGGAGATCCTTTTGTTTAGTTTAGCGCTGGACGGCAAGGATTTATTTTACTGTTTTGTTTAATTTTGACCTGCAAACCATTTATAAATAAAATCTGGCATCCGCCAGACTTAAAAGAAAGTGCCTGCTTGCAGTGTGTGATTCAGAAAAGGCGATCCCCACAAGCTAATCTCCCACACGTGGTGGATTCAGTGGGCACTTTTCTGAAAATGGACGAAATTTTAAAGGCCCTGCTACAGGCCAATGCGGCCCAGCGAGAAACAAACCACCAAGTCGCAGAGGCCGCTGCAGCACAACAGGCTGCCGTTGCAGCACAACAGGCTGCCCAGCAGGAGATGAACCGACAGTTCGCCGAAGCTCTGATGGAACTGAAAAAGGGGTCCGCACCTCCTGCGTCAGCAGAACCAAAGATAGTACGTGCCTCCTACCACCTGCAAAAGATGACACCGGCGGATGATGTTGAGGCGTACATGGCGACTTTCGAGAGAGTCGCTGTCCGCGAAGGATGGCCAAAAGAGCAGTGGGCGGGACTATTGGCCCCATTCCTAACAGGAGAACCCCAAAAGGCCTATTTTGACCTAGAACCAGATAAGGCCCAGGACTATGAGACTCTAAAGACAAGAGATACTCGCACGCTTGGGTGTCACCATGGCATTTCGGGCCCAGCGCATGCATCAATGGTCCTACTCCAGTAACAAGCCACCCCGGTCACAAATGTTTGACCTGGTCCATCTCACTAGGAAGTGGTTACAGCCAGAGGCCCTGACCAGCCCTCAGATTGTGGAGCGTGTGGTAATGGACCGGTACCTGCATGTGCTCCCTGCTGCCCTGAGGAAGTGGGTCGGACAGGGGGACCCCAACACTGCAGCCCAAATGGTGGACCTAGTGGAGAGGTACAGTGCTACCGAGGACTTGGTAAACCCACCTACGCCCCACTTCGGTGTGTCTAGGGGTGCAAGATCTCCCAGCGGTTCGGGTAAGACTGTTCCGGGGTTCAAGAGCTTGGGGAAAGTGGATAAGACTGTTGTTACAGCAGATGAGACTGTGGGTCCTAGACCTGGAGACTGGCCAAAGAAGCCAGGAATGTCCTTTGGGACCGTTAAGAAGACTGGGGGTAGGGCAAATACAGTGTTTTCGTTGCCATGCATTAGGCCATATTGCTGCAGACTGCCCATCATCTAAATGATGAACCTATCCAATGTGATTATGCTGATAGGAAAAGACGCATGTCTCTGTTTGCACGGGTCGCATGTGTTGCGACAGGTCAGAGTCGCCTTGAAAAACAGATGTGCGTTATTTAAGTGGATGGCAAGCCTCTCACAGCCCTGCTAGACTCTGGTAGTGTGGTGACCCTAGTCAGGAGTGCTTGTGTAGACCCCGCAAAACTACACCCCAGTAGTATTGGGGTAATTTTCATCCATGGGGACACTCGGGACTACCAGACAGTGGTGGTTGAGGTTGATACCCCCTGGGGCAGTGTAACACATGCTCCATGAAGCTTTAGTTGGGAGAGATTTTCCACATTTTTGAAAGTTATGGGAGAGTAAAGGGAGGCTCGTAGATAGAGTTCCCCCTGCTGCGGAAACATAGGAACTCTCACCAGACCCGTTTTTCCAAAGGGAAAGGCATGATGTTGGTGGGATTGAGGAAGCCGGAGATCCTTTTCCTTTCCCTGCCATGGATGGGGAACTGGAGGACTTGGAAGCTAGCACCCAGCCTGAGGATAACGAACAGGAAATCCCGTCTGACCCTGACATGGAGAGTAGCCAAAATGTGGTACCCGACTTGGAGGTCAGGAGAGAGGATTTCTTTACCGAGCAGCTGTGAGAGCCCACCCTCATGAGAGCCAGGGAAAATGTTAAGATGTTGGATGGGGAACCGGTAGATCCTAATTGGGTGGTAATACCTCAGGGAGTCTAAGGCCCACTTAATGGCGAGACACTCCTTTTCTACAATGGCATAATTTTTTTCGTGCTTGTTCAGCTACGGGAACATATGGAGCGAGCCCAGGAGGCCCAGAGGAGGGTCTATAACCGGGGTGCCAAGATCCGTACTTTCAGCCCGGGGGACAGAGTGTTGGTACTGGTTCCAATGGTAGAAAGTAAGTTTCTAGCCAAGTGAGGTTGTTGAAAGGGTGGGGGAGGTGAACTACAAAGTCTACCAGCCAGGGAAAAGGAAACCACACCAAATTTACCATGTAAATCTCTTAAAGCCCTGGAAGGACCGAGAGACTTTACTGGCCACGTCCCCGCCTCCAACAGACCGGGTACCCGTGACACCTGACGTCCCTATCGCGGATTCCTTGTCCATAGCACAACAAAGTGACGTTAGGGCATTCGTGCAGAAAAATAGAGACTTTTTCTCCCCCTTACCCGGACTGACCAACACAATCCAACATGACATAGTGACGGAACCAGGGGTTCGGGTAAATGTAAAACCGTATAGAATTCCAGAGGCCCGGCGAGAGGCAGTTGCGGAGGAAATAAAAAATATGTTGGAGTTGGATGTGATCGAAGAGTCCCACAGTGAGTGGTCAAGTCCCATAGTGCTGGTCCCAAAACCTGATGGCAGTATCAGGTTTTGTAATGACTTTAGAAAACTTAACAGTGTGTCCAAGTTTGACGCCTACCGATGCCCCGGGTCGACGAACTTGTGGACAGGTTGGGACAGGCTCGCTACAGAACGAAACTAGACCTAACAAAAGGTTATTGGCAGATACCGCTTACTGAATCGGCCAGGGAGAAGACTGCCTTTTCCACTCCTGAGGGCTCGTTTCAGTATAAGCGGATGCCGTGTGGTCTGCACAGAGCCCCTGCATCATTCCAGCGAATGATGGACAACATTTTGAGACCACATCGCTCGTATGCAGCGGCGTACTTGGACGATGTAGTCATCCACAGCCCAGATTGGGAATCGCATCTGCTCCGTGTACAAGCGGTGGTAGATTCCCTTAGGGAAGCAGGTCTCACGGCCAATCCCAAACAATGTGCCATAGGCCTGGAGGAGGTCAAATACCTTGGGTACATTATTGGCCAGGGAGTGGTCAAGCTGCAGACCAATAAGGTTGAGGCAATTAAAAAATGGCCCCAACCAGTCAATAAAAAACAAGTGAGGGCCTTCCTGGGCATTACGGGGTATTACAGGTGGTCCATACCCAATTTTGCCACCATTGCCGCCCCCTTGACCGACCTGACGAAGGGTAGGGGTCGGTCATGGTCAAGTGCAATCCCGAAGCCAAGGAGGCATTTCAAAATTTAACACAGGCTCTTTGTATGTTACCCGTACTAGTAACCCCAGACTTTAGCCAGGAGTTTGTTGTACAGACGGACGCCTCTGAGGTTGGCCTAGGGGCCGTACTGTCACAGAACAGGGATGGTGAGGAGCACCCAGTGGTATACCTGAGCCGGAAGCTGAACAAGCACGAAAAAAATTATGCCATCGTAGAAAAGGAGTGTCTCGCCATTAAGTGGGCCTTAGACTCCCTGAGGTATTACCTACTGGGGAGGTCATTTAAGCTGGTCACAGACCATGCTCCCCTGAAGTGGATGTGTGACAACAGGGAGAAAAATGCTTGTGTGTCAGGGTCCCAGCGCTCACAGCGCTCAATCCGTGCACAGGCACGTTAGAATCGCATCACGGCGCGTGCCCGCGCATCTGGGGCGCGTGCGGGGCGCGTGCGTGGCGCAGCGGCGCGGCGCGTGCACGAGCGCGCGAACGTGCGCGCCTCCTCCCGGGACCAATCACAGACCTGACAGGCCTATTTAAACCAGCCCCTGTCTTTGCACAGGTTGCTGGTTTATCGTCAGCTCTGAGTAAAGTTTTGACACTTTGACTTGTGCCCTTTGACCTGGATTTACTTCCCGACTCAGCTCTCGCCTGGAAACCTGACCTCGGCCTGTTTGTGAACTCTGCTGCCTTCTTGAACCCTTTTGACCTCGGACCGTGACCTGGATTTGCTTCTGTCTCCTGCCCTTGAACTTCGGCTTACATACCTGAACTTGTCTTAGCGCTACCCGGAACCCGGACTTTTTACCTGTACCCCGGATCTGCTTCCATTCGTCTGCTGGCTTTTGAACTGTGCCCTGGGACTTTACCACTTTCATCTGCCTTGGTGACCCTCCAGCACCTGCAGCACATCTCAGCCTCTGACCTCCAGTACCTGCATCCCATCTACCAACCCCCCGGTACCGGTACCTCCTTGTGCCTCTGCCTCCTATCTCAAATTCCAGGGGGCAGATGTGCTTGGTCGTAAAGGTGAGCCGTCCTCAGCATCTCGGCCTCGGTAAGTACTTGTGTGTCTGACAGTACAAACCAGCCAGATGTCTGAGGCCGAAAGGGCGCGCTCACCATTTGAAACACTCTGCCTGCAAGTGTCCGCACTTACTGACGTAGTTCAAAAGCTTCAAGATGGCTACCTCCAAATAGATGGCCGTCTCCAACAGCTGGCCGTGATTCCTGGACCCTCATCTCCACCTGCACCACCATCCTCTGGAGCTGCAGCACCTCAAGTCGCCTCTAGCTCGGCCGTAATGGTGACCCACCCGGAACCACGTGTGCCTATCCCGGAACGTTTTTCAGGTGAGCGGCGGAAATACCGGGCGTTTAAAAATGCTTGCTCCTTATATTTATCTCTTCAGCCCTGAACCTTTTGTTCAGAGACTGTGAAAGTGGGTTTTGTCATTTCTCTTCTCTCGGAAGAACCTCAAGCCTGGGCTCACACTCTAATGGAGCAACAGAGCCCAATCCTAAACACAATAGACACCTTTTTTGAACACATGGCGAAGTTATATGATGACCCACAGCGTACGGCCACTGCCGAAACTATTCTCCATAACCTTACCCAAGGTAGAAGGCCTATCGAGGACTATACAGCCGACACAGGCTGGAATGAGGCTGCGCTAAAATACCAGTTTCGCCAAGGCTTGTCTGAGTCTCTTAAGGACGAGCTGGCTTGGACAGAAGTCCCGGCCACTCTTGAAGACCTGATTCAAACTGCCACGCAGCTGGATCGACGCCTGAGAGAACGTCGTTCTGAACGATATCAAGTTCCACGCTCTACCTGGGCCCATCCAAGGCCCACTCCGGCTCCACAGCCACCTGCAGCTCCTCAAAACATAAACCTCCCGGATCCTGAACCTATGCAAGTTGGATTGGTCCGAGCCCCGCTTACCTCCGAGGAGAGACTGCGGAGACGTCAAAACAACTTATGTCTGTACTGCGAAGAAGCCGGTCATTTCCTTCACTCCTGTCCAACAAGGCCTCGTAAGTCCAAACTACAACCTACTCTCAGCTACAATATTGCAAACCTTTCTCAGGCTCACGTTGTTCTTTTCATTTCCTTGCAGTTACCGGAAGGGGCAACTCGTCTACCGGCCATAGTTGATTCCGGGGCATGCAGCTGTTTCTTGGATGCTACATTGGCTCAAAAGCTTCATGTACCCCTTTGCAACAAAAACCATCCTTTTCAAATTCATTTAGCTGACGGTTCTCTACCCCGATCTGGACTTATCACGCAGAAAACCGCACCTATCCGTGCCACCACCGACTCCGGCCACCAGGAATTTCTACGTCTGGACCTCATTCCTTCCCCACTGTTTCCCATCATCCTGGGTCTTCCATGGCTACAAGCACACCAACCGGTCATACACTGGCTAAAGAAAGAGGTCAACTTTACATCCTCATATTGTTCACAGAATTGCCTTCCACCTCCAGTTGTTTCCTGCTCTGCCGTGACAACCTCGCCTGAAACTCTCCGGAATGTTCCCTCCGTCTACCTGGAATTCACGGATGTGTTCGACAAACAGCAAGCCGACTGCCTTCCGCCCCACCGACCGTATGATTGCCCCATTGATCTCTTACCCGGCGCCGAGATTCCCTTCGGCCGCATTTTTCCGCTGTCCGAGACAGAATTAAAGGCCCTCAAGGCCTATATTGACGAAAATCTGCAAAAGAAATTTATTCGTCCCTCGTCTTCCCCGGCTGGAGCGGGAATCTTTTTTGTTGAGAAAAAAGATGGAACTCTTAGACCTTGTATTGACTATCGGGAGCTCAATAAAGTTACAATTAAAAACAGATACCCGCTTCCCCTCATATCAGAATTATTCCAGCGGTTCCGATCAGCTCAAGTATTTTCTAAGTTGGACTTACGGGGTGCTTACAATCTCGTCAGAATTAGGGCAGGAGACGAGTGGAAAACCGCCTTCAGGTCAAGATTCGGGCACTTTGAGTATCTTGTTATGCCTTTTGGACTTTGCAATGCCCCAGCCACTTTTCAGCATTTAGTTAACGACATTTTCCGTGAACACCTGGACGATTTCCTGGTCGTGTATCTGGACGACATCCTCATTTTCTCACCTTCCTTAGACCTGCATAGGTGCCATGTAAAAAGAGTGCTTACCATACTCAGAGAACATAGACTCTACTTAAAAGCTGAGAAATGTGAATTTGAGAAATCTTCCGTGCAATTCTTGGGATTCATTATATCCACCAGTGGCGTCGCCATGGACCCTCAAAAGGTTAAAGCTATTCAGGAATGGCCAGCCCCGGTGGACAAGAAAGGGGTGCAGCGGTTCATCGGCTTCACCAATTTCTATCGATGGTTCATTGTGGGGTTCTCCTCCATCGTGAGCCCCATCACTCAGCTTACCCGCCAAGGTCATCCTTTTTGCTGGTCACCGGAGGCCCAAGAAGCATTCAGGAAACTAAAATTAGTTTTTTCTTCCGCTCCTGTTCTGCGACACCCCGATCCAATGTTGCCTTTTACCTTGGAAGTAGACGCCTCTGAGACTGCTACAGGAGCCGTGCTATCTCAGAGACAAGGGCCAAAGTCCCTACTACACCCTGTGGCCTATGCCTCTCGGAGACTAACTCCACCCGAAAAGAAAAGAACTGCTTGCTATCAAATTTGCCCTAGAGGAGTGGAGGTATCTGCTAGAAGGATCGGCTCATCCTATAATGATCTTTACCGACCATAAAAACCTTGAATATCTGCGGACAGCAAAACGTTTAAAGCCCAGGCAAGCCCGTTGGGCTCATTTTTTTTCTCGGTTTAATTTTCATCTCACTTACAGGCCTGGTTCAAAGAATGGAAAAGCAGACGCTCTTTCTAGAATGTTCCCTGAAACTCCATCCACAACTGAACCGAGCACCATTTTGTCATCCTGGAATTTTCTACTAGTCTCTCAAATCGACCTGTTAAATTCTATTAAATTCTAAGGCTTCATCCAGACAATGTTCTGATCCAGAGGTGTCTTCATTGGTAAAACATCACAATATCTTTTTGTCCCGAGGGAAAATTTTCGTTCCATCAGAATCTAGACAACTGGTCTTGAGCACCTTTCACGACCGTAAACTAGCAGGTCATTTTGGAGCACGAAAGACCACGGAGATGGTTCTACGATACTTTTGGTGGCCAAGCTGCAGACAAGATTGTAAAGCCTACGTTGCATCCTGTACCACTTGCCAACGTAATAAGGGTCCTAAAACCAAGACCTGGGAGTTACTCAAGCCTCTACCAGTTCCAGAACGGCCTTGGTCTGAAATCTCTATGGATTTTATTGTCGACTTACCACCTTCTGAAGGCTTCACCACAATCCTAGTCGTAGTAGATCGTCTCTCCAAAATGGCACATTTTGTGCCCATGATCGGTACTCCCTCTGCCCTAGAGACAGCCAAAGTCTTCTTCAGGGAAATCGTCAGGCTCCATGGGGTGCCCAGGAGCATCGTTTCAGATAGGGGTTCTCAATTCACCTCAAAATTTTGGAGGGAACTTTGTAAATCTTTGGAAGTCAAGACCTGCCTTTCCTCTGCCTACCACCCCCAGAGTAACGGCCAAACGGAAAGGACTAACCAAACGCTGGAGCAGTACCTCCGATGTTTCTGTTCCGCCTCTCAAGATGACTGGTCGTCCCTCTTACCTTCCGCTGAATTCGCCTATAATAATTCCGTCCATGCCACCACGAATCAAACACCCTTTTGGGCCAACTATGGCTTTCACCCGCCCTTTCTTCCTGATGCCCTCCCAGAAACACCTGTTCCGGCGGCCCAAGAGCATGTAACAGCTATCCAATTAAACTTTCTACAATTACAAAGAGTGATGCAACGGGCCCAGGAGGACTACAAAAGATTTTACGACAAAGGAAGGAAAGATTGTCCTACTTTTGAAGTCGGAGAAGAGGTTTGGCTATCTGCTACTAATTTAAAATTACCGGTCCCCTCTCGAAAGTTGGGTCCAAGATTCATTGGCCCTTTCAGGATCAAGCGCAAGATCAACGTGGTGGCCTTTGAACTCTCGTTGCCGGATTCCTACAGGATCCATCCAGTATTCCATCCCTCTCTCCTGAAACCTGTTACCCCTGATCCTTTCCAAGGAAGAGAAAGACCTCCGCCTCCACCAGTAGAGGTCGAGGGAGAGGAAGAATTTGAAGTTGAGTCCATCATCAGCTGTAGAAAAAGAGGTAGACAGCTTCAGTATTTGATTAAATGGAGGGGCTATCCCCCGGAAGATAACTCATGGGAACCCGCAAGAAATCTGCATGCTCCACGTCTAATCCGAACTTTTCATCAGGAACACCCAGAGTTGATGTCCAGCTTGGGCGTTCGGAGTCCGCCCCTTGGGGGGGGCACTGTCAGGGTCCCAGCGCTCACAGCGCTCAATCCATGCACAGGCACGTTAGAATCGCGTCACGGCGTGTGCCCGCGCATCTGGGGCGCGTGCGCGTGCGTGGCGCAGCGGCGCGGCGCGTGCACGAGCGCGCGGACGTGCGCGCCTCCTCCCGGGACCAATCACAGACCTGACAGGCCTATTTAAACCAGCCCCTGTCTTTGCACAGGTTGCTGGTTTATCGTCAGCTCTGAGTAAAGTTTTGACACTTTGACTTGTGCCCTTTGACCTAGATTTACTTCCCGACTCAGCTCTCGCCTGGAAACCTGACCTCGGCCTGTTTGTGAACTCTGCTGCCTTCTTGAACCCTTTTGACCTCGGACCGTGACCTGGATTTGCTTCTGTCTCCTGCCCTTGAACTTCGGCTTACATACCTGAACTTGTCTTAGCGCTACCCGGAACCCGGACTTTTTACCTGTACCCCGGATCTGCTTCCATTCGTCTGCTGGCTTTTGAACTGTGCCCTGGGACTTTACCACTTTCATCTGCCTTGGTGACCCTCCAGCACCTGCAGCACATCTCAGCCTCTGACCTCCAGTACCTGCATCCCATCTACCTACCCCCCGGTACCGGTACTTCCTTGTGCCTCTGCCTCCTGTCTCAAATTCCAGGGGGCAGATGCGCTTGGTCGTAAAGGTGAGCCGTCCTCAGCATCTCGGCCTCGGTAAGTACTTGTGTGTCTGACAGTGTGTGACAAGGTGGTTCCTGGCTTTACAGCTCATTAAGTTTACGGTGGAGCACAGGCCGGGAAAGCTCAAAAAAAATGCAGATGCCCTCTCCCGTGTGCACTGTATGGTTGGGTCAAGTGCTCAGCCGCAGGGGCTTGAGCAGAGGGGGGGGATATGTGACGGTATGCGAGGTGCGATACATGACAATAGGTACATTTCACCTCGCATTCGTTCCATTATGAGGGACTGAACTGGAATCCGGTCCGGGTTTTACAGCCTCTGGGGCTGGCTAGGGTTCCGGTCCGGATGTTTGGGTCCACTGGAGTCCACAATCAGCTGGACTTCAAAAGACCAGGAAGAGAGCACAACAGGTGTCTGGTTTTGGAGACTCAGGAGGGAACCTGAGTGTGAGGAGCTCTATGGAAAAATAACTGCAAGAAAAGGTTTGCTTAGTTGTTTATTTTGTGGGTGGTGGGGACCAGCCCCACACTGTATAGAGAGGAGATCCTTTTGTTTAGTTTAGCGCCGGACCGCAAGGATTTATTTTACTGTGTTGGTTAATTTTGACCTGCAAACCATTTATAAATAAAATCTGGAATCCGCCAGACTTAAAAGAAAGTGCCTGCTTGCGGACTGCGATTCAGAAAAGGCGATCCCCACGAGCTAATCTTCCACTATATATATATATATATATATATATATACCGTATTTATCGGCGTATATCGCACACTTTTTTGCCCTGAAATTCAGGGCAAAATCGTGGGTGCGCGATATACGCCGATACCCGCTTTCCCGCGCCGAATTTTGAATACTGCGCCGACATATACCGAGCGCAGTACACTCGGGTATATTCGGCCAGTCTCGGCTTCTTCCGCGGTCACGTCCAGGACGTGAGCGCGAAAGTTGCCGAGCCTGCCCGAGTGTACTGCGCTCAGTATATGCTGGCGCAGTATTCAAAACTCGGCGCGGGAAACGAGCGGGGAGGACGCGAGGACGCCGCGAGGACGCCGGACCCGCCGAAGAGGACACCGGCCCCGTCGAAGAGGACACCGGACCCGCCGCAGAGGACACCGGACCCGCCGCAGAGGACACCGGACCCGCCGCAGAAGGACACCCGAAGCCGCAGAAGGACGCCAAACCCGACGAGGCCGCCGATGGACGCCGCGCAAGACACCAAAACTGTAAGTACAAAATAACTTTTTTTCCACAGGATTGGGGGGCACTTTGGGGGTGCACGGTATACGCGGGAGCTCGTTATACCGCGATAAATACGGTATGTAGGCTTTGTACCAGGATCCTAATTTTAGTGTCATTATAATCAGGACAAAATATAGATTGAAAATAATGTCTACCCTATTTCTCTACAGTGACACTAGTGGATTTAAAATAAATACTGGTCAAAGTACACAAAAGTGCAATTATTTATAGTTTAGTTACATTTTCTTGCCTACATATTGCTTATACTTTATTAGAATTTTTTTGTTTGTTTTAGACAAAAATTCAAAACAATTCAAATTTGGGCAGAGTCGGGCTGACACTACCGTCCCCACAAATGGAAAATGAGTACAGTCTAAAATTAGTAACTTCCACCCCCCCCCCACAGAAGAAATTCCACCCCCACTCGCCCCACCCCTGATCTCTCCCAATGCCTGTCTTTTGTTCCGACCCTTTCAGACTATCTCCTCTACCCTTCTCTCTATCATCCTTTCAGCATATCTCAATGATTGCCTGTTGCAATCAACTAATCTTTCCATCTCCTTACGAAACCTTCTTCTCCTATTTCGCCGTTAAACCTTAAGTACCCTTTCACACTGGGGCATTTTTACAGTATTTGAGTGTTAAAAATAGCGCTCTTAAAACGCTCATAAAACCATGCATCTCAATGGACCCTTTCACACTGTGTCCTGCAAGCAGCATCTTTGGAGCAGCTTTTGGGTGCTGGAAAAAAACGCTCCAAAAACCTTTCTTCCCTGCCAGTCACATGTAATCAGTAATCAGTGCATATTTATAGCACTAATCACTGTATAAATGTGAATGGTCCCAAAAATGTGTCTGATGTGTCTGCCATAATGTCGCAGTCCCAAAAAAAATTGCAGATCGCCGCCATTACTAGTAAAAGAAAATCATAAAAAAAATCATAATTATGTCCCCTATTTTGTAGGCGCTATAACTTTTGCGCAAACCAGTCACTATACGCTTATTGTGATTTTTTTTTTTTTTACCAAAAATATGTAGAAGAATACGTATCGGCCTAAACTGAGAAAATAGTTTTTTTTTTTTTTTAATGGGATTTTTAGTATTGCAAAAAGTTAAAAATATTGTGTTTTTTTTTCAAAATTGAGGCTCTTTTTTTGTTAATGTAAGGCAGAGCAATCCGCGCTATTCCGACCCCTGTCACGTGTTAGTGATAGAGTGAAAAATAAATGAATAAACAATCAAATTAATATAGACAGATGATAGTGCTACACCTAAAAAAGGAACCAATATCTGGGTTCCTGGAACAAGTGTATAACAAATAAAAGGTGCGCTACATATAAACAGCAAAAAATTGCAAAAATGAAGTGAACATAAAAGGCATAAGATCAAATAAGTCCCAATTAAGAAAAAAAGGAAAAAAATCATCCAGATGATGGTTCAGATCTAATCCATGTCACTTGGGTATTATACTTGACTGGAGGTAAAGCTGATGAAATTATTTACAAACAGATGGCTGCTTACCAGACAGTTGGACCCCGAGGGGTCTTACGGGCAACTGCAAACACACTGATGTCTCTCCTGGTTGGATGATTCAAGATGGTTCCCTCTAAACGAAAGTGGGATGGCTGGCACTTCAGGCAGGATCTCTCAGCCAAAGAAAAACAACACCGGAATGCTCCAGGATAGGATGATGTTTCCAAGCAGGTAGACAAACCATGTGGATTAAGAAGAGAAGGATTCCATAGTGCAGTAGTTTGTTTACAAACGAGGGTTTATTTTTCCAATCGTGCTGACATCATAAAAAACAGTGGCCAACAGTATATATGTTTTTTATGATGTCAGCACGATTGGAATAGAGGGAACCATCTTGGATCATCCAACCAGGAGAGACATCAGTGTGTTTGCAGTGCCTGTAAGACCCCTCGGGGTCCAACTGTCTGGTAAGCGGCCATATGTTTGTAAATAATTTGATCAGCTTTACCTCCAGTCAAGTATAATACCCAAGTGACAAGGATTAGATCTGAACCATCATCTGGATGATTTTTTTCTTAATTGGGACTTATTTGATCTTATGCCTTTTAGGTTCACTTCATTTTTGCAACTTTTTGCTGTTTATATGTAGCGCACCTTTTATTTGTTATACACATTTTTTGTTAATAGCACAAAAAATAAAAACCGCACATGCGATCAAATATCATCAAAAGAAAGCTCTATTTGTGGAAAAAAAAGGACAGCAATTTTGTTTGGGAGCCACGTCCTACGACCGCGCAATTGTCTGTTAAAGCGACGCAGTGTCGAATCGCAAAACCTGGCCGGGTCCTTTAGCTGCCTAAAGGTCCGGGTCTTAAGTGGTTAAGTATGATTTTACATAATATACACACATTCATGCAGGAGGAGGTACAATGTGAACAGTTCTGAAAATGCTACTCTCAAACATAAAAGCCACAGTGTTGTTTGTCAACCTCTCATTCCCTTTTCCAGTTCAAAAAACACTTTGCATTCTATATAATGGGTTAACAAAATATAAAGCAGTGACTAGGTACAAGAAGCGGAAGGGCAGACAAATCACAGTGGAGCTTCAGTGAGAGCCACAGCTCGCTTTTCTCAGTGCTGGAAGTATAGGGAAAACTATTCTATCCAGCCTGATTGAATATGTAAATATTATAATAATGATAAGTGTATGTACTGTATAGTGTCATACACTACTTAACACTTAAAGTAAAACTAAATAAAAAAAAAATGTTTCATTATGTATAGAGTAAGGGAGGATTTTAATCCCTGTCAGCTTTTTTTCCCATCTGTGTCCTTCTGGGGAAATGTAGAAGAAGATGGAGGATAATTACATAAAGTGGATTTAAAGGGGTTGTAAAGGTTCATGTTTTTTCACCTTAATGCATCCTATGCATTAAGCTAAAAAAACATCTGACAATACCGGCCCCCCCAGCCCCCCCCCATTTTACTTACCTGAGGTCATTCACCTGCTGCGCTCGCCCCCGGCCTCCTCTTCGCCGCTTAGCCTGACCGTTGATTGGCTGAGTGGATGGATTGAAAGCAGCGCAGCCATTGGCCACTGCGGCATGCCAGGGGATGGGGCCGAGTGATACAATGAGCCGCTATAGCACCCGCAAGAACTAACCACCATGCAAGAGAGCTTGCATTAAGGTGGTTAGTTCTTGTGGGGAGGAGCTTAGACAGCCGCCGAGGGACCCCAGAAGACCAGGTTCGGGCCACTTTGTGAAAAACGAGCTGCACAGTGGAGGTAAATATAAATAATTCTGTCAGTATGGTAATACAACACACTACTTGCTAGTGCTATCATAAAACACATATCTAGGTACAATTATTTAAACAATAACACCTTAAAAGAAAACAAAACTTACAGCCAACCTTGAGCTACACTTCAATGTTACATCTGTTTTTTTATCCCATGTTAGACGAATTCCCAGTTCCAACTCAACAACTATGTGAAAACCAAAATCTAAAACAGAAAGATTAGGTTTGGTTTTTTTCAGTGAACAATCTTGGGAACTTTCAATGCTGGCTTTCCCATCTTGAAGGGTGATTATCGCCTCCTAAAATATACATAAAACAATTTTAGTTTTTAGTAAAAGTATTCATCTCAAATAATTGTGCTTGAAACTAGTTCTGTAAATGAAGCTTTTTACACACATTGGAAGAACAGTAATAGACAAATGGCATAATGTAAAAAAAAAAAAGTGGGACTGTAATGAATCCAAGAATATATGAAACAGGGATTGGTGACAAATGAATAAAAACTGTTCTAAAACTTCTAAAGAAAATCAAAAGGGGGCCGGACATGGGTTTGTTTGTTTTTTCTCTCCCTATCTCTGTCCCTGTCAAGTATATTTCATGAGATATATGATTTTGTCTTGCACCTATTATATATCAATTATATATATATCGATGTGTTTTATACATGATGTGTTCTTTTATGGAATGATGTATCTATGTATGGAATTAACATATTGTCTGTATTGTTAATCAGCTATAAGATGTATTAATACTGTAAAGTGGATCTTGAAGAAGCCCTTCATTTGGGTGAAATGCCTTAATCCGCATATGCCATATCATGCTTTGATGCACACACAGATATACTATTTGTCTACAGTGATAATATAATATTTTTTTCTGAGGTTTTATTTCAATTTTGTATAAAAAAAGTAGATAGGATATCTTTTATATTGTGATAGGTGTTTACGTTTTTGAGGCACTTGCAGACTCTTCCTTTAGCTTTATGTCTGTACCAAGGTACAGGCTTGCAGTTAGAAAGTTAGAGGAAGTGTTAAAGGGCTATGAGTGTGGTGATCCTATTGCAAACTATAAGGCTGCGTACACATGATCGGTCAAAAACGATGAAAACGGACTAAAGGTCCCTTTCATTGGTCCAAACCGATCGTGTGTGGGGCCCATCGGTCAGTTATAATAGGTCAGTTATCCTTCGGTCCAAAAAAATAGAACTTGCTTTAAAATTTAACCTATGGACGCCTAACTGATAGGTCAAAACCGATCGTTAGTATGCAAAAGCATCGGTTAAAAAGCCGCGCATGCTCAGAATCAAGTCGACGCATGCTTGGAAGCATTGAACTTTGTTTTTTTTAGCACGTCGTTGTGTTTTACCTCACCGCGTTCTGACACAATCGTTTTTTTTTACCAATGGTGTATAGGCACATTAGACCGTCAGTCAGCTTCATCGGTTAACTGATGAAAACGGTCCTTCGGACCGTTCTCATCGGATGGACTGCTCGTGTGTACGTGGCCTAAGCTGTCTGCTGTGATGGAAGATGGAACTTGTAGTTCATTTATTCACAGATCTCTGGGAATGAATGAGTCAGCTGTGCAGGCAAAAGTGACAGCTGATGTGGTAAGAAAACACACTGCTATGGAGGGCAAGGTTAAGGGATGGGTGGGTCCCATTTGCAATATGTTACATATTACACCCTGTCACACGCAGCGCAAAAGGTGACATTAGTGCTTAGGTTTAATTCTGCTCTGTTTAATTGTCAGTTAAGCTGTGGAAACTTTACACCCAACCACAGTATCTGGTATTTTTTCATCTGGTTAACCACTTGCCGCCCGCCATATAGCAAAATGACGACGGCAAAGTGGTTTCAATATCCTGACCAGACATTATATGACGTCTTCAGGATATCAAGCCGATCCGCACCCTCGTCGGCAATCGTTGTTGCGGGGTGTCGGTCTGATCTAGGACACTAATCTAGGTAAAGAGTCTCTAACGGAGACTCTTTACCACGTGATCAGCCATGTCCAATCATGGCTGATCACAATGTAAACTGTCCGACGCGGATAGAGGAGAGCCGAACGGCTCCTCTGACAGGGGGGTTTGTGCTGATTGATTATTAGCACAGCCCCCCTGAGGATGCCCACACTGGACCACTAGGGATAAAACTAGGACAACCAGGGTTGTCACCAGGTATGCCACCCTAGACCACCAGGGATGCCAATCAGTGCCCACAATAGATGCCAATCAGTGCCCACAATAAATGCCAATCAGAGCCCACAATGGACATCACTGATTGGCAGGCCTTAGGGTTTGGCACTGATTGGCATCAATCAGTGACATACATTACAGTACATTAGTGCCACCTATCAGTGCCCATCCATGCCGCCTATCAGTGCCCATCCATGCCACCTATCAGTGCCCACCAGTGCCTCCAATCAGTGCCCACCAGTGCCTCCAATCAGTGCCCACCAGTGCCGCCAATCAGTGCCGCATATTAGTTCCCATCAGTGCCCATCAATACCACCTCATCAGTCCTACCTCATCAGTGCCCATCAGTGCCGCCTTATTAGTGCCCATCAGTGCCGCCTTATTAGTGCCCATCAGTGCAGCCCCATCCGTGCTCATCAGTGAAGGATAAAACTTACTTATTTACAAAGATTTGTAAATTAAACAAACAATCACACAGAGGTGATCAAAAACCACCAAAAGAAAGCTCTATTTGTGGGAACAAAATGATAACAATTTAGTTTGAGTACAGTGTAGCATGACCGCACAATTGTCATTCAAAGTGTATAAGTGCCCTGTATTGAAGTGGTTAATTAGTATTTGCTATCGATATATTACTTAGTTTTAGTTACTTTTCATTTGTAATAAGCCAAGTATTACAGTTACATATATGTTGCAATATATCATTGTTTTAGATTAAATTGGATTATTTACAGTATGTATTATGGTTCAAGTCTTTCTTTTAAGCATTCTTCATGCTTACTGTATTATAACAGCATTAAAATACCTAATAATCAGACTAACCACACTTAAACTGTATTTGAAGGATTATTGAAATATTATGTTTTGGGTTTATATTGGTATCACTACCCCCGTAAGAGCTGCTGGTTAGTTTTGGGCCTGCACGTTTCCTCAACACTTGTTGTCTAGGGGAAGAAAGTCTGAAACAATTCCAATGTCCACACAAGATGTAAAACCTATAACTGTCAGGCCGCCTACACACGATCAAATCTATCTGCTGAAAACGGTCTGACAGACCGTTTCAGCAGACAAATTCGATCGTGTGTACGGGCGGACAGACAGATTTTGCCAGCAGACAGATTTTAAAGCATGCTTTAAAATCTGTCTGCTGGGAACCCGTCCGTCCGACATGTCTGCTGGTTAGTACGCTAACCAGCAGACATATCTGCCCGCACATGCGCTGAATGAATTCGACGCATGCGCAGAAGTGTTTTACTTTCTGGTGCGGTGACGTGGCGGCGTCAACGTCACCGCCACCTCGCTGTCTGCCGGCGAGATTTTTGTTTGATCGTGTGTACAGCGATCAAACCAAAACAGCCCAGCAGACAAATCTGTCTGTCAGACCGATTTGAACAGATTTTTTTGGTCGTGTGTACACGGCCTCAGGTTTTAATCTTTTTTGCTTGAACTTGTAGAGAAGGTAGAAGGATGAAGGAGAAGGGAAGGTTCAGGTATACGGTACAGATCACTGGGGAAAACCCTTAACCACTTGCTTACTGGGCACTTATACCCCCCTCCTGCCCAGGTGATATTTCAGCTTCCGGCACTGCGTCGCTTTAACTGACAATTGCGCGGTCGTGCGACGTGGCTCCCAAACAAAATTGACGTCCTTTTTTCCCCACAAGTAGAGCTTTCTTTTGGTGGTATTTGATCACCTCTGCGGTTTTTATTTTTTGCGCTATAAACAAAAAAGAGCGACAATTTTGAAAAAAATACAATATTTTTTACTTGTTGCTATAATAAATATCCCAATTAAAAAAAAAAAACGTTTTTTTTCTCAGTTTAGGGCGATGCGTATTCTTCTACATATTTTTGGTAAAAAAAAAAAAAAAAAATCGCAATAAGCGTCTGGTTTGCGCAAAATTTATAGTGCCTACAAAATAGGGGACAGAATTAATATTTTTTATTATTTATTTTTTTACTAGAAATGGCGGCGATCTGCGATTTTATTGTGACTGCGACGTTATGGCGGACACATCGGACACTTTTGACACATTTTTGGCGTCATTCACATTTATACTGCGATTGGTGCTATAAATATGCACTAATTACAGTATAAATGTGACTGGCATTGAAGGGGTTAACACTAGGGGGTGAGGAAGGGGTAAATGTATTCCCTGCATAGTGTTCTAACTGTGGGGGGAGGGGGGGTGACTGGGGAGGTGACCGATCTGTGTCTCTATGTACAAGAGACACAGATCCGTCTCCTGCTCTCCAGAGACAGGACGCTGCCTCTATGTAAAACGGCAATGAGAGATGATCTATGAGATCATCTCTCATTGGCCGCACAGATCGCATCACAAACGGCCACTCTGATTGGCCGTTCGCGGCGATCTGTGATTGGCTGTGTCCAAGGGACACGGGCAACACAGTGTTTCCCCGCAGCGCGCTCTGGAGCGCGCGCCGGGAAACAGCTAGTGACAAGCCGTCAATTGACGGCTTGTTGACAATTTAGATCTGCGCTAGAGCCGTCATTCGGCTGTAGCGCGGATCTCAAGTAGTTAAACTTCAAAGTCATTCGCCACTCCCTCCTGAGTGGGTATTGCTCACCCGGATAGACCCCTCTCACCTGGCCTAGCAGCCGGAATGATGCACAGTTTGCTAACAGCCTCTGCCACAGACTGATTAAGAACAAATTGAATATCCCGGAATCCTCTGCCACAGGATGTAATGCCCGAACTTCCAGCCATATAGTTAAAGAGCCTTTAAGCCGACCCGGCAAACTGTAATGCCGCGTACACACGGTCGTTTTTTTGTGATGAAATAAAACAACGTTTTAAAAAACGTCATTTAAAATGATCAGGTGTGGGCTTTACGTAGCTTTTTGTCTTGTGAAAAACGACCCAAAAAAAAATTCGAACCTGCTTAAATGTTTTATGTTGTTTCTCAAAATGTAGTTTTTTGTGTCATAAAATGATTGTGTGTGGGCTAAAACGACGTTTAAAACGACGTTTTTAAACCCGTGCATGTTCAGAAGCAAGTTATGACGTGAAATTGAATGGAACAGAGTGCCGTCGTACGTGTTGTACATAACCACGCTTTGCAAGAGCATTTTCAAAAAACGATGGTGTGTAGGCAACATCGTTTTTTAAAATGAAGTTTGAAAAACGTATTTTTTTTTCATGAGAAAAAACTGAGTTTTTTTACAAGACAAAAAATGACCGTGTGTCTTGATCTGTGCCTTCATTCACCTAGATCCTCCCCAGGATAGGTCTCCAGTGCCATCTACCCGGAGGTGAGGGAATGCTATTGGCAGGTGCTGTTGACACTGTGCAGGGAGGGGGGTGAGCTGAGCTGATGTTCTAAGAAAAGTCAATTTGGAGAGGTAAGCTGGCAGTTTCACATGAGGACTAATCAGGAGGATTTTTCGAAGAGTGATGAGAATAATTAAGCTAATACAAAGGTTTAGAAGAGCAGAGTGTGTATAGGGGAGTCGGCTGGGTCTACAGCAAACAGATATCTTGGAAGATGGCACATATCATTATATAAACAACCCCCACACTCTGTGTATGTCCAGATAATGAGAAGAAACTTTATAACCATTCAATTTAACCCTGTGTACTCCAAACTGTACAATCAACATGTAAATTCCCCACATAAACTAAACACTATATACATGTTGACTGTCCTCAATAAACAGAGCAGAGCACAGTGTTCAGTTATTTACATGGTAGTGCAATTGTATGAACACTGATTATCTAGAGAATCATTTTTTTATGGAAAATTGTTATTTTGCATCTACTCAGTAAGGCCCCTTTCACACCAGCGGACTGAATGTCCGTGTTTTCATCCATCCGTTTACGGATGAAAGGGGGACATACATGTATCCCTATGGGATAGCGGATGTCAGGGGATAAACATCCACTGACACCCGATCTCATCAGTCCCCGCTTTGTTCCAATTCTGTAGACGGAGGAAAATCCTATTTTTCCATCCATCTGCAGATCGGATCAGATGAACACGGACAGACGGTCCATGTTCATCCGATCCCCCATAGGGGAGAGCGTAGATCTGACAGTGTGCGGGGACCACCCTGTCATCTGCCGGGATCAATGGAGCAATCCAAGCTGAGCAAGCAAGATGAGACATGTACGGAAAGGGCCCTTAGGCTTTTTTTACACACACGTGCACAGGCGTGGTTTACATGAATTAGGTGTAGGGCAGCCAATTAATTTCCATCGGCTGCCCTACACACAAGCAACATGGAAAAGAAGGCCTGAATCTTTTCCAAAAGTGTGCGGCACCCTGTAGTTTGGTCCAATGCAGATGCATGGAGGTGCCAATAACAAAGAATGGCACTGTTACACGTCTGCTTAAGGACAGTATATTTCCTTGCATGCTTGGAAGCTTGCAATTTTGCATGCGTTACCCACACGCATAGATGTGAACTTGGTAGTTTTTACTCCCCACACTCCTCTCCTGTACATACTGCCCACTCTCATACTCCCCACACTTCTCTCCTGTACATACTGCCCACTCTCATACTCCCCACACTCCTCCCCAGGACATATGAAGTCCTTCCTAGATGTGAACTTAGCCTTACCGGGGCAAATTCATATAGAGATACGACGGCGTATCTACTGATACTCCGTCGTATCTCTGAGTTCCGTCGGTCGGATCTATGCTGCTGATTCATCGAATCAGGTTCCGCATAGATCTCCCTAAGATCTGACAGCTGTAAGTGACTTACACCGTCGGATCTTAGGCTGCAATCTCCCGCTGGCCACTAGGTGGCGCTTCCGTTTGTATACGCAACGAATATGCAAATGAGGAGATCCGCCGATTCAGAAACGAACGCCTGCCTCTTTTTTTTTACATTGTCTGCGTTCGGCTTTTTCCGGCGGATAGTTACCCCTGCTATATGAGGGGTAAGTGCGGTGTATCCTATGTTAAGTATGGCCGTCGTTCCCGCGCCGAGTTTTGAATTTATTACGTCTTTGCGTAAATTGTTCGCAAATACGGCCATACGTAATTTGCATTAACGTCGAAACCAATGACGTCCTTGCGACGTAATTTGGAGCAATGCACGCTGGGAAATTTACCTGGCGGCGCATGTGCAGTTAAATCGGAGCGGGGACGCGCCTGATTTAAATAATACACTCCCCCTAGCCGCGGAATTTGAATTCGTTTTTACTCCCCACACTCCTCTCCTGTACATACTGCCCACTCTCATACCCTCCACACTCCTCTCTTGTACATACTGCCCACTCTCATACCCTCCACACTCCTCTCCTGAACATACTCCCCAGAGACATATGAAGTCCTTCCTCTTGGACCGACTTCTGTGATGGATGTCATACTGGTCCAATGCCAGGACATGTGATGTCCATCTTAGGAGCCAGTCTTGCAGGTGGGACTTAATGTGACAATGGCCGGGTAAGCAGGAGATACCCGCACTGTGTAAACCAGCGGCTCTCCTCTCTCCCCATGCACTGGCAACGCTGCGCTAATGGGCACTGCTGTCTGATCAGGCTGAATTGATGAGCACAGGTAAGGCTGAGCTGATGGGATGGGCACTGATGATACTGCATTTATGGCCGCTGGTGAGGCTGCATTTATGGCCACTGGCGAGGCTGCATTGATTGGCCACTGGCGAGGCTACATTGATTGGCCACTGGCGAGGCTACATTGATTGGCCACTGGCGAGGCTACATTGATTGGCCACTGGCGAGGCTACATCGATTGGCCACTGGCGAGGCTACATCGATTGGCCACTGGCGAGGCTGCATGGGATGGCCACTGGCGAGGCTGCATGGGATGGCCACTGGCGAGGCTGCATGGGATGGGCACTGGTAAGACTGCATTGATGGGCACTGGTAAGACTGCATTGATGGGCACTGGTGAGACTGCTTAAAAAAACAGGTGGGCATGAATAGTGAGCCATTTTGATGGTTCAATGGGCCACTTTACTGAACTTGCCCCCCAGGCCTAAGGCTGCCAGCCCTCTCCTGGAACTGAGACAGGTACTGAGAGGGGTACTGGGAATGTCTGGTGTAAGGGGGACTCCGCTGGAAATATCTGGTGTAAGGGGGACTCCGCTGGGAATATCTGGTGTAGGGGGGGCTCCGCTGGGAATGTCTGGTGTAAGGCGGGCTCCGCTGGGATTGCCTGGTGTAAGGGGGGACTCCGCTGGGAATGCCTGGTGTAAGAAAGGGCTCGGGGCTTCCACTGATTCTGCATTATGGTGAGCTGAATAATTTCATTGTATATTACAATGTAATAATAGAAATAATGCACTTCAATCATCCTGACACCATAACAACCATGGTGCCGGGATGATTGAAGCACTAACACCAGATGTTTGGAGGATCTTTATCTGCTGATTTGTTAAACTTTCTGGAATACACACATTTCTATTGTGGTGTAGGATCTGGGCCTGCTGTCCCTCCATCCCTCTCTCTCTCTCCCCCCATCTATCTTTCCCCATCTCTCTTTCCCCCCTTCCCTCATTCTTTCCCCCACTTTCTGGAATATACACATTTCTATTGTGGTGTAGGATCTGGGCCTGCTGTCCCTCCATCCCTCTCTCTTTCCCCCCCTCTCTCTTCCCCCCCCTCTCTCTTCCCCCCCCCCTCTCTCTTCCCCCCCCCCTTCTCTCTTTCCCCCCTCTCTCTTTCCCCCCCCTCTCTCTTCCCCCCCCTCTCTCTTTCCCCCCCCTCTCTCTTTCCCCCCCTCTCTCTTTCCCCCCTCTCTCTTTCCCCCTCTCTCTTTCCCTCCCTTTTCTCTTTCCCTGCCTCCCTCTCTCTTTCCCTCCCCTCCTTCCTTCCTTCCTTCCTCTTTCCCTCCCCCCTTTCTCTTTCCCTCCCCCCTTTGCCTTTCCCTGCCTCCCTTTCTCTTTCCCTGCCTCCCTCTCTCTTTCCCTGCCTCCCTCTCTCTTTCTTTCCCTCCCTCCCTCTCTCTTTCCCTCCCTCCCTCCCTCCTTCCTTCCTTCCTTACCTCCCTCCATTTCTCTTTCCCTCCCCTCCCTCCCCTCCCTTTCTCTTTTCCTTCCTTCCTTCCTTACCTCCCTTTCTCTTCCCCTCCCTCCCTTTTCTCTTTCCCTCCCTCCCTCCCTCCCTTTTCTCTTTCCCTCCCTCCCTCCCTCCCTCCCTCCATTTCTCTTTCCCTGCCTCCCTTTCTCTTTCCCTGCCTCCCTCTCTTTTTCCCTCCCCTCCCTCTCTCTTTCCCTCCCCTCCCTTTCTCTTTCCCTCCCCTCCCTTTCTTTTTCCCTCCCCTCCCTCTCTCTTTCCCTCCCCTCCCTTTCTCTTTTCCTCCCCTCCCTTTCTCTTTCCCTCCCCTCCCTTTCTCTTCCCCTCCCCTCCCTTTCTCTTTCCCTCCCCTCCCTTTTTCTTTCCCTCCCCTCCCTTTCTCTTTCCCTCCCCTCCCTTTTTCTTTCCCTCCCCTCCCTTTCTCTTACCCTCCCCTCCCTTTCTCTTTCCCTCTCCATCCCTCATTCATCTCAGACTCTAACCACGCCCATGTAAGCCATACCCACGCACTGACATCACCGTGTTAACGTGACCCTGAAAACACGGGTGTACGTTTTTTTGAATTTGTATTTCTGCCATCAATTTTTAAACTGATGTGTATATGTTACACATTTTAATAAACCCAAGTTTACAGTATTTCACTATCTCGAGCCTGCGGTTCTTTTCTTTTTTGGTGGTTCCTAATGGATGCCGAGTCCTAGAGTGGACCGCTCTGCAGAGATAGCTGTTTATGTGAGCTTAGCGGGGATCGACTGAAGGTGGAGCAGCTTTCAGCCCCTGTGATAACCCATCATCGGATTGGGTGGATTTTTCATGCCTGTTTGAATCCATCTAACAGGGGGTTCAACTGATCTGGTAAGAGCAACTTAGCTTTCTACCTGGTGTGTCCTTGAGGAATTCTTCTTTTAAACCAACTTTATCTAAATAGGTGGTGGACTGTTTCTAAAAAACCTATACTGCTGGAAATATTCGGTTTATCAAACTCCTATACTGCTTGGATTACTCACTTTCAAATTGGACATTTATTTGATGTTTGATACTTATTGTTTTTAAACGTTATAACACTAATTTATACCTTTATGGGATATTTACTGTACCTGTTGCCGAGAATGTGTTTCCAGCACGACAGCATCGTGCTGATTCTCGGCGACAGGGTGCCGACATCTCGCACTCGCTGAAATAGACAAAGCACATTCCAGCGAGCGCGTCATAAAAGTGATGGGGATCTGACTTGGATTCCCGCCAAATCTAGCTGCAGCGTTTGGTATGAATCCTGAGGGGGAACGCCACGATGTACCCCATATTCATTCATCTAGGGTGGGGGGCTGGTATCTGGGGGCCCCCTTATTAAAGGGGGCTCCCAGATTCCTATAAGCCACCCACCCGCAGACCCCGACAACCAATGGCCAGGGTTGTCAGGAAGAGACCCTGTCCTTATCAACATGGGGACAGGGTGTTCTGGGGTGGGGGGCCGCAGTGCGCCCCCCTGCCCCAGAGCACCCAACCCCCCATGTTGAGGGCATGCGGCCTGGTACAGCTTGGGGGGGGGGGGCGCTCACTCGTCCCCACTCCTTTCCTGACAGGCCGGGTAGCGTGCTTTGGATACGGGTCTGGTATGGATTGTGGGGGGACTCCCATGCCGGTTTTTCGGCGTAGGGGGTTCTCCTTAGAACCCATACCAGACCTAAGGGCCTGGCATGCCCCTGAGGGGGGGAACCCATGCCGGTTTTTTATTTAAAATTTGGTGTGGAGTTCCCCTTCAGGATTCATACCAAATGCCACAGCTAGATTTGGCGGGAATCCAAGTCGGATCCCCGTCGCTTCTATGACGGCTTTGTCTCCATCGCGGCAAGTCAGCTCGGCGCTGGCTCCCGCGATGGGGCTCATAGGTGGTCAATCTCGCCGAGAAAGGAAGCGAGATTGACACAATATCGCGGTCACCCACTGTATAATTTTATTTATTCACCTATTCATCTATCGGTATTTATATATACACAACAATCAGGTTGCAGTGTTTTTAGCACAACCTATTCTCTTTTTTTTTTTTTTTCTCTTATGCTTTTTTACCCACTATTTGCCATAAACACAACCATTTTTCACCACCATAGAGGGCCCCTTAGCAGAATTTTGCTTAGGGCCCCAGGGATGTCAGGATCGGCACTGCATATAACCGAGCACGTAAACGTATTATCTGTGTGTGGCTAAAGATGCAGCATATGTCATCTGACATTCTTGGTTTAAGCCCAGGTTCACACTAAGTACGATTTAGTTCGATTTGAGATGCGATTTCACATGTGAAATCGCATCTCAAATCGGCGGCAATTGCCGGCAATGACACCATCCTAATCGGTGCGACGCCGCATCTGCGGCGCTGCAACGATTTCAAAAAGTAGTTCCTGTACTACTTTTTGTGATTTCAGGACGCGATTTACATTGACATCTGTGCAGAAACCTGCACAGATGTCTACTAAATCGCGCCGAAATCGGGACTGCCAGAGGGAGTGAAATCGCGCAATGTCAGCTGAAATCCGCGATTTCACTCCCGCAGCCCAGTGTGAACCAGGGCTAAAGCTGAACTTCACATGTTTGCAGATAAAAAAAATTGCATGTATTATTATTGCACCCGTTCAGCAGAATGTGGGTGCAATCTCAGGCTCCTGCAGACTGCCAATGTCGCCGTCTACCCGTACCTTTTACAGGTTAACTAAAACTGAAGAGTGCAAAATCTGGTGCAGCTCTGTATAGAAACCAATCGGCTTACAGGGTTTTCTGTCAAAGTGTAATTAAACAACCTGAAATTAGTAGCGAACTGGCTACCATGCACAGCTGCACCAAATTTTGCACTCTCCACTTTTATTAAATCAACCCCAATCTAACATATTGATACTTTTAGGCCTCGTTCACACATAGCCGACTCCGTCGCAGTCCGTTCCGACGGAGTCCGCCTGTGTCTGCCAGCTCAGCGGGAGATCAGTCCGCAGATCTCCGCTGAGCCGACGGATGACAAGCTCCTCTCTGCTCACTGAGCGGGGAGGAGCTTGTCGAGTCCCGCTGTCCTCTATGGAGCGATCTGATGAAAACGGACAGCATGTCCGTTTTCATCAGATCTTTCCCGATCCGATCCGCATGGACGGATGGGGACGTGAGCCCCATACGTTTGTTTTTAGCGGATCGGATCAGGTCGGATGTCAGCGGACATGTCTCCGCTGACATCCGACGCTCCATAGGGGTGCATGGAGCGCCCGTTCAGGTCCGCCTGAAAAACTGACAGACGGACCTGAACGGATCCATGTGTGAACGAGGCCTAATATCTTTCTGTTCAATCATGTGCACATCAAAGGTATGAACTTAGATTTTCAGATGATGTAAGTTAAAGCAACCTGACAATATATATATTTTTTTATTAATACCTTTAACTCCTTATTACCCAAAAGTCTTACTCTAATCAGCCTTAACCACTTGCTTACTGGGCATTTAAACCCCCCCCCCTTACTGCCCAGGCCAATTTTCAGCTTTCAGCGCCGTCACTCTTTGAATGTCATGCAACACTTTACCCAAATGTAATTTTTATAATTTTTTCCACCAAAAATGTAGCTTTCCTTTGCTAGTATTTAATCTATATGTATCTGTATTTAATATTTAATGTAGCTGTCTGTCAGGAAGTGGTTATTTAACTTCTTAGGCCGCGTACACACGATCGAATTTGTCCGTTGAAACTGGTCCGATGGACCGTTTCAGCAGACAAATCCGATCGTGTGTATGGGCTAGCGGACAAATTTCAAAGCATGCTTTAAAATTTGTCCGCCGGAGACATGTCCGTCGGATATGTCCGCTGCTTAGTACACTAACCAGCGGACATATTTGCCCGCACATGCGTCGAATGGATTTGACGCATGCATGGAAGTTTTTCACTTCCTGGTTCGGTGGCGGCGTCAACGTCACCGCCATGTCACCGCGCTGTCTGCCGGCGGTGATTTTGATCCGATGGTGTGTACACGCCATCGGACCAAAATCCGATGAGACATGTCTGCTGCAAACGGTCCGACATTTGTTTCTATATTAATAACTATTAATATTTAAACTTTTTTTTTTTTAAATATTTTTTTTTATATATTTTTACACAACATATATTAACACATTTCCCATTTTAAAAAGCACAACATTGTTAAAACCACTTTAATTATCTTGTAAATAACTTTGCAATGATTTATACCAGAATAATAATTTTAGTGTTGTTTTAAACCGGACAAATTACAAAATAAAGGGCCAGATTCAGATAGAGTTTACGTCGGCGTATCTAGAGATACGCCGCGTAACTTCTAATCTGCGCCAGCGTATCTTTTTTCTGTATTCAGAAAACAAGATACGCCGGAAATTAGCTAAGATACGGGCGGCGTAAGTCCTTTACGCCGCCGTATCTTGGTTGCATATTTACGCTGGCCGCTAGGAGGTGCTTCTGTCGATTTATGCGTCACATATGCAAATGAACTAGATACGCCAATTCACGAACGTACTTGCGGCCGTGCGTCGTATTTTACGTCGCTTGCATATGCGTAAGTCCGGCGTAAAGTTACCCCTGCTATATGAGGTGCAGCCAATGTTAAGTATGGACGTCGGGACAACGTTGAATTGTATGTCGTTTACGCCGTTTGCGTAAATCGTTCGGGAATGGGGCTGGGCGTAAGTTACGTTCACGTCGTTTTCATTGACTACTTGCGACGTGATTTCGCACATTTGCGCACTGGGATACGTCCACGGACGGCGCATGCGCCGTTCGGAAAAAACGTAAGTTACGTGGGGTCATGATTCATTTACATGGATCACGCCCCCTATCTGCCTATTTTGAATTAGGCGCCCTTACGCCGGCCTATTTACGCTACGCCGCCGCAACTTACTGAGCAAGTGCTTTCTGAATAAGGCACCTGCCTGTAAAAGTTGTGGAGGCATAGCGTAAATAGCATACGCTACGTCCGCACAAATTTACGCCGGGTTCTCTAAATCTGCCCCAAAATGTCTACATTATTTGTGCATTAACACTATTTATTATTTATTAACTAACACTGCGCAAAAAAAAGTGCGTTTGTTTAGTTTTGTTGCATTTTATTGTCTACGCCAGTGATTCTCAAATGTGAGAAACTGTTCCATGTGAGATTTGCAGGTGTGCCGTCCGAGTATTGAAAAATATTTAAAATTGCTAGCATCTTGAAACCTTGAATGTATTGAATAATTGAATGGTAAATCAATAAAAAAAAATAAAAAGTAATGTATATAAAAATGCAATCTCTGTCAGTCTGTCATTTATTGGTTCCTTTTGTAATGCAAGACTTGTGTGAGGTCTCAGGAGAACTCGATCACTCTAATTATATTATAATAATTAGGAATGAGCTCCGCGTTTGTATGTTTGACTCAAACATTGTCCGTTCGTACGTTTGACGAATTTCGAACAAAACGGGTCGTTCGTGCCAAATTTGAGTGACGCTCAACGGCCCATAATTCACTGCGGCATTGCGTGCTGATGATTGGCCAAACATGCACTATGACCCTGCATGCTTGGCCAATCACAGCGCGCAAAAAACAGACAGCCATAATTGCCCAAAGCCAGGGTGTCTTTGGCCAATTATGGCTCAGGGCTTTAGCAAACGCCCCACACTATATAAGGCCGCCTGCTGGGCGGCCTCATGTAGTGTGTTCCAGCGCTGAACTGAGATTAGCCAGAGAGACAGAGAGATAGTCTTTTTATATAGCTACATAGAGCAGGCTAGTCAGTTTAGCTTAATTTACAGTGTGTAGAGGATATATATACATCCCTAGGAGTTGTACATATATTTATACACTGTATAGCTTAGCTAGATTAGCTCTTCCTAATTTACTGGCAGGCAGGTGATTGTGCTATTTAAAGACGTTATCACAGGTATAGACACCCAGCAGGTACAATATTTAAAGGAATTATTTTTATTTTTTTTAATTTAAGCATCATTAAAACCACTGCTCCTGGAGCAGTGATTTTAATAATGTTTAAAATAAAAAATAAAAAAAATGAAAAAATTCCTTTAAATATTGTACCTGCTGGGTGTCTATAGTTTGCCTGTGAAAACGTCTTTGAGAACCCGGGTCTTGCCCGAGGAAACATGTATCAATGGAAAAAAGTTTTAAAACCGGTAATTTTTTTAGGAGTCCTGCTGCTGAAAAAACGACCGTTTTTAAACCTTTTTTTCCATTGATACATGTTCCCTGGGGCAAGACCCGGGTTCTCAAAGACGTTTTCCAACAATAACTTGAATATTGGTCTTTAAAATGATTGTTTTTGAATTCAAACGTTCCAGTCCCATAGACTTCAATGGGGTTCTAAATGTTCGATCGAACGGGCGGTCTGTTCGAACGTTCTGGTGCGAACCAAACGCGGGGGTGTTCGGCTCATCCCTAGGAATAATGAAACTGTTCCATTTGTTCCGTTTTCTCAACTTTGAAGCCTCGCTTCAATCTGATTTGCTCTTGAAAACAGGTACATCCTTCACATTCAATTAAAATGTTTATATATAAATATATATATATATGTGTGTATATATATATATATATATATATATATATATATATATATATATATATATCGGTATATGTAAAAAAATGTTCTTCACCACAAAAAATTGTTAAATCTTTTCAGAAGTGGCATGAAATTTTTGTTGATCTTTTTGGTGCGCCGCAAGACAAAAAAGTTTGAGAGACACTGGTCTAAGGATTGCAAAAAAAAAACAATGTTGTACGACAATATCATGAAAAGAAAGTCTTGTTTGTCCTTAAAGCACAAATATATATATATATATATATATAGATATATATATATATATATATATATATATATCTATATATATATATATATATATATATATATATATATATATATATATATATATGGTATATATTACCTTGAGCAATGAAAAAGTTGTTGCCAAATAAATCGGTCTATAGCAGAAATTTAAAAATAGCTCTGGTCCATAGAAGGTGAAAATATGATAGGGGTAAAGTGGTTAATTTTCTCCTTTCAGCTTATTTAATTGAAATATCAATCACTTATGTATGCCAAGTAAAGTATTCCTGCAGCCAGAACAAATCAAGGGGGGAAATAATGGAGAGTGGAGGTTCATTGATCTTGTTGGTCTGGAATGAATCTGGAAATTCCCAGATCGGAGTACTTCCAGATTAGGAGTTTTAATAGGTGATAATTAACAGAGTAAATTTATATCTTACTGAAATAATAGCTTAAACACATCTAACACTAAAAACTATTTGAATGTACACTATAAAGATGCATTTTAATGGTAACTTACAGGTGTTTGCAAAATAACTTTTCTAGAACAAGTTAGGCCACCTTCACAGCAAGGTTCACTTTGTATTGATATTCTGAATGTGTCTTCTTTTTCTCCCTAGATTAAAAACAATTTTACAACACCTATTAACTTTAAAAATGTCCAGAAGAAAAACACAGCTAGAGTACTCAATTATTCAAAGACATTTACTTTATTACAATTCATTAAATTGCATGAAGTAAGGCTCAATTCACTAAGCAATCATGCATATGTAATTTACCACAACAATCTTTGTTTTTCCCTCTATCACTGTTAACCACTTAAAGTGAAGGTCAACCCATTTTTTTTTTTTTTTAAAGCCAGCAGCTACAAATACTGCAGCTGCTGACTTTTAAAGGACGAGGCTGAGCAATCGCTCGGTCCTCGGCTGCTTCTGCTGCCATCCACTGTGAGGAAATCAGGAAGTGAAGCCTTGCGGCTTCACTGCCGGATTCCCTACTGCGCATGCGCAAGGATTGCCGCGTGCCGTCACTGGTCCCCGCTCTCTCCTGGGAACAGTGTTTCCCAGAAGACAGCGGGGGAGTGATGTAACAAGCCTGGACTCCCGCAGGAGTCAGAACCTGGAAGTGGTGCAAATACCTTTCTCAGACAGGTATCTACACCCCCCTCCCCCCTGAAAGGTGCCAAATGTGAGGGGGGAGGGATCCAAAAAGAGGAGGTTCACTTTTTGTGTGAACCTCTGCTTTAAGGACCGCCGCACAACTATATACGTCCTTAGTTTGATTTGCTGCCAAGGGCCAATTTATTTATTTTTTTATTGCTTTTTAGTCTAAAAATTAGATCTAAGGTATTGAAACGGTGTTCAAACCACACGTGAGGTATCAGAATACCTCCACTTTATGTTATGAAGATGAGGCAAGGTGTTTCACAGTCTATCGGAAGTGGGCTGAGCAGAGATGTCAACACTTCTTGGAATTTTAGTGCAGCAAAGGCACTGTTTTGTCACAGAGTGAAGTTGCCATTTAGTGATGGTACTGCAACTAACTGAATGACTTCCAACTGCTGTAAGCGAAATCTGGCCTAATGGCCCATACACACAATCCGAATATCGGACGAAAACGATCGTCCGATGATGGATCGTACGATTTTCGGATCGTGTGTACACTACTTTCGACAGCCGATCACGACCGTTCATCCGATTAAATTCGATCGGACAAGCGCGAAAATTATTCTCGTCCGATGTCCGATCGTCCGATTTTCGTTTAGTCAGTAAAGCCGTCGTCCGACAATACAATACAAATACATTACAACACGTGACATCACTTCCGATCGTTTTTTTCTATCGTACGATAATTTTCGTGAGTTTAAAAACCTATTTTATTTTACTCGCGATTATTAAGCGAAAAAAGTCGTACGATCCGTCGGCCGATATTCGGATCGTGTGTATGGGCCATTATGCTGCGTACACACAACAGTTTTTAATGGTTTAGAAAAAACGACGTTTTTTTCAACCCAATTATTGTTAAGCCGGCCTTGCCTACACACGATCGTGAAAAAAAAATGCTTGTGTTAGTAAAACTTTAGTGAGAGACGATTCGTGCATTTCAATCTGTTACAGCGTCATGAATGTGCTATATCCATTACGAACGGTAGTTTTACCAGAACGAGTGCTCCCGTCTCATAACTTGCTTCTGAGCATGCATGTTTTTTTCACATCGTTAACGCCCACACACGACCATTTTTTGCGACGTTAAATTTTTAATGTCCATTTTTAACGTCGCGAAAAATGCTATGGAGCCCACACGATCATTTTTAATGACATTAAAAAATAAATTTTACATCGCGAAAAACGGTCGCGTGTACGCGGCATCATAGTTTGCTGTTCGGAAAATTGTGGACAGGTAAACTCAAACCTCACTCCTATTAAACTGACACATTTTTTTTTTGTAATTTTAGTAAATATCAATCTATATATAAAGAAACATTTATACCCACTTCTACAATTGTATACTGGCACAGTCCACTAAAACTATACCACGTTCCATCAAAAGTTGAAAAATGGCCACTTCCATGAATGCTGCAAACACTCTCACAGTTCTCTTCTGTACAGTCCCATTTTCCGCTGGTGCAGGTACTATATAATAAGACACAATTTCAAGACTTGTTACTTAAGTCAAAAAAGGGCATACCTAGAGTACAGTTATGCTTTTCACCAGACTAAGACATAATAATAATAATATTATTATAAATTGTACTGTTTCGGTACTCAATGACTTGGCAAAAGACTCATATGTACAGAGTCTCAGAATTAGCCCTAAGTAAAGCCAAACTTCTGTATAATTAAGAAAATACTTAAAAAAAATAATCACCATGTTCCGCAAGAGTTTTTGATAGTACTCCTACTGTTATACTCAGCTCCTTCATAAAGACATGAGCAATCTTCAGGGGTGATACAGTTTCCTCTTGAATCTCTAACCATACCATCTGGACAGTAACATCCAGGCGTGCAGGGGATATCTTGCTGCAAAATAAGAGACCCATAAATGTCATCAAACATTTGTCATTACAATTCTTTCCTGTTTTTAATTAAACATTTTTGCATATGAGACTGCAACATTAAGTCAGTTTTATTAGTAATTAACCCTCCTGGCAGTTTTCTGGAGTGTGGCTTGGTGTTAAATTTCAGTACCATTAGCAGTAACCCTGAGCCACACTTGGGATTGCATTGCAGAATCCTGGTGCAGCATACTTGTCACCAGGATATTCCTTAGGTGTCCCCCTGCTGTGTCCTGTGTTTCGGGCTCCATTCGCTGCGAGTGTCGCAACACATGGGATGGAGCCCGGCTGCAAATTCAAAAAGTACAAAAAACATAACACATAAAGTACACTGCAATCTTACAGATTACATTACTGTATCAAACCATTCCACCTCCCTTTTTTCCCTAGTGCTAGTGACAGTGACTGCTGTGATACATTGCTCAGTTTTTGAGTTTGTTTGTGAGTTTAACCTTTGGACTTGCTTTTTGGTGCACCAAAAAGCAAGTCCAAAGGTTAAACTCACAAACAAACTCAAAAACTGAGCAATGTATCACAGCAGTCACTGTCATCCTACAAACATCTTTGCATGGTTTTGACCATTCTGACGGGTGGTGGAAGCACCGTTCACTTTTGGTGTGGTGGAAGACCTTTGAAGAACTTTTTGATCACTCTTTATGGACTTTTTGTTATATATTCACAGCTTGATTCATATTTATATATATTTTCATGCACTGTGAACTTCTCTAACACTGTCAGGGTACCAGCAGCTCCAGCAACCGATCCTCGCCACGACGCATGCCCGTGCCCGTGCGTGGCGCGCGCATGCGCGCCTCTGCGTTCCAGCATGGTTCTGTGTCATGGCGCGTGCGCGGGCGCGCGTACGTCTGCGCGCCCATCCACGCGCACGTCTACCAATCAAGTCCCAGCCCGGCCTATTTAAACCAGCTCCAGACGCATGGCGGGTTGCTGGTTTGTTGTCAGCTATCCTGCTATAGTGCCCTGTTAACCTGAAAGCTTTTGACCTTTTGACCCGGATCGGACCTGACTTCTCTACGCCTTCTCCTGCACTTGACCCTCGGCTCGTCTCATCGTTTCTGCTGCTGCCTGTACCCCTTTGACCTCCGGCTTGTATCTTGGACCTTCTGCCTTCTCCAATCCCTGAACCATTGGCTCGCATCCCGGATCTGCTTACAGTCCTGACCTGAACTCATTCTCTGCCTGCTAAACTTTGTTGCTCCTGGATCACTATCCACGCCTGCTACGGTCCTGTCCTGTGGCCATAAGCCAAGTCTTCAGAGATCTCCTATCAGTACAACACCTACCGCTGGTAGCCGGTGCCCCTTTGTGCCCTTCCCCGCTGTCTCCACCTCCAGGGGGTGAGGTGCACAGAGCCGCAAAGGCAGCCGCCCTCGGCATCTCGGCCTCGGTGAGTACTTATCCTGACAGTTCTGACAGTACAAACCAGCCAGATGTCAGAGGCCGACAGGGTGCGCTCGCCTTTTGAAACCTTATGCCAGCAGGTCTCGGCTCTTACAGACGCCGTGCAGAAGTTGCAGGATGGGTACCTCCAAATTGACGGCCGTCTTCAGCAGCTTACCGGACAACCTGGTCCCTCTGCTGCAACCACAGCTCCTCCTACAGAGACTACAGCCCCACAGGCTTCCGCTAATCCAGCTGTGGTAGTGACTCACCCTGAGCCCAGAATCCCGACTCCTGAGCGATTCACGGGCGATCGCAGAAAGTATCGTGCATTCAAAAACGCCTGTTCTCTATATCTCGAGCTGCAGCCCAGAACATTCTTTTCAGAAGCAGTAAAAGTCGGCTTCGTTATCTCCCTCCTCTCTGAAGAACCCCAGGCATGGGCACATGGCCTCATGGAACAGAGAAGTCCGGTGCTGGATACACTTGACACCTTCTTTGAGCAAATGGCCAAACTTTACGATGATCCACAACGCACAGCGACGGCTGAGACCATCCTTCACAGCCTCAGCCAGGGTAGGAGACCAGTGGAAGACTACACAGCCGAGTTTCGGAAGTGGTCAGCCGACACCGGCTGGAATGAAGCAGCCCTTAAGTATCAGTTCCGGCAGGGACTTTCAGAAGCGCTCAAAGACGAGCTAGCCAGAACTGAACCTCCCGCTACACTGGAGGACTTAATTCAAGACGCTACCCAATTGGACAGACGTCTACGAGAACGGCGTTCCGAGCACCTCCACACGCCTCGTCCAACCTGGATTCCTCTGAGGCCAGCTCCTACGTACTCATCACCTCCAGTCTCCTCCTCCAATCCGGTTCCCGACCCAGAACCCATGCAGCTTGGGCTGGTCCGCTCTTCTCTCACTCCAGAGGAAAGACAACGCAGGCGTCAAGCCAACCTATGCCTGTACTGCGGTGGCTCCGGCCACTTTCTTCGCACCTGCCCGGTGAGACCCAGTAAGTGCGCACCCAGACCCGCTTCAGACTGCCGTGTCGTCAGCGCTCCACAGTCTTACCTTACTCTCTTTCTCTCTCTACAGCTACTGGAAGGGGTGACTCGCTTACCAGCAATCATTGACTCTGGCGCCTGCAGTAGCTTTGTGGACTCTGCCCTAGCTCTGAAACTACATTTTCCCCTTCATCCTAAGGATCCTCATTTACAAGTACGCCTGGCGGACGGCTCTCTCCCTCGTTCAGGATTAGTCACACAGCAGATTCCGGACACCAGGAGCTCCTACAGTTGGACTTAATTTAATCTCCGATGTTCCCTATTATTTTGGGCCTTCCCTGGCTGCACACACACCAACCGCATATTGACTGGGGAAGCAAGGAAGTCAGCTTTGTTTCTTCCCATTGCTTTGCACCGGTTACCACCGTCTGTTCCACCGTTACCACCACAGCAGAGAATCTTCAACACGTCCCTCCAGCATACCGGGAATTCACAGACGTCTTTGACAAACAGGCCAACCGCCTGCCACCTCACAGGCCTTATGATTGTCCTATAGACCTCCTCCCCGGTGCAGAAATCCCGTTTGGCCGTATTTTTCCCCTATCAGAGACTGAACTGAAGGCCCTCAAGGCCTACATCGACGAGAACCTTGAAAAACAATTTATTCGCCCTTCCTCCTCCCCTGCGGGAGCAGGGGTCTTCTTTGTGGAAAAAAAAGACGGCTCCCTCAGACCCTGCATAGACTACAGGGAATTGAACAAAATTACTGTCAAAAACGGGTACCCACTACCTCTCATCCCCGAACTCTTCCAACGTTTCCGGTCTGCTAAAATCTTCTCCAAATTAGACCTCCGGAGAGCTTACAACCTTGTCCGAATTAGAGCAGGGGATAAGTGGAAGGCGGCATTTAGATCCAGGTTCGGACACTTTGAGTATCTCGTCATGCCGTTCAGTCTTTGCAACGCCCCAGCCACTTTCCAACATTTTGTCAATGACATTTTTCGGAAGCACTTGGATGACTTTTTGGTGGTCTATTTGGACGATATCCTTATTTTTTCCGCTTCTATTGAGCTTCATCGGGAACATGTCAAGATAGTTCTCACCACCCTTTAGACTCCATAAATTATACCTGAAAGCCGAGAAGTGTGAGTTTGAAAAGAGTACAGTACAATTCCTCGGGTTCATCGTTTCTACGTCTGGAGTCGCCATGGACCCACAAAAAGTCCAAGCCATTCAGGACTGGCCAGCTCCCCGAGACAGGAAGGGAGTACAACGTTTTATTGGTTTCGCTAACTTTTATAGACGATTTATCATTGGGTTCTCCGCCATAGTTGCACCCATTACCAAGCTCACTCATCAAGGCAACCGTTTTGTGTGGTCTCAGGAGGCCCAAGAAGCCTTCCTTAAGCTCAAGTCAGTGTTTACCTCAGCGCCCATTCTATGCCACCCCGACCCGGCACTACCCTTCATACTCGAGGTGGACGCCTCTGAGACAGCTGTGGGAGCAATCCTATCCCAAAGATATGGACTAAAGGCCCTGTTGCATCCGGTGGCTTTTGCCTCTCGAAAATTAAATCTGCCAGAAAGAAATTACGATGTCGGTGACAGAGAGTTGTTAGCGATTAAGTTCGCCCTAGAAGAATGGAGATATTTGTTGGAAGGAGCAGTCCACCCTATTATGATCTTCACGGATCACAAAAACCTAGAATATCTGCGATCTGCAAAACGGCTAAGACCCAGACAAGCCCATTGGGCTCTTTTCTTCACCCGGTTCAATTTTCTCATATCCTATAGGCCTGGTTCCAAGAATGGGAAGGCAGATGCCCTTTCCAGAATGTTTTTGGAGTCCCCCGGAGCATCTGAACCTGGCACCATCCTATCCTCACAGAACTTCCTGTTACTCCCGCAACTGGATCTCCTAACCTCTATTAAGATCGCATCCAGGCACTGTCCCAACCAAAGCTCTCTCCCTCTTGAAAGACGGGACGAGTTGCTCTGGTCTCGAGACAAGATTTTCGTTCCCGTGAAAACCCGGCACCTAGTTCTGAGTACCTTCCACGATCACGAGCCATTTCGGAGCCCGAAAGACCGCGGAACTGGTCTCCCGCACCTTCTGGTGGCCAAACTGGAGGCAGGATTGTAAAGCCTATGTGTCTGCATGTACTCGTTGCCAACGCAACAAAGGACCTAGTACAAGGGGTTGGGGGTTGCTCAAGCCTCTGCCCATTCCCGAACGACCATGGTCGGAGGTCTCCATGGACTTTATTGTGGATCTCCCCCCTTCTGGGGGTTTTACCTCAATTTTTGTAGTCATTGACCGCCTTTCCAAAATGGCGCACTTCTTACCTATGGTGGGCACCCCCACCGCTACAGAGACAGCTAAAGTTTTCCTCAAAGAGATAGTCCGGCTTCACGGGACCCCCAAAAGTATCGTCTCTGACAGAGGCGTACAATTTACGTCCAAATTCTAGAAGGAGCTCTGCAAATCTCTCAATCTCAAAATTGTTCTTTCATCAGCCTATCACCCACAGAGCAATGGTCAAACCGAAAGGACGAACCAGACCCTGGAGCAATACCTCCGCTGCTTCTGTTCAGCCTCCCAGGACGACTGGTCTTCACTACTTCCATCCGCGGAATTTGCAAACAACAATTCCATTCATTCCACAACCAACCAAACCCCCTTCTGGTCAAACTTCGGGTTTCACCCCTCATTTCTGCCTAGCCCTATTCCGGAGACGTCAGTTCCAGCCGTTCAGGAGCACGTAACCTCTATTCAACTGAAACTCCAGGAGATGATGCGGCAAGCTCAGGAGGATCACAAACAATTTTTTGATAGGAAGAAAAAGGAAGGCCCGACCTTTGAATTGGGGAAAAAGTCTGGCTGTCAGCCGCAAATCTCAGGTTAAACATACCTTCTCGGAAGTTAGGACCGAGGTTCATCGGACCCTTCCAAGTCAAACGAAAAATCAATGATGTGGCTTTCGATTTAGCTCTACCTAATTCTTACAAAATCCATCCTGTTTTTCATGTCTCGTTACTGAAGCCTGTCGTCCCTGAGTCCTTCCCAGAGAGGGAAGAATCTCCGCCATCACCAGTGGAAGTCGAAGGTTAAATAGAATTCGAAGTTGAGGCCATTCTGGGCTGCAGAAAGAGAGGAAGACAGCTGCAATACCTGTTCAAGTGGAAGGGGTACCCCCCGTAAGATAATTCATGGGAACCATCAAGGAACTTACGCGCTCCTCGGCTAATTCAAGCTTTCCACCAAGACCACCCTGAACTGATGTCCAGCCTGGGCGTCCGGAGTCCACCCCTTGGGGGGGGGGGCACTGTCAGGGTACCAGTAGCTCCAGCGGCCGATCCTCGCCACGACGCATGCCCGTGCGCGGCGCGCATGCGCGCCTCTGCGTTCCAGCATGGTTCTGTGTCACGGCGCGTGCGCGGGCGCGCGCCTGCGCGCACACGCACGTCTGCACGTGCATCCACGCGCACGTCCACCAATCAAGTCCCAGCCCGGCCTATTTAAACCAGCTCCAGATGCATGGCGGGTTGCTGGTTTGTTGTCAGCTATCCTGCTATAGTGCCTTGTTAACCTGAAAGATTTTGACCTATTGACCCGGATCGGACCTGACTTCTCTACACCTTCTCCTGCACTTGACCCTCGGCTCGTCTCATCGTTTCTGCTGCTGCCTGTACCCCTTTGACCTCCGGCTTGTATCTTGGACCTTCTGCCTTCTCCAATCCCTGAACCATTGGCTCGCATCCCGGATCTGCTTACAGTCCTGACCTGAACTCATTCTCTGCCTGCTAAACTTTGTTGCTCCTGGATCACTATCCACGCCTGCTACGGTCCTGTCCTGTGGCCATAAGCCAAGTCTTCAGAGATCTCCTATCAGTACAACACCTACCGCTGGTAGCCGGTGCCCCTTTGTGCCCTTCCCCGCTGTCTCCACCTCCAGGGGGTGAGGTGCACAGAGCCACAAAGGCAGCCGCCCTCGGCATCTCGGCCTCGGTGAAGTACTTATCCTGACAGTTCTGACAAACACCTTAGGAGAATTTCACTATTCTCACAGCGCTGTTTAATGGACTGACACGTTTATATGTTTATGGTGTGTATAGTATGCTTGTAAGTAGCGCTTGTTTCTCATGCTTAGAACTGTCCCTGCACAAAATGTAATTTCTGAAGGAAAAAAAAAACATTTAAAAGTACTCGTGGCTGTAATGAATTGTTGGCTCCCGGCAATACAGAGAAAAGTCATTGAAAGTTATTGATAAAAAAAGTGACCCCCTCAAAGCACCATGTCCCCATGTTTATGGGGACAAGGGCCTCATCCCCACAATCCTTGCCTGGTGGTTGTGGGGGTGTGTGGGCATGGGGCTTATCAGAATCTGGAAGACCCCTTTAACAAAGGGGACCCCGGCCCCCCTATGTGAATTGGTAAGGGATACCCCTACCATTTCACAAGAAAGTGTAAAAAAAAAAACCACAAAGACACCATTGGTATAAGTCCTTTATTAAAAAAAAAAAAAGATTCCAGCGGTGGTAATCCACTCTCAGTCTCCACTCCAACGCTGTCGGTATGCTGCGATGGATGCTCTCCTCTCTGGGGTCCAGCGATGGATGATCTCCTCTCCATCCAGGTCCAGGCTCCAGCGATGAGATGTCCAGTGCAGAGCATCCTGTCTCCACCGGAGACACTCCAGGAATATCGTCGCAGCAGCCTGACAGGTCTTATGTAGCTGAGAACGGGGCCACCCATCACATGACCCTATCCTCCTCTGATGCAAGTGGAAACCCGGCTTACCCAGTGATGTGACAGGTGACATCAGAGGGGGCAGGGTCACCCGTCACATCACTGGGTAAGACTGGGGTCACGTGACGGGTGGCCCTGTTCAATGTACCCCTTACCAATTCACATGGGGGGTCCGGGATCTGGGAGTCCCCTTTGTTAAAGGGGTCTTCCAGATTCTGATCATCCCCCTGCCCACAGACCCCCACAACAATCGGGCAAGGGTTGTGGGGATGAGAGGCCCTTGTCCCCATCAACATGAGGACATGGTGTTTTGAGGGGTCACAGACCCCCAAAGCATCCTCCCCATGTTGAGAGCATGTGGCCTGGTACGGTTCAGGAGGGGGGGCGCTCTCTTGTCCCCCCCTCTTTTCCTGCAGGGTTCTCCTTAACTACTTGCTGACCGCCCGCCGCCATATTACTGCGGGACGGTGGCACTGCTACGCGGGAGCACGTAGCTCTACATCCTCCCTTTAGCAGCTTGTAGGGCGTGCGCCGCCGGCGGCGCGCCCACGCGCGTCCCCCGAGTCCCGCGCGCGTGCCCAGCGGGTACGATCGCCGCCGGGCACCCGCGATTGCTCGTTAGAGCGGGGAACGGGAGCTGTGCGTGTAAACACATAGCTCTCGTTCCTGTCAGCGGGGGAAACGCTGATCTTCTGTTCATACAATGTATGAACAGAAGATCAGTGATTTCCCCTAGTGAGGCCATCCCCCCTACAGTAAGAACACACCCAGGAACACACTTAACCCCTTCCCTGCCCCCTAGTGTTAACCCCTTCACTGCCAATGGCATTTTTATAGTAATACAATGCATTTTTATAGCATTGATCGCTATAAAAATGCCAATGGTGTCAAAAGTGTCCGATGTGTCCGCCATAATATCACAGTACCGAAAAAAACGCTGATCGCCGCCATTACTAGTAAAAAAAAAAAAGAATAATAAAAATGCCATAAAACGACCCCCTTTTTTGTAAACACTATAAATTTTGCGCAAACCAATCAATAAACGCTAATTGCGATTTTTTTTTACGAAAAATATGTAGAAGATTACGTATTGGCCTAAACTGAGGAAAAAAAAAGTTCTTTTATATCTTTTTTGGGGATATTTATTATAGCAAAATGTAAAAAATATTGCATTTTTTTCAAAATAGTCGCTCTATTTTTTTTTTTAGCGCAAAAATAAAAACTGCAGAGATGATCGAATACCACCAAAAGAAAGCTCTATTTGTGGGGAAAAAAGGACATCAATTTTGTTTGGGAGCCACGTCGCACGACCGCGCAATTGTCAGTTAAAGCGACGCAGTGCCGAATCACAAAAAGTGCTCTGGTCTTTGGACAGCAATATGGTCCGGGGCTAAAGTGGTTAATATCCATACCAGACCTGAAGGGCCAGGTAATTAAATTTGGGGGGACCTCAACGCATTTTTTTTTTTTATCAATGACTTTCAATAGCTTTTCTCTGTATTGTCGGGAGTCGGCAATTCATTACTTAAATTACTTTTAACCACTTGCCTACTGTGCACCTACACCCCCTTCCTGCCCAGACAAACTTTTAGCTTCCGGCACTGCGTCGCTTTAACTGACAATTGCGCGGTCGTGCGATGTGGTTCCCAAACAAAATTGGTGTCCTTTTTTTTCCCACAAATAGAGCTTTCTATTGGTGCTATTTGATCGCCCGTGCGGTTTTTATTTTTTAGGCTATAAACAAAAAAAGAGCGAAAATTTTGAAAAAAGACACAAAATTTTTTGCTTTTTGCTGTAATAAATATCCCATTAAAAAAAAAAATTGATCTCAGTTTAAGCCGATACGTATTCTTCTACATATTTTTGGTAAAAATAAAATAAAAATAAAATCGCAATAACCGTATAGTGACTGGTTTGCGCAAAAGTTATATTGCCTACAAAATAGGGGACATAATTATGATTTTTTTTTTTTTACTAGGAATGGCGGCGATCTGCGTTTTTTTTCGGGATTGCGACATTATAGCCGACACATCGGACACTTTTGACACATTTTTGGGACCATTCACATTTATACAGTGAACAATGCTATAAATATGCATTGATTACTGTATAAATGTGACTGGCAGGGAAGGGGTTAACCACTAGGGGGCGGGAAGGGGTTAAATGTGTATCCTAAGGTGTGTTCTTACTGTGGGGGGAGGGGGGGTGACTGGGGGAGGTGACCGATTGTGTCCCTATGTACAAGGGACACAATCGATCTCCTCTCTCCCTGACAGGGACGTGCAGCTCTGTGTTTACACATAGAGCTGCACGTCCCAGCTCCGTTACACGAAAATCGCGGGTGCCCGGCGGCCATCGCGACCGCCGGGCACGCGCACGGTGTTGTTAGTTACCCGATGCGCGCGCGCGCCACCTAGTGGCTTGAATTGACATCACGTCATATGACGTGATGTCAGGATAATTGAGTATCCCGCCCACCGTCATTTCACGGTGGGCGGGTATTAAGTGGTTAAATTACTTTTTTCCTTCAGAAATTACATTTTGTGCAGGGACAGTTCTAAGCATGGGAAACAAGTGCTATTTTACAGGCATACTATACACACCCCCAGGTATGAAATTTAAAGGAATCTTTCACTTTTATTGTTTCATTTTAAGCATTATTAAAATCACTGTCTTTAAAACTTTAAAACTTTTTTTGCATTGATACATGTCCCCTGGGGCAGGACCCGGGTCCCCAAACACTTTTTATGACAGTAACTTGCATATAAGCCTTTAGCACTTTAGATTTCTCCCATAGACTTTTACAGGGTGTTCCGTGTATTGTCGCAAACACCCCGTGTGAACAGGCAATGTTCGAGTGGAACATGAGTTAGACTCGAACTCGAAGCTCTTCCCTAATAGTAAATAAGAACAGTTGCAGAATATCTTGGTTTTGAATATCCAGAATGATTCGTGATGGCTAAGTTGCATGAAATGCATGTTTTCCACACTACTTTTTGCATGTACTGGTGCATTTTGCATCACATTAAAATGAATGGGCCGTCAAAACCCACACCATGGGAATTTGTGAGAATCAAACAGGAACACTGGCATTCCCAATAAAATCCTCTGAGAACCAGTCCTACATTATTATGGAAGTCCTAACTACATTTTCAGTGGGGGTATTAGGGGAGATTATAGATTCTTTTTTTTTTTTTGGAGCCTATGAAAAATGACTTCCAAAAATACACAAGTGCAGTAACTATTCATAAATACAAAAAGCATGTGGGAGAGGGTGCCACTGTCGCAGCTGCTGCCATTATCTCCACAGCACCTGAAAATGCATCCTTTTTTTACAGTAATTGGCTTTTAGCTAGGTATGAATTTTGCATTAAGCAGCAGCCATACATACCTCTTATACTTATTAATAGGGCTAAGTTACTGTACTTATGTATTTTTAAAAATAACAATTTTTTACAGGATCAAAAAAAAAAAAAGCTGTAATGTTCCCACTGGATATGTAGTCAGTAGTTACCAATAGCTGTTCTAAAGTAGTTACCAATAGTGATAATTAAAAAAATCCTGAAGTTCAGCTTGAACATAAAAAATTACTGTGCCCAAAACTCTAAATTGTTACAATTGGAGCTGAATGGGATCTGAAGCTGAAGGAATTGGGGGGTGATCCGCGTTGTAAAGCTGCATGCATTGGGACTGGTCTGAGGTCCAAAGGTGCAGAGTTTGGGGCTCATTTGAGACCTGAAGATGAAGAAATCAGAGCTGATCTGAGATATTGAGCCTGATGTAAGATCTGAAGGTGCAGAAATTAGTCCTCATCTGTGGTGTTAAGGTGCATGCAATGAGGCTCATATGAGATCTGGAGGTGCAGAAATTGGACCCGATCTGAATTCTGAGGTGGTGAAATTGGGTTTATTCTGAGGTGTGAAGGATGTAGAAGTTGGGCCTGATCTGAAGTGTGAAGGTGCATTCACTGGGGCTTGCATAAAATCTAAAGGTGCAGAAATTGGGCCTGACCTGAGATCTAAAGGTACAGAATTTAAGCCTGATCATTGGCCCTAGTCAAAGATGTAAAATTGCAGAAGTTGGACCTGGTCTTAGGTGTGATGGTGCAGAAGTTGGGCCTGGTCTGTGGTCTGAGGTGTGAAGGTGCAGAAGTTGGGCCTGATCTGAAATGTGAAAGTGCAGAAATTGGGGCTGATCTGAAGTGTGAAGGTGCAGAAATCGGGGTTGGTCTGAGGTGTAATGGTGCAGAAATTGGGGCTGGTCTGAGGAGTGAAGGTTCAGAAATTGGTAGCCATGGGAATGATATCAGCATTTGGATCTATTTATATATGTGTTTATTCTTTATTATTCAAGTAGTTTACAGCATTTACTTTATAAAAAATTATTTTTTGTAACTGAGTGTGAAATTTCCTTTTTTTTATGTAGTTGTCATTCTCAATTTCTTTGAAAAAAAAATTTGGCACACTATGCTCAAAAGGTTGCCTACCCATGCTGTATACAATTACCATCCAAAACTTCCACATCCACTGGAACAAATAAAATAAATATTTATACAACTTACATGCATGGTTGTTAAGTGCATAGTCTTGCAGTATCGCTCAGCTTTTCCTCGTGTGCTGGGATATGTACATTGTGTATATTCTGCCCCCCCTGAACACATATCTGAAATTATATACACACATACATAAATGCTTTTAATCATTCAAGGGACATTTATTTTATTATCCTACAGAGTTTTTGTTTTATTAACATAAAATGATTAACCACTTCCCTACCCGCCCATTGTCATATGACGTCCACAGATGGGATCTCCCATCCTGGGTGAACATCATATGATGTCCTGGGCTTCCCGGCCATTTGAGGGCGCGCGCTCTGGTAAGGAAAGGGGTAAATTCACCCAAACGTTTAAAGAATTATAAATTTTCAGGTTTTTTAAAATGTCGATTTGAAATTCTTTAGACTAGAACATTGAAATAAATGGCAGTGATCACAGTCTTGTGGGGCAAGGCATGTGCTCCCTCAATCAAAGAATGGTTTCAGAGAATCAACAAAATCGCCTAAATGGAAGAGCTCAAAGACAATGGGCCGTACTTGCGACGGCGCGCCGTAGTTTACGTCGTTTGCGTTATAGCTGCGTAAGGTTACCCCTGCTATAGCAGGCGCAGCCAATGTTAAGTATGGACATCGGGACCGCGTCAAATTGAATGCCGGTAACGTCGTGATTTTGCGCATTCGACGTGATTTTGCGCATGCGCACTGGGAACGTCCACGGACGGTGCATGCGCCGTCCAAAAAAAAACGTCAATTACGTGGGGTCATGATTCATTTACATGAATCACGCCCCCACTTCAGAAATTTTAATTGCGCGGCCTTACGCCGTGCACTTTACGCTACGCAGCCGCATATTATGGAGCAAGTGCTTTCTGAATAAGGCACTTGCCCATAATATTTGCGGCGGCGTAGTGTAAAGAGGAAATGCTACGCCGCCAGAAAGATACATTTTTGTATCTGAATCTGGCCCAATATCTCCAAACACACAGCACACTGGGCTTGCTGGTACCATTTTAAAACTACCCCAGAATACACACAAACCATACACCCACCCTCCATCTAAGCTGGAACAATAATCAAACTCTTTTGGGATATTTGGGTCGAAAGATCAAGGTTAGGTTGGAGGCACACCAACAAGGGGGCCCTGAGATCCTCCCCCCCATGTGAATGAGTATATGGGGTGCAAAGTACCCCTTCTCGTTCACCAAAAGAAAAAGTGTAGGGTGGCATACTTGGTCAGTGAGGTCACTGGTTGGCACCGCTCCTATTTAAGAACTGTCAGACAGCAGAGCTGTAAGATGGCGGGAGCCAAGGGGTTTTTTTTGTTCAGGTTTTCAGGTTTGGGGTGCTGGGGTGTGATTGGCAGTGAATCCACACCAAGGGACATTTTTTATTTTTGTTAAAAATATTTCTACTGACTTTTTTATACTACAGTTTTTACTATATTAAATGTAGCCCATACGCATTCACATGGGGGGCAGGATCTGGGGGTTCACTCGTTATAGGGCCTTCTATATTATATTTTGATAAGCCCTCTGCCTACAGACCCCCACAGCCACCAGCTAGGGTTGTGGGGAAGAGGCCCTTGTCCCCATCAACATGACAATATAAGGACAAGGTTCTTTGGGGGCACCCCCATGTTTAGGGCATGTGGTCTGGTATGGTTCAGGAGGGGGGTGCTCACTCTGCCCCTCCCTTTCCTGACCTGCATGCTCGGATTAGAGTCAGGCATGTATTTTTGGGGGGCCAATATTTACATTTTTTTTGGACTGGAGGTTACCCTTAAAATCCATACCAGACTTCAATGACCTGGTATGGATTGGGGGTATCCCAAAACATTTTTTTCTTATTAGTTAATTTCCGGCAATTCTTTTTTTACATTCAGCTGTCAGTGGGAAACCCCGCTGTCAGATGATGACTCATCAGTTGTTAAGGACACAGCCGCCCACTCCTTAACAACCAGAACACATTTCATCATTACCGCATGCCTCGATCACTACTTAATTACCACATGCATTTAATTATATATTTCCTTTTGTGAATGCAGTTTAATGCCTTTCAATGCAGCATTTACCAAGTGTTGTCATCATTTTGTGGTAAATACCTCAAAATCGTATGATGAATAGCCAATTACCGGTACAGGATTGCATGTAATATTTAGGCAAAATGTGTCTGGACACCTAAATACTGTATAATATTGTGAATGGAACCCAGTAACACTGTATAGGAACTGTTGATATGATTGGGTTAAATGACTACATGGGCAAAACTAAAAGTCCTATTAAAACCGAAAGGAAAATGTCCACAATCAACATTATGTTAAATGATGTTCTATAAAATATTTCATTTTGTGTGTGGTTATATTTTGAAAAAAAAAGATGAAATAAGTGATTTAACCAAAAAGCAAAAGAAGGTCTAGAAACATGACTCGGAACGTGTGCATTACACAGGTGTCTACTGCTCAATGTGTATACCTTTATGTGAACATGACTATCATTATGAATATGTGTGAACTTGAACTGACTTAAAAATATATACTTATACTTCTCCCATGGATCACAAGAGTACAGGTCGTTCTGAGCTCCTGTGACCCATTTTAATCCGGCAGTGACTTTACAGTCAGGATCCACCCAAATGCCTGGATCAGCAGCTGGCTCAGCCTCTCAGCTGCGTCACTGGAATGCTGAGTCTCCCTCCCCTCCTAAGCCCAGTGCTCAAGTGAGCACTGTAGGGAAAGAGTAGGGAGCTGTTAACTGACCGTCAGAGCGGAGGGCAAAAATGAGTGATCAGCTGGAGAGGCAGCGGGGGAACATATGCATCATCAGATCAAACCCCTTTATCAGATCAAACCCCATCTTTATTATTATTTTTGGAGATTGTATTTCTTCATGTCCATATTGAAACATTTTCCTTTTAATCCATACATTTCAAACTTACTTATAAAATAAAAATCATAGAATAAGCAATAAAAATAGAAGAATATTATAAAAATGAAATTTAAACTGATATTATTAAGAAGAGAACATTTAATCTTATAGCACTTACTATGCATGGTCTAGAATAATATAAATAAGTGTACTAACTGGAGTTTTGACCTAAGCCATATAAAAACATCTGTCTAATTTGTCAATGAAAAAAATATGGCTTAACCACTTAAGGACCGCCTCCTGAACATATACGTTGGCAGAATGGCACGGCACGCGGGACGGTCCCGTGACCCGGTCCGAAGTTTCGGGACCGGGACCGCAGGACTCGCAGACCCGATCGCCACTGGAGTGCGGCGATCGGTCCCCGGAGCTGAAGAACGGGGAGAGCCGCGTGTAAACGATGGCGGCTGCTTCGAACGTGTCATCCGTGTTATAGGGGGACACCATAGATGACGTCAGACCTACAGCCACACCCCCCTACAGTTGTAAACACACATTAGGGAACACATAACCCCATCAGTGCCCCATGTGGTTAACTCCCAAACTGCAATTGTTATTTTCACAATAAGCAATACAATTTAAATGCATTTTTTGCTGTGAAAATTACAATTGTCCCAAAAATGTGTCAAAATTGTCCGAAGTATCCGCCATAATGTCGCAGTCATGAAAAAAATCGCTGATCGCCACCATTAGTAGTAAAAAACGCTATAAATTTTGTGCAAACCAACCGATAAACGCTTATTGCAATTTTTTTTTTACCAAAAATAGGTAGAAGAAGAAACTGATGAAAAACATTTTTTATATATATATATTTGGGGGATATTTATTGAAGCAAAAAGTAAAAAACATTGCATTTTTTTTCAAAATTGTCGCTCTATTTTTGTTTATAGCGGAAAATAAAAACCGCAGAGGTGATCAAATACCACCAAAAGAAAGCTCTATTTGTAGGAAAAAAACAACGCTAATTTTGTTTGGAAGCCATGTCGCACGACCCCAGTGCCAATTTTCAAAAAGGGGCCTGGTCCTTTAGCTGCATTTTGGTCCGGGGCTTAAGTGGTTAAAAGACAACAATATTCTACATTTACTCACACTCTTTCTTACAGAGTTTTCTTTTTGTTTGGGATCTATATAACAGTCAAATCATCCAGGCCCATCTGGTATGGGCTACTTCTACTCATGCTAATTATGTTTCAATCTACATTTTTTATAGAACCTTTTTGAGATTGCTACTCATGCCATCCTTGAATTCACAATGGAGATCATCTTTTTTTTTTTTGTGGTCCCCTTTGTGCCCTGGCATTCACGGATTTTACTCCCACAGCTCCCGATGCAGAGGTCTCACAGTGCTCTGTTGTCCATAACACTATGGGGTTGATTTACTAAAGGCAAACCCACTTTGCACTACAATCTGATTTCTATAATTTAATCCTGTACAAACAAAAATGCTGTTTTTTATTTCCCTTGCATGTCCCCCTTAGATTTACAGTGACTGCACTTCCAAGTGCACTTGTAGTGCAAAGTGGAGTTGTCTTTAGTAAATAACCCCCCCATGTGTTGCATTTAGAGCTGAGTGATTATATTAGGGAAGGGTATTCCTGTATTGGGGTGGAATATTCCCCCCCTCCCCTTACTATTGTCTCTGTTAAATCATTAGACTACAATATTGTTTTTTTATATTTTTTACAGTTATGTTTATTGCATCTGCTCCTGAGGAACTGGAACCTACTCCACAAAATGCATTAAGCCTATAGGATGCAAAACATTATATTTTAATCATGTGTTTGATTATATATATGGAATTTTGCCTATCATGTACCAACTATATCTCTGATGTTTAAAAATGTATACAGGTTACCAGTTTTGAGTTACAGAAGAGGTATTTTGCTAAAATTATTGCTCTCGCTCTAACGATCGTGGTGATACCTCACATGTGTGGTTTGAACACAGTTTACATATATGGACGCGACTTTCGCATGTGTTTGCTTCTGCTCACAAGCACATTTAAAAAAAATGTAATACACATTTTTACAGAAAAAGTTTGGGTCACTTTTATTTCTCTTACAAGGAATGTAAACATCCCTTGTAATAGAAAAAAAAAGCATGACAGGACCTCTATTTGATCCCAGATTTCACATTTAAACTTAAAAGCAATACAAAAAAAAAGTCATTTTTTTTCAACTTTGAGGCCATTGGGAGGAAGTGCCATTCGATGTTGCTCTGGTCCTCCAAGGGCATAAGGTCGAGTGCCCTCAGACTTTCTGCCACAGGACCGGATTGTCTCCGCCACTTCCAATGGCTCCGGTAAGCGGCGGAGACACCAGGGACACTGCGGGAGGGCACCTCTCCCGTTGCCCATAAAAGTGATCTTGTGGCGAATCCACTGCAGAGACCACTTTTATCTTAAAGAGGACCACCCCTATGGAGCACCGAGCACAGTTTTGCCATGTGCCTCACTCCCAAAACGCCCCCTTTTCATTACCTGATCCCTCTCACTCTCCCTATTCCATTGCTATTCCATTGTTAGAGCCCAATTTGTCCAATCAGTGACAAACCTCTCTACAGACATTTTCTACACCAGCTTGGATAACACTTCCATCATTTTCTTCCACTTGAGCTAGTAAGCCACATAGACACCATTACAATCTCTGCAAAAAGACCATGCATGTGCAGTATGTATTTTCCTCCCAGCTCAGTAAAAAGGATGGACAGACCATCTTTTTTTTTTTTTTTCACATCAGATCAGACTCGACCGGAAAGTGGAACAGCAAGACATGCTCACGTAAATTCCGCCCTTCGCATTTCTTCTGTGGTCTTGCATCACGTGTGTTTTTTCTTATACTTCTTTATTTGGTTATTTATTAATTTATTTATTTTTTATTTATTTTTTTTTCACTTCAAACTCCACCTCAATAGTTTTCGTAAGGTTTACGTAGGACGCTCATTTTATCCTTCAAGCCAGCCCATAGCGTCTCTATTTATGGCTTCACATCATCAGTGATTTATTCTGTAAACTTTTATGACATATATATTTATGTTTTTTTTTTTTTTTCCCCAAAAGGGACATTATATGTTTTGCCATCCTGCAAATGCATTACCTTCTTTTAACCCCCCGCCCAATCCTCCCTCCCCCCGTCCCCTCCACCTCACCATTATTGCCTCCCTCCCTTTCCTTCATCCTCCTTCCTTTCTTCTCCGTTTCCCCATTTCTGCTCTCCCTTGTGTGTTTTTAATTGTCTTCCCGCAGATTTTCAGCGTAGCTCCATGACCTCTTAAATGCTCTCCAGTTCTCCCATTTCTTATTCTGACTTTTACTATTATCTTCTAAGTTGTTCCTTATATCCTCCATTATATATGTCTCTTCCCCTGAATCGATCCATTCCCATATCATAGGGCACTCTACTTTTTGCCACTTTCTAGGTATTAACCTTTTAGCTGCGTTCAATAAATGTGGAACCAGAGATTCTTTGTATCTTTTAATTCCTTCGTCTCCCCCATGGAAGAGGATGGTCCACGGGTCCCTTTTAAATTTTTTTTCGTAATTTCCTCCGCAAATCCCAGGATTCTCTCCCAGTATCTCTTGACTTTGGGGCACTCCCACCATAGGTGGGCCATTGTTCCCGGAGTACTGCAGCCCCTCCAACAGTTGCCTGACTGCCCATCCTTAAATTTACTTAATCCTACAGGTGTTATATACCAGCCGTTTATGCATTTAAAATTCATTTCTGCCGTCCGACTGTCAACTGCCGAAGTATGGGTTATTTTTAGGATTTTTGCTATAGTGGTTTTATCTTGTTGTGTCCCTAATTCCCTTTCCCATTTTTTAATAAATGGAGGTATCTCTGGCTCATCCATCTCTATTAAGATCATGTATATCTTTAAGATAGTACCTTTAGCCCTTTCCATAGTACATCATTTTTCCATATCTGTTAACTGTTCTGTAGACCTGATGGGTTAAGATAATTTTTGGATAAAGTGGCTTAGCTGTTGATACCTCCAGTCATTTATTATCATAACTTTTTTTTGTGTTCTTAAGTCTTGTAGTGCTATTAAGTGTCCATCTTGTATTATATCCCTAAGTTGCGCCGTGTCATTTTTTTATCCAATTGCCTCCCACCTCTACTTTACCCGGTGGGAAGTAATCATTATCCTTCAGTGCTATAAGTGGTGAATTAAATTTCTCATCCGTTTTTTCCTTTGTGTTGAGTCCCATATTTTAAGTGCATTTCTGGTGATTTTGTGTGTATTTATATCTAGTGACCTAAATTGGGGAGGGTTCCGGATTACTTTATCTAATTTCACCTTCGCTAGTGCGTTCTCCAGCCTGACCCACCTTCTTTCTTCATTACCTCTGGCCCACTCCACTACTCGCGACAGGACTACTGCTTCGTAGTATTTTTTTATATCGGGTACTGCTAATCCCCCCTTATTTTTTGGTTGCTTTAAGGTCTGGAGAAAGACTCTGTGTTTTTTGTTTCTCCAAATGTAGTTCATAATCAGATTTTTGAGAGTTCTAAACACTTGTTTTGGGAGTGGGATGGGGACCATCTGGAATTTATATAACATTTTTGGTAAAAGTACCATTTTACAAAAATTAACTCGTCCCAACCATGCGATTAATCTATTTTTTACCCTTTTTATTTCTCACTTTATTTCTTCTAAGAGTGGTATATAGTTAATTTCGTAGATCTTTTTAATTGAGTTTGCTAATCTGATCCCTAAGTATTTAAGCTCTTTCACCCATGGGTACGTCTGCCTTAGGTGTGTTCACATTGAGTATTTCAGTTTTTTTAATATTTAATTTAAAATTAGATATTTCTCCGTACTGACCACATAGGCTTAATAGCTTTGGGATTGAGGTTTTAGGATTAAATAAATAAAAGAGAACATCGTCTGCAAATGCAGATAATTTATGCTCATCTTTTTCTATTTTAACCCCTTCTATTTCCGAGCATTTTCAGGTCCTATTCAATAAGGGTTCAACAGACAGTACGAATAGAAGTGGTGATAAAGGGCACCCTTGCCTTGTTCCATTTTCCATCGTAAAGGGGTGGGATAGGCCTCCATTTATTTTTATCCTAGCCATGGGGGCTTGATAGAGGGTTCCAATCCACTCCATCATCCTCTGCCCAAACCCCATATTCTCCAGAGTTTGTAACATGAGTCCCCAGTCTACCCTGTCGAATGCTTTTTCAGCGTCGATCAACAGGAGTAGACCTGGGGACCTCTCCTTTTTCATTTTATGAAGTACTAGGAGTGCCCTCACCCCATTATCTCTCCCCTCTCTTCCCTGGGTAAAACCTGTCTGGTCCGGGTGGATCAGTTTTGCCATCTTTTGTTTTACTCTTTCAGCCAGTACCTTGGCGAATAGCTTAATATTAGTGTTGCTCACGAATATTCGCATTGCGAATATTCGCTACGAATATTGCATATTCGAGTATTCGCGAATATCTCGAATATCGCGGCGAATATTCGCTATTTCGAATATTCGATATTTTTCAAATTTCGCAAAAAAATTCGCAATAAAATTCGCAATAGCGAAAATTCGCAATTTTTTTTTTTATCAAATATCACGAATATTCGATATTAACGAATATTCGCAACCGCATATGTGAAATTTCGCTTTTTTTTTATATAAAATATACCGAATATTCGTAAATATCGAATATTCGTGATATTTTATAAAAAAAAAAAAAAAAATCGCGAAATTTCACATTAGCGAAAATTCGCATTAGCGAAAATTCGCATTGGCGAAAATTCGCAATTTTTTTTTTTTTTTTTTTTTATAAAATATCACGAATATTCGATATTAACGAATATTCGCGAATATTCTTCGAAATATTCGCGAAATATCGCGAAATCGAATATGGCGTATTCCGCTCATCACTACTTAATATCTGCATTCAACAAAGATATTGGCCTATACCCCGAGCATATTTTGACATCCTTGCCTTCCTTTGGGATGATAATGTTAGTTGCAGCTGAGGCTTCTTTACTCAGTGTGTAGTCTTTCCCTAAGCCATTAAAATATTGACAGAGTCTAGGGAGGAGAATCTCCTTACATTTTTTATAGTAAAATACTGTAAGGCCATCTGGGCCCGGGCTTTTGCCCGACGCTGTGCCTGTTAAAGCTATCTTGATTTAGTTTTCTATAATGGGCCTTTCCATCACTGACGCATCCTTTTGACAAATTTTTGATCTGTTTTACCGCATATAGCTTCTCATAGTAAGCTCTGAAAGTTTCAGCTATATCTTTTGTTGCATATACCACCTCACCTTTCTCGTTTAAAATGTTATCGATGTAGTTTCTTGATTTCTTTTTCTGTACCATTCTGGCCAGATGTTTGTTGGTTTTATTGCCCCACATGTACCTTTCCTTTGCGATTAGATGGAATTCCCTTCTGGTTTCCTGATCTAGAAGTTCTTTGAGTTCATTTCGTTTGTTGACTAATTCCATATATGGCTCTGTTTGCTTCCCCTCTTTTTTATGTTATTGTTCTAGCTTGAATATCTTCGCTATTAATTTGTTTCTTTTGGAGCATTTTTCTTTTTTCTTCCTTGCCCCTTCTGATATCAGGATTCCTCTTATCATGGCTTTGTGGGCGTCCCATAGTATTCCTTTCGATATTTCATTTGTATCATTTATCTTAAAATATTCCTCTAACTCCTTTTTTACCCTTGTTAGGCTGGTTAAGTCTACCAGTGAAGAAAAAAGGGGCGCTATCTGCCCCTTTTTTCTTCACTTGTTCACACGTATAATCCAGCATTCTGTATTATTTAGGGAGCAGCTTTTAGTTCACATTTGTATTATTCCCCCCCCATTGTATTTTGGCGCGAGATTCCCCCAATTTTTTCCTGGTTAAGTCTACCACTAGTTTCTCGTTTAGCCTCCAATTTAGAGGTGACCTCTGTTTTCCTGGTATATTTAAAGATATACTTATAGGTGCATGGTCTGATATTGTCATAGTTTCTATTCTTGCGTCTATCACCATTTCCAATAAGCTGTGATCGACCAGAAAATGGTCAATTTGCGAATAACACCCATCCACCGAAGAATAGAATGTAGTCTTTCTGCTCCGGGTTGAGGATTCTCCATGTGTCCACTAGTTGGCTTCTGTATATGCTGTTTTTTATCTTACTTAACAGTGTATTTTTGATCCCTAATACCTGAGAAGTCTTGTCTACTGCAGGGTCCATACAAAAGTTCAAATTCCCTCCCAGGATTACCTTTCCCCACTTAAAGTCTCTTAACTTTCCCAATATTTCTGCTAGGTAGTTTGTCGGATGTATGTTTGGGGCATAGATGTTTACTAAAGTGCATTCCATCTCTTCTAATTTCCCTTTTAAAAAGAGGAATCTCCCTTCAGGATCAGTTAGTCTGTCAATCAATAGGAACCTGGCCCCATTAGCTATTCCTATGGCCACTCCTCTAGCGAAAAGTTGAAATCGCCTGCCAAGACTACATAGCCTTGTTTAAAGTCCATTAATGCATTTAAAAATATTTTTGGGGATGTTTGTTGGGGCAGTATATGTTAGCCAGAGTATATTTTTTACCTTGTAGGGTCCCTCTTAAAAACAAATATCGACCATCTGGGTCAACTCTCCTTTCTTCCACCTTGAAACTAATATTTTTCCCTATCCCTATGGCTTTACTATGAGGAATCTCCATAGTACCATGATGGGACTGCCCGAGAATAGAGTCTGACACCGGAATCTACTGTTATATGTGTCTTTTGTAAAAATACTATTTCTGCAGAGTATCTTTCAATTTCTTAAGACCATATGTCTTTTCCCTGGGGAACAGTGGCCTCTTACATTGTATGTAATAACATTTACATTAGACATGTTTTTTCCTCTTTTTTTTCCCCCCATATCTTTTCTCTTTTCTGACAGATACCCGGTCCTATTTTCCTTCCCTTTCCATCTACTCCCCCACCCCCCACCCCCTGCCATCCCTCCCTATTCCTCCCTCCCCCTCCCCTGGATGATACCTCAATCCAGATATCGTCCCCTTCCCCCTACCCACGTCCCGCCCTACCCCCTCCTTCCCTGATGGAACTGTGACCCTAAGGCCTTGCTATGGAGCATCTCCCTTTGCACCCCCTTTGTGCTCCTATGCTCCATTCCGTAAAGGTGGAGAACTATTCGCCACGGCCTTGTCGCCCCAATTACTAGAGGATTGGCGCCAAGATGCTACCGTGGCCTCTGGATCCCAGGTCTCCTCTTTCTATATTAAACTAATTTTACTTATCCCCATTGTACTCCCTCCCCCCACCCCCACCCCACACCCCGCCCTGGTTTTTCTCCTCCCCCTTATTTTATTTTTTATTTTTCGTCCCCTTTTCCTTTTCTTTCCCCATTATTTTCTCTGTCTCTTCACTTCAATAACTGCTCGGTATTGGGATATCTAATTTTTGACAAAATTCTGGTATTTCTTCAATAAATCTCAGTCTTGCTGTGACCCCATTTTTCCTGCCAATCAGGCATGCGGGAAAACCCCAGTTGTATTGTAATCCGTGCTCTTGCAGTGCCCGTAATAACGGTCTGAGACTTCTTCTTCTTCTAAGCGTCTCTTGAGATAGATCCTGGTATATTTGGATGGTATGCTCTTCAAATTTTATTGGGGATTTTGATCTCAGATTTTTCCATAGTTGGTTTTTCTCTTCCCAGCTTTCAAACCTAATAATGATGTCTCCTGGGATATTTCTCTTGGCCTTCTAATCCTATGTGCATGTTCAATTCTTAATGGGGATGTTATTTCTCTATCCAATAGTGGATTGCAAATTTTCCATATTGTTTCTGGGAGATTCTTGGGCTGGGAGGGGTCTAGTAGACTGACTAATTAATAATTAATCATAAATCCCATTTGTCGTGTATGTCTTGATTATGGCTTCCAAGAGTGTTTTGCCGGTGAGGGCGGGGGGTTTAAAACAGGCTCTAAACCGGGGGGTCCTGAAGGATACCACCTCTCCTTTCCTCTGGGGCCTACTACGCCCCTCTGGATAAGCAGGGCTATGCCCCTTCCCGCTGTCACCTCTTAGGCGTTCCTCCTCTCCGGCAGCTCTGTTCACTGCTCAAGCTCCACGTGGAGCATTGGCGGGGGGTGGGAGAGAGCGTCTCCACCAAGCAACACAGGGGGGGAGCGACGGTGGTGTGGAGCAGGCTCGTCTCTTCTGCGAAAAAGAGACCTGTTGGCTGGAGCCCACTGCCAGCAACCTCGTCGCACAAACCGCGTCCTCCTAAAACTCCTCCCCCGACCCAAATTTTTTTTAAATTATTTGCTGACTACTGACTTGGATGGGAGGCAGTAAGAGAGAGAGGTCGAGCCGGAGGGAAAAAAAAGGATAGTGTTAATTACACGCTTCTGTATTCAATGTTTCCCAGCGGGAATAAACATTACCAGTAAGTAATTCAATAGTATCATAAATATCAAAATAAAAAGGATCCTCTGCTAGTTCATATGGTGTAAATTGCACACTTCTGTGTTCGGTGTTTCCCAGCAGGAATAAACATTCCCAATAAGCAATTCAATAGTATCACCAATATCAAGGAAAAAAAAAACAGAAAAGAAAAAAGATCCTCTGCAAGTTCATATAGTGTAGATTACACACTTCTGTGTTTGGTGTTTCCCGGCAGGAATAAACATTCCCAATAAGTAATTAAAAAGTATCACAAAAAAAGGATCCTCTGCAAGTTCATATAGGAAACGAGCATAACCAGGCAATATCCCAATATTCCAACTAACACAAGTATCCCAGATAGCAGTTTGATACTTTTTTCCCACAGAGTCTAGTACAACGGTGTCCCCAGCTGTAGTTTGGTGCTTTTTTTTCCTAGTGTGTAATACAACAATGTCACAGTATTTGGATACTCACACTTTGTAGTTTTGCGGCCATAGGCACTGCTTGCAAGGTGATTGAAATGCTGGTTACATACTTATCTTCTCTGTACTTTGGGGTGATATACTGCAGAGCAGGAAGGTGACTGGCACGATCAAGGGGGGGAGGGGGCGGACGGCCACCGATCATCTCCCGAGACTCCCTCCAACATTCCACTATACCCTATTTGGCTGCAATCTTCAATGATCAGGGCAGACAGTGGTCCCCGCGCTCATCCTGACGTCCTCCCGTGCTGCTGCCGACCCCACACACACTCCGCAGCGTTCACCTTACCCGACGCGCTGATCTGTATCCCAGGGGAGCCAGGGGGAGCCGTCAGCCCGGAGATCGCGGGACCTCAGTCTGACATTTTCTGCCGGCAAGTTAGATCAGGGACAGGCGGGCGGGGGGGAGTGGACCTTATGCCGGAGGGGGGTCGGAGGCGTCGGGAGGTGAGTACATCTATCCGCTGGAGACCTGCAGACCCGCGGCTCTCGTCTAGCTGCCTCGGCGCTCAGACTGCGCCATTCCTAGACTCCTCCCTCCCCTCTTGCGTGGACAGACCATCTACTTTAACATAAGTTGCAGCCCATTTAAGACCTACTCTAAAGATCTATAGACGGCACAAAATATATGATAGGCAATGTGGTTGTTAACCTCACCGTAATTGTAAGAATGTTTATCCTTTAGTAAAAACACCTTACTAAATACATTTATATTGTTCAGTAAAAACAAAACAAATCCTTACCTTTCCTACTTTGTAAATTGCATTCCATTTCTCCTGCCTTGCATTTGCTGAAATACAATGTGACATGTTGTTGATTTTTATACAATATTGTTACGTTAAATATTTGTATACATATTATTCATTACAGAATAAAACATAGATTCAAAGAGGGGGGATTTAATATAGAGTCTATAGCAGATTCCTCACCATGGTGTATTCTCTATTTCAGTCTCTGCGTGTGCTGGTATTACGCCATAACGGTGTTGGCAATCACAGTTTTCTTTAGGGACACAAGTATTTTCACTATTTAAATATAGGCCTTCTTCGCATGTGCACATTTCCATCCTAAGGCCTTGCTCATTACACATTTTAGATGTTGAAGAACAAGATGGGAAACAGGAGAAAGTGGTAAAACCCAGGACCTGATTGTTCATGCATTCTTTTTCTGTAAAAGTGCAAACATTAAGCATGGTAAGAAAATTGTAAATTATGTATAGAACTGTATTATTTTGTTGTATAATTTGTCTATGTATTGCACACTGCACTCATTCTGCAAATGGCACTAACAATGTTGTTGCATTCTTTCATGTCCTGATTAAAATTTGGCCTGTCTATGTTAAGCCTCTTGTTACCACTGTAATATTAATGTGATACCTATGTAATCATGTGTATAGAAAATTTAAACTGTGTCAAATAAACAGAACAGTTAGAGCCCATTCACACAGGGGCAACACGACTTCTAGCACGAATTTGGGAGGCAACTTGGACACGACTTGAGTATAATTCATCAGGCAACTTCCAAGGCAACTTCAAGTCGCCTCCAGGACAGGAGGCTTTCCAGTGGCCAATCAAACAACAATCAGCTCTGTGGGAGGGAGGGAGAGGTTTGCCTGAGAAATGTATGTTATCTTCCTGTATTGTTGCTTCAGTTAAGACAGTGATCAGACTTCTGAGGCGACTTCCATTGAAATCAATGGGTACAAGTTGCCTAAAAGTTGCCTAGAAGTCGGATTGAAGTAGTATAGGAACCTTTTCTGAAGTCGGAGAGACTTCAGTAGTGTACATTAAGACGGCTCCATTGACTTTCATTCATTTTCTCGACCGCATGACTTGGGGCAACATGAAGTCGGATCCCAGGTCGCCCCAGTGTGAACCGCCTCTTATTCGGAAAGATGTGTATCTTTTGTGTCTGTTCTCTACTGCAGTAGTTATTAATTAGGAACCGCTAATCATAATGCGGATAGGAGTTGCCTATATAACATTTCTAGGACAGTTGACGAGCTTTGCCCAGAAAGGGATTTACAGGAGACACGGAGTAGCCTAAACAAGAAGCTTGAGATGATCTGGGAATTTCTGATAATTAGCTGGATAAGGTAAGCCCTTTGCTTACATTTGAGTTATCAAACTTCCTTGATCAGTAAGGCAGTTTTAATTAAAACTGTATTGCTTGGCAGCTATATGTTATGTCATCACTGTCTACTGTCCATCATAGTGTTAGGCCTCGTACACATGACTGAGGAACTCGTCGGGGAAACACATCGTTTTCCTCGTCGAGTTCCTTGTTAGGCTTGTCGATGAACTCGGACAAAGCCTAGGTGGTCCGTGGAAAGGGGTACGCCCCAGAAACGCGTCAGCCATGTTGATGTCAAGGGTTTGACTGGCAGGTCCCGTGAGGTCCAGTCTCAGCTGTTTCAAAGAGCGCATACTTCTGATTGGTTTGTGAGTAGGACCATTGCTTTTTCATCTTGTTTAATAAAACTTTTAAGTGGTAATGCACAAGGTCGGTGCGCCCTCCTTTCTTTTCTTTTGTTTTTGTAGTTCTACGAACACCCTTTGTTCTGTGGAGGGCTGCAAGACTTCAGACTTTGCTATCAGACTATACTGATATACCCAGTTTGGCGATACACCAGAGCGCAGGAGAATTTTTTGTGTTATAACAAAAAATATTCCCCTGCTATACCATCCTCAGATAAAATATGCTCCAGTCTCCTTAGGTAATTTGAAGCTAAAATACAGAAAATCCGGACATCTACCAACCAGGCGGTGCTACCTCTAGACCAACCCACAATATTGGGTCCTCATTTAGGCCTTATGCAATTTTCAGATACTACGCCCGAGGAGATACTGAAGATTGAGAGACTTAAAAGCATCATCATATTCAGATGATATCTGTCCCGGGTGGCTTATGAAGGCCAACTCCAAAACACTGGCTCCAGACATCTGCAAAGTTATTAATCTTTCGCTGCAACTAGGCATCGTCCCAGGAAAGATGAAGCATGCCATAGTAACACCCCTTCTGAAAAAAGTGGGCCTTGATATAACTGATCCACTTAACTTCAGGCCCATTTCCGCCATCCCTTTCTTGTCAAAAATTCTAGAGCAAGTTGTCTTTAGGCAGCTACAAATCTATTTTGAGGAAGGAAACCTCTTTCATGATACCCAGTCGGGGTTTCGCCCGGGAAGAGGAACAGAGATATCTGTGCTGCTAGACTACTATCAATCCTTGATGCAGGGGGGTCGGTAGCTTTGATTCTGCTAGACCTCTCCGCAGCATTCGACACTGTCGACTACGAGATTCTGTTGGACAGACTGAAAAATCTTTTTGGTCCTGAACGGGGTGGTTCTGAGCTGGATAAGCTCCTTTCTCCATGAGAGAACTCATTATGTTAAGATGGGAACACATCGGTCCACCACAAGACCTCTTACTTGTGGTGTCCCACAGGGGAGTGCTCTATCGCCACTCCTCTTTAATTGCTATGTCCGTCTTCTTGCTGATATCATCCAGAACAACAACTTGGAGTGTCAGCTTTATGCTGATGACACTCAAATTCTGGTTGATTCAGCAAGAGGACCTCAGCAGCCAACTCAGCTGGCGAAATGCCGGGTAGAAATACAGGACTGGATGGCGGGTAATAGGCTTGGATTGAACACAGCCAAAACCGAAGTTCTACTAATTGGTCTTGATGGTGCAGTACTGCTGGCTGCATGGCCTCCATCTCTCGGGCCCACACCCATTCCAGCTAAGCAGGTAAAAAACCTAGGGGTCCTCATTGACGACACCCTCTCGTTCGTGCCCCACTTCAGAAACATTCTGAGGAATGCCAATCATCATCTGAGGCTCCTCAGAAAAGTGAAACACCTATTCACACAAAGTAACAGATCTATACTTGCCCAAGCTTTTATCCACTCCAGATTAGATGGGGCTAACATATTTCTACTGGGTGCCCCGCAGAAATGGGTCCACAAGCTCCAGGTGGTGCAGAACCACGCTGCTCGCTTTGTTCTGGGTCTAGCGAGACGAGATCATATTAGCATGGCTAGGAGATCACTCCATTGGCTCCCTATTGAGCAGAGAGTGATCTTTAAAACGCTCTGTATCTTTTTCCGAGCATACTGGGGACTGGGCCCCAAATATCTACACAATCTAGCGACGCACTATGTACCTACGCGGCCATTAAGATCTAAGATCCAACACCTAGCCGTAGTTGTTCCATCAAAACTTTCTTCCATGGGAGGCAAACGACTCCAGAGTAGGGGTGCTATGCTGTGGAATGCGCTTTCCGTGGAACTTAAGATGACACCAAACTTGCTCCTCTTCAGAAAAAAACTGAAGACAGAGCTATTTGTTCAGGCTTATGGATAGATTGAGCGTTATTTTTTCCCCATACACTCCACTCCTTCATTGATGGGGTCAGTCATGCCATTTTAGTGATTATGCCCCTGAAATGGCCATGATTACTCAGATACCAATGATGTCATGTACTCTTTTTATAGATTTCCTTGTTTCTTTTTCCTTATCCTATTCTTTGAAGCTCCTTGGCCTTTTTCTTTTGTTTACCTAAGAACCGGATACTTTTTTTTTAGTCTCTGTCATCTTCTTTTCTTTTTTTTTACTGTGGATTGATTCTAGGTAAGACCTAACCAGCGGCGCTTAGACACTCACCCCCCAGTGGGTATTTGGCGCCTAACCAAGCTTAAAATCAAATCAAATCAAATAAAAAAAAAAAAAAACATTCCAGCGATGTCATCCAGTCTGTCCAGCGTTTTGTAATCCATTGTCGATGTTCCGCAGTGATCCATTCTCCAGTAATGCCCCAGTCTCCACATGAAAACCCCCATGATGTATAAGAGGGGGCAGGGTCACACGTCCAATGTCATTGGGTAACTCCCGGTGAGCGGGGGTTACCCAATGACGTGAACAGGTCCCCCGCCCCTGACGTAAACAGGGGTCATACACAGCAGATTAGTCCAAAGTAGACTCAGATAGCAGTACTGGAACAAGCCGGGTTTATACACTGTGGGCCAGATTCAGATACATCAGCGCATCGTTATGCATGCGTAGAGTATATTTTTTCCGCTATGCCGGCGTAGCGTGAAGACGCCAGATGATATTTAGAAAGCCAATGCGCCCGACGATGCGGTGGTGTAAAGTAAATTCTTTGGCGTAAGCCGTCGTAATTCAAAGTAGGAAGGAAGTGGGCGTGATACAGGTTAATCATGCGTGACCCCATGCAAATGAAGGGCAGAACGAACGGCGTATGCGCCGTGACGTGGACGTCAGTTCTACACCCTTTCTGCGCATGCGCACACCTCCGCACGTCGTAACCCCTAAGATACACCAGTCCAGTGTATAAAAGCGGAACGGAACAGAAATTGCTTCAATCTTTTTTGAGTCATGCCTGCAAAGGAGAGGAGAACGAGGAATTGCAGCCCTGAAGAGAGGGCAATTATTATTGAGGGCATCTCACAATATGGTGCATGCCTCCATGGGGCACAGAGTGGGCAGACGAGTAAGCAGAGGAAGGAGGAGATCCTGCAGCAAATCACTGCCCAGGTCAATTCTTTATCACATGAGGTCCGGACCCCAAAGGACATTGTAAAGAAAATAAATGACCTGCGTCGCCTGGTCAAGGAAAAGCTGACCAACATGAGTAGGCACGCCAGGGGCACAGGAGGTGGACCAGCCCGCAAGATCACCCTCACTCATGAAGTGCAGGTCGTTTCCCAGTCCCTGGAGAGGGAGTAGGTGGAGGGAGTTCCAGGCTATGAATCCTTGGATCAGGTCTTGAGTACAGGTAAGTGTGTTTTATCTCCTATCCGGGGTGTAGCATGTGGGGGGGGGGGAGGGAACATGTTACAAGTGTGTGGGTCCACCAACATGTGAATGTTTTGTGTCATCCACAGATGCCCTGGAGGGAGCTGTCCCCTCGTCGGCTGATGGCCAACCCACGACCTCTAGGGAGGACTCTGCCCACACCTCTACTCTGGGGGAAGTGGAGGAGGAGCACTTTGCTCTTGAGGAAGGGGTCTACTTTCTGGAGGAGATCCATATGCCAGGACCCTCACAAACAACCTCCCCCATCAGGGATATCCCCTCAAGGGCCTCCCCTCCCCCATCAGGGATATCCCCTCATCCTCCCCCTTGATCAGGGGAAGTCCCTCAAGGGTCTCCCCATACACACGGCCTCAAGCCTCTCCTGCCCCAAGGAAGGCTACTAAGAAGACCAGGGGTGATCCAGCTGCCTTGGAGGAGAATTTAGCGAGGGACCAGGCCCGGCAGTCCCGCCATCTGGGCTCTATAACGGCTGATATGCGCCGTATGGCAGAGAGCCTGGCCTCCTCGTCCCAGACCCAGGCTGCGTGCACACTGGCAGTCCAGCAGGCCCTGACCCAGCAGGGTGCTCAGAGTACTAACATGACTAATAGCCTGCAGGATGTCAGTGCAAACTGCTCGGCAATTGTCACCTGCCTGGGGGAGCTCTAGGCTACCACATTAGGCCTTGTGGCAGAGGTCCGGAGCCTGGCAGTGGCCATACAGGCCAATACAGCTGCCATAGAGACAATGGGGAGCCAGACTAATGCGGTCCTCACCCGCATTGCACTGGCAATGGAGGGCAGGCAGGCAGCCAGGGAGACACTGGGAGATGCTCCTCCTCCTGATACCCCACCCCCCCACCCGAGGCTCCTCCCAGGCAACTGAGGCCCAGGAGCCTTGGGACCAGGCGCAGCCCAAGACAGGGCAAATAAGTGTCATTTTGTTTAATTTATTATGCTCAATGTTTGAGCTTGTTTATTTATTTTTGTATGCTCAAGGTATGAGCTTGTTTATTTATTTTTGTTTGCTAATTTTTGGGGGATTTTTGAGAAATATTATGCACACGGTGAGGAGTGCACCCTACAGTGTAAATGATGTGTGAATGGTGTGTGAATGTGGGGGGGTGGCACTACTGCCAGTAAGGGGTGTCACCCTCGGTCGTTGGGGATAAGTTCTCCCCACAACCGTATGAATGACGTGTGAATGGACAGCGACATCATTGGGGCCTTGACGTGGCGTGATGTGCCATGATGAATGTGTGTGTTTAACGATCAAAGATTCGTAACACGAGGACACTCTTGACTGCTCTACCTTCAGCAGACGAGGTCGCCTCTGGCGGGGGGGGGGGCAGTGTGGTTGGGAGGTCAGGTCATCACGTAGGTCAATCTGCAGGCCCTTTCTCATGGCAAAGTTGTGCAGAATGCAACATGCACCGATGATCTGACACACAAAGTTTGGGGAATACAACAGGGCCCCCCAGACTTATCCAGGCATCGGAAACTGGACTTTAGGAGGCCAAATGTTTGCTCCACCACTGCACAGGTTTTGATGTGTGCTTCATTGTATTTTCTCTCTCCTCTGGTGTTGGGATCCCGGAATGGAGTCATGAGATGGGGTCCAAGTGCATATGCCGAGTCACCTCGAAGGGAAAAGACAGGAGGATGTTAGCCATGCATGTGCCCCTCGTGATGTCTGCATCATGGGGTCGGACAGTCATGCCTGCCACCCATGTCACTCACCAAGCAGCCAGCTGTCCCTGTACACGTTCTGTTCAAATTGTGCTGGGATGGTGCTGTGACGGTATATGTAGCTATTATGGCAGGACCCAGGGTGTTTGGCACAGACGTGCCATATGAGGCGTTGGGCATCGGCTATCACCTGTACATTGATGGAATGCCAATGCTTACGATTGCGGTATAGGTGCTCTGTGGCATGGGGGGGGGGCTGTAGTGCCACATGTGTGCAATCAATGGCCCCGATGGTGAGTGGGAATCCTGCAATTCTGTAGAAATCTAGCATTGCCTTCTGCCGCAGATGCTCAGTGGTGGGTCTGATGATGTGGTGGGACAAGCGTCTGAGGATTGCGGGGACAACCTGGTGCACACATCTGCTCATGGTGGATTGTGACAGCCCAGCCACAACTCCACTTGTACGCTGGCAAGGAAATGCAGTGTTGCCAGTACCTTGACCAGTGGCTGCACTGCTTGTACGCGGTGTGTCTGGCTGGTGATATCATCCTGCAGGGCTGTGGTAATTTCTAGGATGGCATCAGGGCTGAATCTAAAGATGCGATACACCTCCGAATCACCCATGCCAAAGAGGCTAATGCGCGTTCGGAAAATCCTTTCCCGTGCCCTCCTACGTGCCCGTAGACGCAGTAGTGCTATGACCACCGCTGCCCCTGGCATGTTGGCACACAGATGTGTGTTCTCCTGCAAGTGTGGTTGCTCAAATCGTCCGTTACGGTGCTGCTGTAGCTGCTCTCCAGCTGACCTGTGCATGTCTGCTGCAAAGTTACCCCTGCTTTTAGGGGTAACTTTAGGCCAGACGTACAGCTTAAGCGCACCGCACGGAGCCAGCGCCGCACAAACGTACATTTCTGAATCGCCGTATCTGCCTCATTTGCATATTTGCATACTAATCTAGGTGTGCGCGCATATGCACCATGCGTTACAATACGCATGCGATACGCCGGCGCTGACAAGTTACGCAGGTCAGACGAACCAAATTTTCTGGCGTATGTGGTTTTCTGGGTACGGCGCACAGATAGAACGGCGCATCTTGACACTTACGCGCCGCATCTATATATACGCTGGCGTAAATGCTTTCTGAATATGGCCCCATGAGATTGGTAATAGAAGAGTCGTGAGCCAAGCTGGGGTCAAACATGATGGAGCAGACAGGAGCAGAGTTTAGGTGCAAGCCAAGGGTCAAGCCAGGAGATCAGAGTCAGCAGGTCACAACAAGCCAGGTCGGTTGCGGGAGGTCCAAAAATCAGGATACACAGAGGCACAAGGAAATACGGGGAAGCTGATGATAATCCAGCAATTTGCAGGTGTTAGTAGCAGGTTTAAATAGGCCAGAGGGTGTCAGCATCTGTCACATTGTGTGCCCGCATCTGCATACGCCTGTTAACGGCATTGTGCATCTCCATACACTTATGCGCATGGGTGTTCGCCTGAAGCGGCCATGATGAGTGGCGGTAAGATTGCCAGTTCTTCAGCCATTTTCCTAACAGTTGGTCGCCAAGCTGTTGTTTTATCTCCTTTTTATAATACTCTGCTGATAATAGTACAACATTTCCCCCTTATCACTCTTTTTAATGACAAGGTTGGTACTTCTTTCAGTTTTCTGAATGCCTGACACTCTTCTGGGTTGAGATTATCCCTTCCTCTCTGTGAACTGAGTCTCCCACCATTTTTGTCCACATTGTTTCTACTACTGTCCTAGACATAGGATCTCACCCAACGCAGTCCCAACAGCACATTCGTTGCCACAATTTCTGAAGATACTAATGGTATTATGGAGAAAAGTATTGTTTATAGACAGTATTTGATTAATAGTTAGCACCCAAGCAATTTCTGCAGATCTTATATTTTTATCCATTATAATGAATACATATATAAAACACAGAAAGTACTACAAAGTCATTATTTCACTGATTACACCTTTATCTGATCTGTGAAGAGGAGAGAATCATGTGACCAATCAGCCTCTCCGCCATTCACAGATCATCAGGGAAATCATCAATGAAAGAACTTTTCTCAATGGAGGAAAGAGCAGGAGTGGTGTGTTTCTATCTGATCATCTTTAGTGCAACTGAGACTGGAGAACAGAAACTGTTAATCCCCACAGTGACAGAGGTTCTGCAGCAGGAAGAGGACAAGGCAGCCCTGCAGTAAAGATTTTCAAGGTCAATGTCAGGGTCTGTATTTTTTGAATAGGATTATTTTTTTTAAATTAGTATTAGTGTCGGGTATGCCCCATACACACAAGCGGAATTTCCGCCAGCAAAAGTCAAGAGGCAAGCTTTTCATTAAAAATTGCTCCATTAGACTTTTGCTTTGCGAAAATTCTGCCAGCAAAAGTTTGAGAGCAGGTTCTCAATTTTTCCGACGGAAAAAATTCCTTTCGGAAAATCTGTTCGTCTGTATGCAATTCCGACGGAAAAAAAACATGCATGCTCAGAAACAATTTGACGCATGCTCCAAAGCATTGAACTTATTTTTCTCGCCTCAACATAGTGTTGTACGTCACCACGTTCTTAACGCTCAAAAGTGTGTATGCAAGCCAAGCATGAGCGGAATTCCGTCGGAAAAAAACATCCAACTTTTTTCCAACGGAAAATCCTTTGATGTGTACAGGGCATAAGTTTTAAGCCGTGTACACACGATCGGTTGGTCCAATGACAACAGACCGATGGACTGTTTTCATCGGACAAAAGGATTGTGTGTAGGCCCCATCGTTTTTTTCCATTGGTGAAAAAAATAGAACATGTTTTACATTTTTCCTATGGATAAAAAAACAATAGAAAAATCCGATCGTCTGTGTGGAACTCCATCGGACAAAAATGAAAGTCAGCTTCATCGGATATCTGCCGAAAAAATCCATCCGATTAGATTCCATTCAGATATCCGATCGTGTGTACATGGTTTTAGTGTCAGTGTGCTTTAGGTAGGATAAAAAAGAGCAAAATGTGCATTATTGTTTCTGGGCTGTACTACACGCACATACAACAACTAACATACAGATATGTGCTATTGCTGCTATCGTCAGGAGTGGGAGAATTTTTTATTTTTTTTTGGTGGTTCTTTGGTGGTAGTTTAATAGCAAGAAATATACAGCTATATTTAAAAACATATATATATTTTTACCCGGATTTTTTTGGACCCGTTTTCCTTTGATAATCCAAAAAAATCTGGAGTTAGCCATTACTAGTATACTTACATGAATCGTAATATGCTCTGTGTAAATCTTCCAGACTTGTGCAGTAACTCAACATGAAACTTTCCCTGTAATAAAGGCCAGTTACTACTGCTGTCTTTCCTTATGTGAGGCAGCTAGTCTTGTATCCACACTCCTGTAGTTTTCTGTAGGCAGCCTTTAGTGGGTGGGTCAGCTGGGTCCCTCCCAAAGCCCTGCCCTCTGCACAGGCTCTATACAGCTTAGTGATGATGTCACTGCTACTTTTACAAGATATTAACTTTGCCATGGCATTTAGTGCCCACAAAGTACATGTATAACCTTTGTGGCTATTGAGAAGTATATATTTTTTTTTTTTTTTTTGAGCCTAGAGTTCATGACCTTGACAATTGATTCAATCCATCTATACTGTCCTACAAGGGATTGAATTTAGAGTTGATTTACAAACATCTGGCAAATTTGTATACAGTAAAACCTTGGTTTGAGAGCGTTTTGCAAGACAAGCAAAATGTTTTAATACATTTTGCCTTGATATAGAAGTGATGTCTTGATATAAGAGTAGCGTCATGTCACAACTGAGTATAAAAAAGGAGCCTCTAAGTGTAGCAATATGGTTACATTTAATGAAGGTACAACATTTAGGAACTTAATGCTACACTTAGAGGTGTCTCTCTTCTCTTTTATACCCTGTAAAGCAGGGATCTTCAAACTACGGCCCTCCAGTTGTTCAGGAACTACAATTCCCATCATGCTTAGTCATGTCTGCGAATGTCAAATTTTTACAATGCCTCATGGGAAATGTAGTTCCATCACAGCTGGAGGGCCGTAGTTTGAGGATCCCTGCTGTAAAGCATGTTTCTGGAACAAATGCTCGCATACCAAGGTTTACTATAATTGCAAATAGAAAAATAAACTATGTGGGCCAGATTCAGGTAGATGCGCGCATATTTTATCCAGCGTAGAGCAGCGCATATACGTTACACTGACGCGAACTAGTGAGTCAAGTACAGTATTCACCAAGCGCATGTTTGTTACTTTGCGGCGGAGTAACGAAAATGCGCTGGCGCAACCTGACGCAAGTGGAAGTGGGTGTGATCATATGTAAATGATGGACGGAGCATGCGCAGTGAGGGAGGGCTCCACTCGCTCCCCTGTGCGCATGCTCACAACTTCCGTCGGCACCACTTCATGGGAAACGGCAGCGCAATGTGTTCCGTTGCGCGTATAAAAGCGGCCGCAGATGCGCCTTTCCGGCGCAATAGTATATCCGATTCCCCCCCACCCCAGGGAAGTAACTTTTGCTGTGCGATGGCTGCTCCCGTTCCCCGCAAAGAGAGGAGAAACCTCAACTTCAACGCCCAGGAGCTGTCTGTAGTGATCTCCGCTATGGAGACCTAAAATGACTTCCTCCATGGCAGGAAAAATTGGAAGACCAGCCGGGATAGGAAGCAGGCCATCCTGGAGAGCATTGCCGGCAGGGTCAATGTTTTGGGCTATTCCACCCGGACTGCTGCGGGTATATAGCCAAAAAAATAAATGATTTGAGGCGCAAAGTCCAGGGCAAGGTGGCCACCATCAGGAGGCATGAGAGGGGCATGGGTGGTGGACCCCCATGTGCGGTCAGCCTGACCACGGAGGAGGAGGTGGTCGCCCGCTGCCTGGAGAGGGAGCAGTTGGAGGGGGTACCGGGATATGATTCCGTGGAGGAAGGCTCCAGGACAGGTAAGTGTTTTTTATCCCCTATTTGTTGTGTTGCATGTGGGGGGTGGGTACATGTGCCAAGTGTGTGGGACCACCAACATGTGTCTGCTTTGTGTCATCCACAGATGACGGAGCTGGGCCATCATCTGCCGGCGGCCAGTCCACCCCATCCCCCCAACGGCATCCTGAGCCCGACCCCCTGGGTGGTGAAGACACCGAGATGGAGGGGAGTGCCCACACCTCACCTGCTGAGGTGGTTGAGGAGGAGCCTGTTGTCCCCAAGCAGGACTTTGTTTTATTTTTGGAGGAGTCCTCCCCTTCAGCAGGGCCCTCTCAAATCCCCTCCCCCATCCTAGGAAGCCCCTCAAGGGAGACTCCATCCCCCCGGGGACTACCATCTCCTGGCCCCAGGAAGGCCACCCGGAAGACCAGGGGGGTGTCTGATGTGGTCCATGACCAGATGGCAAGGGACCAGGCCAGGCAGTCCCAGCAGATGGGGGAGATTGCTGGGCACCTGGACCGGGTAGCTGACAGCCTGTGCTCCGTGGCCCAGATGTCCAACGCAGTGCAGGATGTCAGCTGGAACTGCGCTGCAGTGGTGACCAGCCTGAGGGAGGTGCAGGCTGATCTTAGGCACCTCACTGCAGCCATCCAGGCCAACACTGCTGCCATCCGGGACCAGGGGAGGCAGAGGCAGCAGGCACAACATTACCAAGTGACCCGGCAGCTGAGGATGCAGGCCCACACCAATTCCTACCTCGGCTGAATAGCCATGGCCTTGGAGGGCATGCAGGCCACACCTGCCAGGAGTGGCCCACCCGGGGATCAGCCACCTTCAGATACCCCCCAACCCCACCCACTCCCTCCAAGCAGCTGAGGAGCCAGAGAGGGCCCACTAGAAAGAGCCCCCGTCAGCCCAGATGAGGGCTTTTTGGATTTTTTTTTTTTTTTTTTAGTATCGGCTCAGGTTATGAGCTTATTTTTTTATTTTAATGTTGCTCAGGTTATGAGTTTTTATTTTTTTATTTTAATGTTGCTCAGGTTATGAGCTTTTTATTTTGAGTTTAACTGCACACGGTCAGTCGTGCAGGGGACAGTGTGAATGGTGTGTGAATGTGAGGGGGTGGCAATCCTGCCAGTAAGGGGTGTCACCCTCGGCCGTTGGGGAGAAGTTATTCCCACGGCTGTGTGAATGACGTGTGAATGGTGTATGAATGGACCGCGACACCATTGGGGCCTTGATGAGGATTGTGACATCCCAGCCACCACTCCACTTGTACGCTGGAATGATCCACTTGCAAGGAAATGAAGTGTTGCCAGTACCTTCACCAGTGGCTGCACTGCTTGTGAGAGGTGTGTCTTGCTGGTGATGTCATCCTGCAGGGTTGTGGTTAGTTCAAGGATTGCATCTGGGCTGAATCTGAAGAGGCGATACACCTCCTCATCACCCATGCCAAAGAGGCTCATGCGCGTGCGGTATATCCTCTCACGTGCCCGCCTCCTCCGTACCGGGGGACCCATTAGTAGTGCTAGGACCACGGCTGCCCCTGGCATGTTGTCACACAGAGGTGTTGTCCTTGCAAGTGTGGTTGTTCAGCTTGCTATTTTCGTCGGTGTAACGGTCACCACGGCTTACGACCTTCCATCCATCCAGGACAAGCTTATCTGACACACTCTGACAATCTTGCATACACGATCCATATCAATTCCCATAAACAAGACGAGACTCAAGCTCTGCACTTTCTTCCAAAGATATGACAATTTATTGGTATTTTCTCAGCTTCTTATACAGTTTCAAGCATAATACAGTTCATCACAGGACAATGTAGTCCCCACCCCCCTATTCACTCACTGAGGATAATTCTTTAATTGGTAGCTAGACATGACGGCACCGCATCATCAATAGTGTTCAATTAACCTTGAATAATACACAGACATCTAGTTGAATAAGTTATCTAGACAGCTTTATCACACAATGGCAGAGTCTTGTGAGAGTGGGTGCAATCAACACCTTCAACGGAATGTCTTTACAGTGAATAGCCAACACCTTAAGATATTTCAATAGCCTATTATACAAAGGTATGACTCAGTGTCTGGTTGACCTGGTCATGTCATCATGAACTCCTTGTGATATCTCAGTCCTGAAATATGAAGTATTAATAATGTCCCATCTGTAATATATGAATTATGATTCTTTGTCACCCTATGGCCCTAGTGGACATAAGGTGACCCTAGACATAGGAATATCTCAGTCTGTCACGGTGCATTCCGTTACAGTCGGTAACGCTGCTGCTGTAGCTGCTCTCCTGCTGACCTGTGGCCGTCAGGAGTAAAGATAAAGCAGCAATTTGTAGGAATAACTTTGCGATAATGTCCCTTTTCTTACGGTTGCTGGCCGGTCTGCCCCGGCTCTCCAGTAAGTCCATGAGGGAAGAGAGCTTCATCCGTTCATACAGCGTCTCCATTGTCCTGTGTCCTTGTAGCCGTCCTTCTGATGATGGAATCATCCCACCGCTGCCAACCAAATGTAATGGTCACCACCGCTTACGACCTTCCATCCACCCACGACAAGCTTATCTGACACACTGCGACAATCCGGCATACACAATCCATATCAATTCCCATAAACAAGACGAGACTCACGCTCTGCACTTGCTTCAAAGATATGACAATTTATTGGTATTTTCTCAGCTTCTTATACAGTTTCAAGCATAATACAGTTCATCACAGGACAATGTAGTCCCCACCCCCCTATTCACTCACTGAGGATAATTCTTTAATTGGTAGCTAGACATGACGGCACCGCATCATCAATAGTGTTCAATTAACCTTGAATAATACACAGACATCTAGTTGAATAAGTTATCTAGACAGCTTTATAACACAATGGCAGAGTCTTGTGAGAGTGGGTGCAATCAACACCTTCAACGGAATGTCTTTACAGTGAATAGCCAACACCTTAAGATATTTCAATAGCCTATTATACAAAGGTATGACTCAGTGTCTGGTTGACCTGGTCATGTCATCATGAACTCCTTGTGATATCTCAGTCCTAAAATATGAAGTATTAATAATGTCCCATCTGTAATATATGAATTATGATTCTTTGTCACCCTATGGCCCTAGTGGACATAAGGTGACCCTAGACATAGGAATATCTCAGTCTGTCACGGTGCATTCCGTTACAGTCGGTAACGCTGCTGCTGTAGCTGCTCTCCTGCTGACCTGTGGTCGTCAGGAGTAAAGATAAAGCAGCAATTTGTAGGAATAACTTTGCGATCATGTCCCTTTTCTTACGGTTGCTGGCCGGTCTGCCCCGGCTCTCCAGTAAGTCCATGAGGGAAGAGAGCTTCATCCGTTCATACAGCGTCTCCATTGTCCTGTGTCCTTGTAGCCGTCCTTCTGATGATGGAATCATCCCACCGCTGCCAACCAAATGTAACGGTCACCACCGCTTACGACCTTCCATTCACCCACGACAAGCTTATCTGACACACTGCGACAATCTGGCATACACGATCCATATCAATTCCCATAAACAAGACGAGACTCAAGCTCTGCACTTGCTTCAAAGATATGACAATTTATTGGTATTTTCTCAGCTTCTTATACAGTTTCAAGCATAATACAGTTCATCACAGGACAATGTAGTCCCCACCCCCCTATTCACTCACTGAGGATAATTCTTTAATTGGTAGCTAGACATGACGGCACCGCATCATCAATAGTGTTCAATTAACCTTGAATAATACACAGACATCTAGTTGAATAAGTTATCTAGACAGCTTTATAACACAATGGCAGAGTCTTGTGAGAGTGGGTGCAATCAACACCTTCAACGGAATGTCTTTACAGTGAATAGCCAACACCTTAAGATATTTCAATAGCCTATTATACAAAGGTATGACTGGTGTGTCTGGTTGACCTGGTCATCTCATCATGAACTCCTTGTGATATCTCAGTCCTAAAATATGACGTATTAATAATGTCCCATCTGTAATATATGAATTATGATTCTTTGTCACCCTATGGCCCTAGTGGACATACGGTGACCCTAGACATAGGAATATCTCAGTCTGTCACGGTGCATTCCGTTACAGTCGGTAACGCTGCTGCTGTAGCTGCTCTACTGCTGACCTGTGGCTGTCAGGAGTAAAGATAAAGCAGCAATTTGTAGGAATAACTTTGCGACAGACGGACGACATACGCACGGCGCATGTAGCCAGCGTCTGGTGCTAATCCGTTCGCGAATCGGGAAATCTCCCTCATTTGCATATTTGAATGGGAAATCAATAGGCGCGACGGATGCGCCAAGCGAAAATATGCGCTTACGATACTCTGGCGAAGGAAAGTTAAGCCGGTCGGAAAAAGCCCGTTTTCTGTCACATCTAGTTTGGTGGGTACGGCCGCATAGATACTATGGCGCATCTTGACAGTTACCCGGCGCATATCGATATACTCCAGCGCAAGTCTTTCTGAATCTGGCCCTGTATATATATTTATTTCAATGATGTCAGACAGTTGCATTGCTACAATTGTGTTAGAACGCGGTGATGTAAAACACAACGACGTGCTGAAAAAAATTAAGTTCGATGCTTCCAAGCATGCGTCGACTTGATTCTGAGCATGCGTAGATTTTTAATCGATGGTGGTGCCTACTAACGATCGTTTTTTTACCATCGGTTAGGAATCCATCAGTTAAATTTAAAACAAGTTGGCTTTTTTTTAACCGATGGTTAAATAATCAATGGTGCCCACACGATCGGTTTTGACCGATGAAAACGGTCCATCAGATCGTTCTCATCGGTTTAACCGATCGTGTGTATGCGGCATTATGGTATAATGGGAGTAGAATATTGTTTACAGACTCTGAATAATAGCCAACACCAATATTTCAGTGTATTTTCTAATGTTATCTATTATAGCAAATACCAATATCAAACATAGAACTTACTACAATTTTGATTGCGCCAGTTATGCAACAAAACACCCTTTTCAGCACAGGCCTGCACATAATTTTCCAATTCATTGCATAAGCCAACCCAGACATCCTCACTTTTGCAAGTTGAGCTTACACATCTCTGCAAAAAAATACAGTAAGTTAGCAACTGAACAACACAATAACGAAGCATGTATTTGTTTGAAGAAATGTTCAAACAATTGCAAGAGGAGATTTATATATTCATTGAACTTGTATAATTATAACATCATTTGATTTTACAAAAAATAAAATAAAATGCAGATTAGAGATGAAAAAAAAAAAATAACATATGCAACTTGTCAAAGTGTGTGTTTTGTTTTACCAACCAACATATTTTTATGAAAGAAATACACACTTAACAACCATATCTGTATGTGATTTAGTTTAATAATAATCAAATAAGTTAAGCAGCCAATCAACAGTCTGCATCTTTTTGGGCATATTGTACCTTATAATATGTTCCATAATCCACATTAGAATGGCATTTGGAAAACACTCCAGAAGGATTTTTAAGTTCAGAGCAATGCTCTTCGGCAAACATTTCTAAAAAAAATAAAAAAATGAATAAATATATTTTTAGTAAAACTAGCAAATATGTGGAGTATAGGGTGAACAATACCACGTGGGCACTTCATTCTAATGACTTCACACATAATGATTTACCCAACTAGACATATAGGGCCAGATTCAGGTAGAGTTACTCTGGAGTATCGGTGATACTCCAGCCTAATGCCGCGTACACACGATCACTTTTTGTGATGAAAAAAAAACGTCATTTTATCTGACGAAACAAAACAACGTTTTTCAAACTTCATTTTCAAAAACGACATTGCATACACACCATCGTTTTTCCACAATGCTCTAGCAAAGCGTGGTTACGTAAGACACTTTCGACGGCACTCTGTTCCATTGAAGCTCCCATCTCATAACTTGCTTCTAAGCATACACGGGTTTAAACGACGTTTTGCCCACACACGGTCACTTTTTATGACACAAAAAACGACATTTTGAAAAACGACACAAAAAATTCAAGCATGTTGGAATTTTTTTTGGTCGTTTTTTTGAAGACATAAAATGACGTTTTGCCCACACACGATCATTTTAAATGACGTTTTTTAAAACGTCGTTTTTTTTCATCACAAAAAGTGATCGTGTGTACGCGGCATTACTCTCACTTTGAGCCGGCGTTTCTGTTTTCAGTAAGCAGAAAACAAGAAACGCCAGGTTGGAGTACCTATACGAGCGGCGTAATTGTATTTCGCCGTCGTATCGGAACTGCAATTTTAAAAATGGCGCTGGGGGCGTTCCCGCTGATTAACGCCGAGAATATGTTAATCAGCGAGAATCGGCAATTCACGATCGTATTCGGGCCCGACGCAGTGACTTTCCGACATTTCCGTAAGAGATACGCGGCGTAAAGATAAAGCAGCCCCCTAGTGGAGTATCCTATGTTAAGTATGGCCGTCGTCATCGCGTCGAAAAAAAAAATTTGAGTCGTTTGCGTAAAACGTCCGTGAATGAGGATTGACGTCATTGACGTTCACTGACAGAATTTGGAGCATGCGCACTGACAGTCGACGCATGCGCAGTACGTTCGCCGCGGGATCGCGCCTAGTTATAATAATACACGCCCCCTACCCGCCCAATTTGAATTCCGCCGGCTCATTTTCGCTACGCCGCCGCAACTTTAGGAGCAAGTGCTTTGTGAATAACAGTACTTGCTCCTAAAGTTTCGGCGGAGTAACGTAAATGAGAAACGTTACTCCAAATTAAAGATTCGCCCATCTACCTGAATCTGGCCCATAGAATTGATCTAGAGATACAATGGGGTTGCTTTACTAAAAGCAAATAGTCTGTGCACTGCAAGTGCAGTTGTGCTAGATCTAAGGGAAAGCTCTGAAATAAGGGAAAGCTCTGTTGATTTCTATCATCCAATCATGTGCAAACAAAATTGCAGCTTTTTATTTTCCTTGCATGTTCCCCTCAGATCTAAAGCAACTGCACTTGCAGTGCACAGACTATTTGTCTTCAATAAATCAGCCCCAATGCCTGTTGGCCTGATTTATGCTCTGTATTATACTACCTAGGACAATTACATGATAGGTGGCAAGAAAAAACTGTCCGTTCATAACACAAGTCAAATATAACGTCCAATATAAAGTGCTCTGCAGAATATAAACACATGTGACTGCTTCAGTGCTTCCACCACCTCAAAGACCAGAATCTTCTTAACAGAACCTTAAGACCTCATGAATAAAGGTCAATTGTGCATAAGGGGTATCCGGAGGATCCAATAAATCTGTCACAGAAAGGGATAAACTTGTACTTGGTGCAGAATCACTGAACAACAAATGAACAAGAAAACCTGATCCAGGTGCCTAGTTCCAAAAATAAGAATGTGTCTAATTTGGTTATTTAGGCTGTTGAAAAGATCGTATTGCCAGCTAGAGGAGGGGACAAATTTTGAATTTTTATGTAAAAGAGAGGTACAGTATCTCACAAAAGAGATTACACTCCTCACATTTTTGTAAAAATGTATTATATGATACAGAAATTATACTTTGCTATAATGTAAAGTAGTGAGTGTACAGCTTGTATAACAGTGTAAATTTGCTGTCCCCTCAAAATAACTCAACACACAGCCATTAATGTCTAAACCGCTGGCAACAAAAGTGAGTACACCCCTAAGTGAAAATGTCCAAATTGGGCCCAATTAGCCATTTTCCCTCCTCGTAGTCATGTGACTCATTAGTGTTACAAGGTTTCAGGTGTGAATGGGGATAAGGTGTGTTCAATTTGATGTTATCGCTCTCACTCTCTCATACTGGTCACTGGAATTTCTACATGGCACCTGTCAGGGACCTGCCAGTAGGCATGCGCACACATACTAATGGTCAGAATCGGCATCAGTCATCTGTTCCTGTGCGCAGGCGCACCTAAAATGCGCGCATTTGTGCATCAAATGCGCGCGTCTGTGCGCCAAATGTGCGCACGCATGTGCCCACTACGCGTGCACGGCGGACACACGCGCGGCGGGAATGCACGTGGGCTCGTTAACGTACGATTGGCGCCACTCTGCCTTTAAAAAGCCAGCAGCTGCAGTGACACTTCGCTGTTTGATCTGCAGCGTTGTATCTGTAAACCTGTGACCTGTTGTACCTGTTATCCCTACCGACCCGGGTCTGTCTGACCATCCGAACCTCTCCAACCCGACTCCTGGCTTGATCTGACTCTGCTCTCCTGCCCACCGTTACCAGACCCTGTGCCTGAATCTGACTAGGCTTGCACTCACCAAGAGTAACTTCCTGCTTACCCGGCCTTGTTGACCCTGATATCAGCTATTGTCCTGCACCTAACCTGGCTTGCTCCACTAGCTCCTGCTATCCAGTACCTCTGCCAGCTCCAGAGATGCTGTCTCCTGCACCGACTGTCCTGAAGGACCACCAACCGTGCCGTACTGCTGTCATCACCAGGCACTCCTACCTTGCCGCGCTCCCGAGCTTGCTGTCCCCACTCCAGCAGCTCCAGAGCCGGGGCTGTAAGAGAGGCCTCCTCCTGCACACTAGGCTCTGGCTACAAGGTACGTTCCAGTACATAACAGCACCTCATTTCAAAGATATGGAAAAAAAAATTGTTGCTTTACATAAAGATGGCCTAGGCTATAAAAAGTTTGCCAATACCATGTAATTGAGCTGGAGCACAGTGGCCAAGACCATACAGCGGTTTACCGGACAGGTTCCAATCAGAACAGGCCTCGCCATGGTCGACAGAAGAAGTTGAGTGCATGTGCTCAGCCTCATATCCAGGGGTTGTCTTTGGGGAAATAGACATATGAGTCCTGCCAGCATTGCTACAGTGGTTGCAGGGGTGGGGGGTCAGCCTGTCAGTGCTCAGACCATACGCCGCACACTGCATCAAATTGGTCTGCATGACTGTCATCCCAGAAGAAACCCCCTGCAAAGATGACAGCTGTTAGCGTCCATTTACCGTGATCCATGATGCGCCAGGTCCTCTGGAGGAGCGTGATTTTGGGAGGACATTAATGTACACCCTCCCAGAATTAACAAACTGCCCTGTAGCCATCATTCGGCTATGGGCCAATCATAAAGTGGTTAATTGAACAAGCTGAAGTTAGAAGCTGTTTGGTTTATATTAAGAGCTGCACCAGAACCTGCATGCTCCAGTTTTAGTAAATCAACACCCTTGACTTATATAGACAGATTTTTTGGGGGGATATCCTGGCTTTAGATTTAGGACTATTCATACATTATTTGAATTTTGCCGATATGTTGGTTATGGTGTTATGAAACATGTATATTCTTTTGTTTTGGCTATGGTATTTTAAATTAGTCTCATATTTTGTTGATTTTCTTTAATAATTTTTTCACTACTTAATTGTTTCTCTGCATATCCAAACAAAAAAAAATGTTTTATGGTAATCTCTGCTTACCATTTGTTACTTTTCCTTATTGGAAAACTATTTTTAGCCATCATGTGGATGCATGGGGTATTAATACCTTGACTTCATTGACAAACATGTATAAGTTTATACATTCTTACTATGTATGCATTCAAGTTTAAAATTGTATATCGATATATTATAATACCATGTTATTCATATTGGCAACATTTCAGACCGTGAATGAACACTTTTTTGTTTATTATACGTTTTTACTTTTCGTCTTGTTTTTAGGATTTTGTATACTGTATGTGAGATATCTTCCTCACTGGTAAATACTCAATTACGAAATGTCAAAACTAACTATGAAGGCTAATTCCGTGTACACACGATCGGATTTCCTATGGTTTAAATTTAGATGGAATTTTCCGTTGTAATTCCGATGAAGCTGACTTTCATTAGTCTTGCCTACACACTATGGGCCAGATTCAGGTAGATGAGAGTATCTTTCCTCTGGAGTAACGCTTCTCATTTACGTTACTCTGAAGACCCTTTCAGCGCAATTCCTGTAATTCACATAGCAGTTGCGCGTAAACTTGCGCCAGAGTAACGATAATGCGCTGGCGTAACCCGACGCAAGTGGAAGTGGGTGTGATCATATGTAAATGATGGGCGGAGCCCGGCGCAGAGGCTTACGTTCAGCGCATCATCCACGGAGCATGCGCAGTGAGTGCGGCTCCCCTCGCCCCCTTGTGCGCATGCTCACAACTTCCGTCGGCACCACTTCCTGGGAAACGTCAGCGCAATGCGTTCCGCTGGGCGCTTAAAAGCGCTGGCGGAAACGCCATTCCGGCGCAAAAGTAGTTCCGTTTCCCCCCACCCCAGGGAAGATACTTTTGCTCTGTGATGGCTGCTCCCGCTACCCCCAGAGAGAGGAGGAACCTCAATTTTAATACCCAGGAGGTCTCTGTCATTATATCGGCTATGGAGACGGAGAATGAATTTCTCCATGGCAAAAAAAGCCGCAAGACCAGCCGGGAGAGGAAGCAGGGCATCCTGGAGTCGATTGCTGCCAGGGTCAATGTCCTGGGCTACTCCACCCGGACTGCTGGGGACATACAAAAGAAAATCAATGACCTGCGGCGCAAGGTGAGGGACAAGGTGGCCTCCATCAGGAGGTATGAGAGGGGCACAGGTGGTGGTCCCCCATGTCCTGTCACCCTGACCGCAGAGGAGGAGGTGGTCGCTCGGTGCCTGGAGAGGGAGCAGGTGGAGGGGGTCGCAGGCTATGACTCCGTGGAGGAAGGCACAAGGACAGGTAAGTGTTTTATAATCCCCTATTTGATGTTTTGCATTTGGGGGGGGGGGGTACATGTGCCAAGTGTGTGGGACCACCAACATGTGTCTGCTTTGTGTCATCCACAGATGACGGAGCTGGGCCATCATCTGTCAGCCTGCATTCCACCCCATCCCCCCCACGCCATCATGTGCCCGAGCCACTGGGTGGTGAAGAGGTTGTTGAGGAGGAGAGTGGCCACACCACACCTGCCGAGGTGGTTGTGGAAGATCCTGCTGTGGCAGAGCAGGACTTTTCTTTGGTCTTGTCGGTCTCCTCCCCTTCTCCTGGCCCGTCTGTCGTCCCCTCCCCCATCCTTGGAAGCCCCTCAAGGGCGACACCTTCCACCCGAGGACATACATCTTCTGGCCCCAGGAAGGCGACCCAGAAGACCAGGGGGGTGTCTGATGGTGTCCAGGACCAGTTGGCAAGGGATCACGCCAGACAGACAGAACAGATGGGGGCCATAGCGGACCACTTGCAGAAAGTCTCTGACAGCCTGGGCTCCGTTGCCAACATCAGCAACGCAGTGCAGGATGTCAGCTCTAACTGCGCTGCAGTGGTCACCACTTTGGGGGAGGTGCAGGGGGATATCCAGCACCTCACTGCAGCCGTCCAGGCCAACACTGCTGCCATCCATGGTAACAGTGCTGCCATCCGTGAGCAGGGGAGGCTGAGTCGGCGGGCCCAGCATTACCAGGTGACCCGTCAGCTCCGGATGCAGGCCCAGACCAACAGTTATCTTGGACGGATAGCCAGGGCCTTGGAGGGCACGCAGGCCACACCTGCCAGGAGTGGCCCACCTGGGGATCAGCCACCTCCAGATGCCCCCCCACCCACTCCATCCAGGCAGCTGCGGAGCCAGAGAGGGGCCCCCAGAAGAAGCCCCCGGCATCCCCGATGAGGCCTTTTTTTTGGTGCTGGTTTTATATTATTATTTTTGACATACTCAGGTCATGAGTTTATTTTATTTTTTTCTCAGGTTATGAGATTATTTTTCTTTTATTGGTCAGGATATGATCTTTCTAATTTATTTTTGTACTGCACACGGTCAGGAGTGCAGGGGACAGTGTGAATGGTGTGTGAATGTGAGAGGGTGGCACTCCTGAAAGTAAGGGGTGTCACCCTCGGCCGTGGTGGTGAAGTGAACCCCACGGCTGAATGAATCACGTGTGAAAGGTGTGTGAATGGACAGTGACATCATTGGGGCCTTGACGCGGCGTTACTGCTCCCAACTCCTACATGCTGGACTTGGGCTAATCCAATGCGATGTGCATGTGGTGTGTGTGATCTAGGGACATCAGTGGTGTACACGCGTGCACTGTCTGTGTTATTAATGTTTTGGTTTAGTGTCCAAAGATGCCTACGGCGAGGACCCTCCTGACTGCTCTTCCATCAGCAGACTGGGTGTCCTCTGGCAGGGGGGGACTGTGTGGGTCGGGGGTCAGGTCATCACGTATGTCAATATGCAGGCCTTTTTTCATAGCAAAGTTATGTAGTATGCAACATGCACCGATGATCTGACACACAAAGGTAGGGGAATACAATAGGGCCCCCCCAGACTTATCCAGGCATCGGAAACGGGACTTCAGGAGCCCGAATGTTTGCTCCACCACTGCACGGGTTTTGATGTGTGCTTCATTGTATCTTCTCTCTCCTCTGGTTTGGGGGTTCCGGAAAGGAGTCATTAGATGGGGTCCCAGTGCATATGCAGAGTCACCTGTAAGGTAAAAGACAGGAGAATGTTAGTCATGCATGTGCGATTTCTGTTGTGCATGACGGGAGGGGATAGTCATGCCTGACTCCCATGTCACTCACCAACCAGCCAGCTGTCCCCATACATGTTCTGGTTAAATTCTGCTGGGATGGGGCTCTGACGGTATATGAAGCTGTCATGGCTGGACCCGGGGTGTTTGGCACGGACGTGCCATATGAGGCGTTGGGCATCGGCTATCACCTGTACGTTGATGGAATGCCAATGCTTCCGATTGCGGTATATGTGCTCTGTGGCACTGGGGGGCTGTAGGGCCACATGTGTGCAATCAATGGCCCCCACAGTGCGTGGGAATCTGGCAATGTTGTAGAAATCTGTCATTGCCTTCTGCCGCAGCTCCTCAGTGGTTGGTCTGATGAACTGGTTGGACATGCGTCTGAGGATTGCAGGGACAACCTGGTGCACACATCTGCTTATGGAGGACTGTGACATCCCAGCCACCACTCCACTTGTACGCTGGAATGATCCACTGGCAAGGAAATGAAGTGTTGCCAGTACCTTCACCAGTGGCTGCACTGCTTGTGATCGGTGTGTTGGGCTGGTGATGTCCTCCTGCAGGGTTGTGGTTAGTTCAAGTATTGCATCTGGGCTGAATCTGAATAGGCGATACACCTCCTCATCCCCCATGCCAAAGAGGTTCATACGTGTGCGGTATATCCTCTCACGTGCCCGCCTTCTTGGTTCCAGGGGACCCATCAGTAGTTCTAGGACCACGAGTGCCCCTGGCATGTTGGCACACAGAGGTGTTGTCCTTGCAAGTGGGGGTGCTCAGCTAGCTCTTATCGTCGGTAACGCTGCTGTAGCTGCTCTCCTGCTGACCTGTGACCGTCTGGAGTAAAGATAAAGCAGCCTTTTGTAGAAATAACTTTGCGCTGGACGGATCAGATACGCGCGGCGCATGTAGCCAGCGTATGGTGCTAATCCGTTCGTGAATTGGGAAATCTCCCTCATTTGCATATTTGCAGGGGAAATCAATGGGCGCGACTGATGCGGCCAGCGAAAATAAACGCTGACGATACTCTGGCGTCGGAACGTTCCGCCGGTCGCAAATGAGCCGTTATTGGGCGCATCTAGTTTGGTGGGTACGGGCACATAGAAACGTCGGCGCATCAGCACAGTTACGCGGCGCATATCCAAATACTCCAGCGCAAGTGTTCGTGAATCTGGCCCTATCAGACTAAATTCCAACCGTCCAAAACATGGTGACACAAAACACTACGACGAGGTGAGAAAAATTAAGTTTGATGGTTCCGATCATACGTCAACTTGATTCTGAGCATGCGTGGATTTTTCTCCAATGAAATTCCACACAGACGGTCGGAATTTTCTATCGTTTTTTTCCATCAGAAAAATTTAAAACATGTTCTATTTTTTAACACCGATGGAAAAAAGACCGATGGGGCCCACACACGATCGTGTGTACATGGCATTAGTTTTGTTTTTATAACCAAAAAAAGTTAACATTTTGCAAGTGAAGACCACAGTTTTAGCTGTTCCATCCTTTATTGAGTGGAGTCAGATCTTTACATGACTTAAGAGGCATTAACAAGTTCTTCAACTAAGTTTTATTATCATCTGTATATATACCATTGGTGTTCATTTGTAATCTAGCTATGATTAAACACCAGGGAGAGTGGTGTGAAACGCATCAGTGTTTGCATTTTTATTCTGCTTTTGTATGGATTAATTCTTCAATAAAGGAATTTCTTTGGAGTACAGTCATCCAGATATTCATTTGTTCATTCACCGAACAACAAAGATGATAGTATCTCAGTAAAGTGGTACACAGACCATGGACAAACAAAGGACAAGACTAATAGGGCCAGATTCAGGTAGAGTTATGCCGGCGTATCAGTGATACGCCGGCATAACTCTGACTTAGCGCCGGCGTATCTGTTTTCTGTATTCAGAAAACAAGATATGCCGGTTTGCAGCAAAGATCCGACAGGTGTAATTGTATTACACCGTCGGATCTTAACTGCAATTTTAAAATGGCCGCTAGGGGCGTTCCGCTGATTTACGCCGAGAATATGTAAATCAGCGAGATACGCCAATTCACGAACGTACGCCCGCCCGACGCAGTGACTTTACGCCGTTTACATAAGGGTTTTCCCGGCGTAAAGATAAAGCACCAAAAAGCAGGCGCATCCTATGTTAAGTATGGACGTCGTGACCGCGGGGAAATTTGAAAATGTTTACGTCGTTTGCGTAAGCCGATTCAAAATGGGGCTGGGCGTAAGTTACGTTCACATCATTTTCATTGACAATATGCGACGTGATTTGGAGCTTGCACACTGGGATACATTGCCGGCCGGCGCATGCGCAGTACGTTCGGCGCGGGATCGCGCCTAATTTAAATACATGACGTCCCTTACCCGGCGAATTTGATTTGGGCCGGTGAATTTACGCTACGCCGCCGCAACTTTACACGCAAGTGGTTTGTGAATACAGCACTTGCGCGTAAATTTGAGGCGGCCAAGCGTAAATAGGAAAAGTTACGCCGCCGCAAAGAACCACTCGCCATCCTGAATCTGGCCCATAGTATAAACCCACATAAATGAAATGCAATAAATACTCACAATATGTGTATGTTGCTCTAAAAGGTTATTCCCTGAGGGATGCATTGAGTGGGGTTAATGTCATCACACCACTGGGAGGAGAATCTGCACAGCTGTTTGGAGGGCAGATATCAGTTGCACCCCCCTCCAATGTGAACCTAGGCTTAGTGATTGTTTAATAAAAGTACATTTAAAATAGCAAATAAAAATTATCCTAAAAATAGATTTGTAGTATGGCTGTTTACACTTTCAAAATATTAATAAACAGTGCCTTCACTAAACTGGTCTGGATACTATAATACATTGGTACCAAAATGCTTGGCAAAAAACACCAAAATGTAAAATATTTTACCTTTTTCCAAATTAATGCAAGTTGTTTGTTCTGGAGGAGGACATATATTTTGTGACCAAGAATCAGCAAATGTTGCTGAAGAGGATTCTATTATGCCGTTGCTGCTTCTAAAGTCATCTTTTGAATTTTTATTGAAAGAACCACAAAGTCCTTTAAATAGAAAGTTGAAAACATAAGTTTTCCAAGTGCTCATAACACGATTTATGCATTTACTTCTTAACATATCTAGCAATTATTATTCATCAATAGAAACAAGTAAATACAGTTAAAACATACATTTTAATAGCTAAACTGACACCTAGCCGGTATATTTTTAAATGTTTAAGATTTTTTTTTTTCGCATTTAGATTTGTGCTAAAATGCATACAGCTCTACAATGACATTAGGATGTAGCCAAAACCTCAAACAGTTCAGTACCTAAGCATGAAGCATTCTTACCTTGTAGCCCTGGTGTTTTGGGGTCCAATACTATCAACATGGGATTTAAAATGTTTAAACTTTAAAAATATTTCTCACAATAATCAATTTCTAATGTGTGACATAATTAAAATGCTGGAGCATGCCATTATAATTTGTATATTCTAACATTTCTCCTCCTTACAATCAAAAGGATTGCACCACTCCAAACAATTCTGAACTCTGCTGCTGAATACTGAATAATCTATTTTACCTTTAACTCTTCTTTAATTTAAACATTCTTTTTATATGCTTCTCCTCTTCTCTGGAATTCCCTTCTATACTGTATGGGCCAGATTCACAGAGCGATTACTCCTGTCTATCTCACGTTAGACTGGAGTACTTTCGAATTACGCGCGTTTTTTCACTACTCTGAAACCTCAAACCATGAAATTACGGCTGCGGGCTTCAATCCGACTGGTTTACGTGTTCGTACGCCTTCGGATCTACGCTGCAATAAAATTGAGGCCGCTGGGTGGAGTTCCCGTCGTTTTCCGCATCGGGGTATGCAAATGAGCTTTTGCCGACTATCCACGAAATTACGATATCTCTTACGGCAATCTCTTACGGCATCTTTAGTCATCTTTTTGCCTCGTAAAGTTATACCAGCTTTTTGCTGGTCTAATATTAGACAGCCCATGTTAAGTATGGCCATCGTTCCCGCGTCGAATTTCAATGTTTTCCGACGTCTTTTTTTTTATTTTTGACGTAAAACGTCCGGGAATAGGAATGTCCGTAAACGACGCTACAACAAATGACGTATCGACGTTATTTCGCGCAATGCACGGCGGGAAATTTCTGAACGGAGCATGCGCAGTTTAAATGCTTCACGCTCCCTAATCGCGTATTTCGATTACGCGGCGAGAAATACACTACGCCGCTGTACCGCAAGGGACAAAATCTACCAGGATTCGTCGTACAGCCTGATACTCTGCGCCAATGTAATTGTATCTGAATCTGGCCCTATGTCTTTAAAGTGTTTGTTTTCATATTCCTGATATGTGCCTGCTGTATCATGTACTTGTATGGAAGAGGAACCATGTTCTATTTATATTGCTACTTTTGTGTGAAATCCCTGGTATTCCTGCTAGTCCCTCTGCTTTCCTTTTAATAACTGACCACACTAAGCAGGGGAGCACATCGTGGTCAGTTCTTTATCTATGCTGGGAACGTAGCCTGCTCTCCTCCAATGATCAGCCTTGTCCTGACACCCCTTCCCCCCTCCCACACTGCTATTCACTGGGAAGCTCCGTGTGCTGCTTTTTCTCCCTCCTCTAGCAACCAAAAAGAGAGGAATGTGATCACTTATAAAAAAGAGAAAAAGGTATATGTGTTTTTTTTTATATCAATGCACAGATATTTTGCTTTTCATTTCAGTTTTAAACGGAATGTTTTTTTTTAGAAGGTGATCGTGTACAATCACTTTAAGCACTTTGGTACCATATATAGCATCATATGCACCCTTAAAACACAATTATGCATGCAGACATATAATCTGGCTCACTACAGTCATATCTGTCATTGATTCAATGTTGCTTCTTCCGTAACTGTTTGACACTCACATGTCAGTTAATGTACAACAGGGATATGCAATTGGCGGACCTCCAGCTGTTGCAGAATTACAAGTCTCATGAGGCATAGCAAGACTCTAACAGCCACAAGCATGACACCCAGAGGCAGAAGCATGATGGGACTTGTAGTTTTGCAACAGCTGCATATCCCTGATGTACAGTATAATATACACATTTTCTTACCTCATGTTTCTGTTTATCTCTCTAGAGCAAACTTTCTTAACCAGGGTTCCTCCAAAGATTGATGGGGGTTCCTTGATATTTCTGCCTCTCAGATAAGTTCATACTGACACCAATGATCGTTATAGCTATATCTACAACTGCATCTGTGAGTTTCTTCCCACTGACCACCAGTGGAAGAAATATTGGGCCAGATTCACAAAGCACTTTTTCCGGAGTATCACGAGTTAGGCACGCGTAAGTCTAAAAATGCACGCGCTTATCTATGCACCGTATCCCCAAAATGATATACGCCTGAAATCCACCTTTTTTAGACCGACGTAATTTGGATAGACCGGCGCAGCGTGCGTGCAAAACTGCACTAGACACACCATTGATTTCCTATGCAAATATGCAAATGAGGGAGATACGCCGATCCACAAAAGTAAGTTTGTGCGGTGCAGTCTACACGATGTGCTTATCAGCTGCACGGCCGGTCTAAAATTAGACCATATAAAAGCTTAAAATTAGACAATCCGTCTACATGTCAGCAAAAGCAACACCATTAGGGCCAAGCTGAGCAGCCACACTTGCAGGACATTAATCTGTATGCCAACATGCCAGGGGCATCCTTGCTATAGCTATACTACTGACTTTAGATGAGCGAAAAGGAGGAGGGCACGGAGGAGGGCACGGGAGAGGATCTTGTGTCTTTATAGTCTAATAGGTAGGAATCCCTACTAGTATGGTTGATTACACTAGTAACCACTATTTTTTTTAACTAATATAAATTTACTACCGTAATTTTAATATTATTATAATTATCTTATTTAATATTATATATATATATATATATATATATATATATATATATATACACACCGACACGACACAAACCTCCAAACAGCAACAGACAACAGAATAAAAGCACCTTGCTTCAGGAAGGGAAAAAAATTGGATGTACTTTTGCAATGGAAGGGCATTTCTCTCGGTCTATTTAAGCACTGTGCATAGCTCACTAATTCTGCCGGGCCTAGTTCCTATCTAACTGATTGCGCCGTGCCGAGTTCTGAGCATGCTCAGAGAGGTGCTGACCATAGTCTGCTTCATGTGCACATGCCCAGTCTGGCCGGCCCTTCATTTGCATGTGGTCACGGCTCATTTCAATGGAACACGCCCACGTCCTTCCCACTTTGAATTACACCGCCTTACGCCTCAGAATTTACATTGCACCGGTGCAAATTTGGCCGAAAATACTACGAGGATACGGTACTTGCGCCTCGAAATTAAGCCGGTCTAACTTAAAGGAGTTGCACTACGCCAGTCCAAAAATGCGCCGATGTACGTGAATCTGGCCCATTGTTCCCACAGACCATCACACTAATGTACAGTCATTTGTAAATATATTATGTATTAAATAGTGAGAAACTCTGCTCTAGAGCAGTAAGGATTGCCTTTCCTGTTGTATATTATTTTTATTCTAGATGTTTTGCTATACATCTTCATGCAAATGAGATGTTAGAGTAAGTGTTCATTTATACCACGTGTGTTGGGCAGCAGTAATCAACACTGGCCCAATGCAATAACAAATAAAATTACAGTACATTGTTTAGAATCAATGGGCCCAGCTAGAGTGCAACACATAATAAGGAAACATAAAAAAAAAAAGCATTTTGGTCTCTACTGTGGAAAAAAGAAAAATGCAAACGCATGAAAAAAAACATATGTCAACCCACATCATCATGTGTCAACTTGAGTAAGCATAATGCACCAAGTGCCACCCTGCTATTTGAGTTGATGCTGGAGGCCACACTTCACCCTATCCTTTTTGTTAAATAAATTGCTTGCTTCTCTCTCCTAGACATGGCCTGATTGAAGCCATTTACAGCATATGGTGGCAATGTCAGGCTTCTTATGGAGAGGAGTCAGCTGGTGGAGGGCAGCATGACTGATTTACCTTGAGGGACTTTTAAGGTAATTTTTATTTTTTTAATAAAGGACTTGTTAAACATTTAGGTGTCTAGAGATGCAAATTGAGGAAGGTGGGACTTTGTATGAAGCTTGTGATGACAAAATTAATGAGTGTTGTCGCATCTTTTTACAATCTTCTGCCACAAGATCTTGCAACCACACACGCACTTTGTAAAATTCCACAGGAAGTACACAGCTCACGGTGCCAGGATCTTTCAGCCAAGCCGTCGGTACGGTGAGGTAAACTGGCCAGGATGCATCCCTCAATTGATCAGCTTCTCCCCGCAGGCAAGACAGCGTAGGACCATCCCTGGACTAGTAGGCCACAGAAACTCCTGGGCCTACTCTCAGTTGCAAAGCCTCGGGTCAGCAGGCCCTGAGGCTGGAAAGCTGCTCACACATTCCTGAGGGCAGGTGGACCATCAGGTCCGGATCGAAAGACCCTGCCAGAACAGTGTCTGCTCCTTAACCCCCCTGGCGGTATTCTTGAGTCTGGCTCAGGGTGAAATTTCAGTACCAAAAGCGGTAACCCCGAGCCCGACTCGGGATCACATTGCAGTAATCCAGGCAGGGAGTTACTTACCTTGTCCCTGGATCCTGCAATGCCTCCCCAATGTGTGATTGAGCTGTCTCCTGGCTAGGTTCACACAGTGCCCCGAGTGCCACCGAGCTCTGTTCCCTGCGACGTTACGACGCACGGGGACGGAGATGGTCACCAAATTCAAAAAAGTTGAAACACACAATACATACAGTATACTGTAATCTTACAGATTATTGTACTGTATCAAATAATTACACACACCCTTTGTCCCCAGTGGTCTGCCCACTGTCCTGCATGCACTTTTATATAATAAATACTAGGGTTGTCCCGATACCAGTATCGGTACGCCGCCGCATCGAAACCCGCCTCCGCATGGGTTAAACATCGTGCAGGAACATCACAGCATTCATTTGAATAGCTGTAGTGTTCCTGCCCGTATAGACACTCCCCCTTGCTCGGGATTGGATGGGTGATCGTGATCTGTCCAATCCCGAGCAAGGGGGAGTGTCTATATGGGTGGGAACACTACAGCTATTCAAATGAATGCTGTGATGTTCCCCGGGCGGCGGTGGCTAGGTAGGGGTGACATGGCTGCATATATGGGTGACATGGCTGCATATATGGGTGACATGGCTGCATATATGGGTGACATGGCTGCATTTGTGGGTGACATGGCTGCATTTGTGGGTGACATGGCTGCATATATGGGTGACATGGCTGCATATGTGGGTGACATGGCTGCATATATGGGTGACATGGCTGCATATATGGGTGACATGGCTGCATTTGTGGATGACATGGCTGCATATATGGGTGACATGGCTGCATATATGGGTGACATGGCTGCATATGTGGGTGACATGGCTGCATATATGGGTGACATGGCTGCATATATGGGTGACATGGCTGCATTTGTGGGGGACATTTAAAAAAGTATCTGTATTCGGTATCGGCGACTACTTGAAAAAAAAGTATCGGTACTTGTACTCGGTCCTAAAAAAGTGGTATCGGGACAACCCTAATAAATACTGTTCTTTTTGCCTGGAAACTGGAGATTGTCCATAGCAACCAAAAAGCGTCCCTTTATGTCAAGTTTTTAGACCAGCTAAAAAACAGTAATAATAAATTAGAATCCCTTGTAGAATTGAGCGATAGTGATTTGTGAGAAAATGTATCATCAAACACTGAAAGTAATGACAGCGACAATTCTGCAATTGAGCAAATTTCAGTGTTTTTGATTTGATTACATTATTGAATAATTTTTATTAATTATTATATTATTATTTGTTATAATTATTTATAGTTATTTATTATATTATAATTTATGATTTTGTGTTTCAAACTTTATTATACCCGAGATGTCTACTAGACTCTGGTTTGGACAGATTTAAGTGTGTTATTCCTAAGAATTACAGGCCTACAATATTAAATGCCAAATTTCCATGCAAAATAATGGTACCGCTTTCAGCACCTAAAATCTGAAAGAATCATACCAGGGAGGTTAAGTACCCTCCCCCAGAATGCACAGCGGGTAGACCACGCCCACTGGGCTGCTTCTGGGCAGAAGGCACTCAATACACCCAGCCCATTGCAAATTCCAACTTTGACTCCTGATGACAGTGACACCCTCAGTCAAGTGGAAGATGTGCAACGCAGCTAAATTGGAACAGAAACCTATTATTTGGTACAATCCTCTGAGCTACAGCTCAGATAACTAAATTTACGAATAGTGCCCACTCAACAGGAGCAGGGCACTACACGTATATACCCAACTATGAATACTGGTGGACCCCTCAAATTTATCATTCACATCAATGCTTGTAAACATGTTATTACTAGTCATTACCAGTTTAGAAAGTGGCACCATGTTATGGATGCATTTCCCTGTATATGTAATTCATGTATGTAAACATGTTTTTTATGTATTATTATACAATTTATTTTTCCACCACTACTTTCATTTTGTCATTATGAGCTTCATACAAAAGTCCCACCTTCCTTGATTGCATATTTGCTGCCTCTTGCTGTATTTTTTCTTCCGTTTGTCAGAGTTACAGTGATAGAGGCACATGGCTTTACCCAGTCATGGCTTCATTTAAAGTCCCAAATTCTCCAATCCCCCCATTATAAAATGTAGGGGCCAGATTCAGAAAGCATTTACGCCAGCGTATCTATAGATACGCTGCGTAAATACTAAGAATAGCCGGCGTATCTTTTTTTGCTATTCAGAAAAGAAGATACGCCGGCTTTCTTCTAAGATACGAGCGGCATAATTCGCTTACACCGTCGTATCTTAAGCTGCATATTTACGCTGGTGACTAGGTGGCACTTCGCGTAAATTATGCAAATGAGCTACTTACGCAGATTTACGAGCGTACTTGCGACGGCGCGTCATATTTTACGTTGTTTGCGTAAGTGTGAGACCAACGTAAGGTTACCCCTGCTGTAGCAGGCGCAGCCAAAGTTAAGTATGGACGTCGGGACCGCGTCAAATTGAATGTCGGTTACGTCGTTTGCGTAAATCTTTCAGGAATTGGGCTCGACGTTAGTTATATTCATGTCGTTTACATTGAGAAAAAAGCGACGTGATTTCGCGCATGCGCACAAAATGCTGTGGAGACATTCTGCTGTTTTGCTTAGCTTAGATATTCAAAAGTCCAGGAAAAGATCACATCTGAGTGTGTAGATAAAGATTATGGGCCAGATTCATCAAGAGATACGCCGCGTAAATGTAAATATGCGCCGTCGTATCTATGCGCCGTACCCACAAAACTAGCTACGCCTGAAAATAGGCTTCCTCCGATCGACCTAACTTTCCTACGCCGGCATATCGTAGGTGCATATTTACGCTGGACGCATCTTGTGCTCCCATTGATTTCCTATTCAAATGTGCAAATGAGGGAGATACGCTGATTCGCGAACGTACACGCACCCGGCGCAGGCTACGCACGGTGGCCCAGATTCAGAGAGAATTAGATTATCGTAGAGTATCAGAAATACACTACGCCGCCGTTTTTTACCTGGCTCTACGTGGAATCCAGGTAGATTTTGTCCAGTAAACGACGGCGGCGTAGTGTATTTCTCCCGTCGCAATCCATCTGCGCGAGTAGGGGGCGTGAAGCATGTAAAATAGGCGCGTTCCCGCGACGATCGAACTGCGCATGCTCCGTTCGCAAATTTCCCGCCGTGCATTGCGCGAAATCACGTCGTCACGTCGTAGTAGCGTCGTTTACGTACATTCCTATTCCCGAACGAGTTACGTTAAAAAAAAAAATAATTCAAATCGACACGGGAACGACGGCCATACTTTACATGGGTTACGCACTGTTAGACCAGCAAAAAGCTCCTCTAACATTACGTAGCCAAAAAATGACGTAGGCGATTGCGAGGGACACTCGTACCTTCTTGGATCGCCGTAAAAACTCATTTACATATCCCGACACATGAAAACGACGCAAACTCCTCCCAGCGGCCGCAAAAATATCGCAGTGTAGATCCGAAGGCTTACGAGGACGTAAGCCTCTCGGATCGAAGCCCGAAGCCGCCGTATCATGGTTTGAGGATTCAAACTAGTGATACGGAGCGCGAAATTTGAAATTACTCCTGTCTAACACCAGTTAGACAGGCGTAATTGCTCTGTGAATCTGGGCAGGTGTGCGTAAGTTGTACGTCCGGCGTAAAGTTATTCCAACAAATAGCTGGTTTATCTTTGCACCAGACGTGCACAGGTCAGCTGGAGAGACATCAGGGGACTGTTTTCCCCTCATACTCCATTTTAATGCATTATGAAAGATACTTTGTTGGGCGAAAGGGTGTAATCTGTGGCCACAGTGTTGAAAAGTAAAAGTTTTCAACTCCCATAGTGATTAGATCAATTTACTGTAATACTTGTGTATTTTATCAGTACAAGTAAAAAACAGGATTAGTGTGTGATTACAACAGTGAATGGAAAAAAAACTGTGGCAAACTAGGGATGCGCGAACGGTTCTGCCAGAGCAGGAAGTACTTTTGCGTCGGACGGGCGCATGTCTGGGCGTATTTATGCGCTCGGCGTAAGACGGTACGCCGGCGTATGCCAGGAAGTTGGGCCGGCGTAGTTGTGAGCATGTGCGCAGGGAAGCGATCATGCATCGACGTCACTGCGCATGCTCTGTGGATTATACGCCGGGCGTAAGTCTCTGCACCAGGCTCAGGCCATCATTTACATAAGGTCACACCCACTTCCACTTACGCCGGCTTGCGCCTTCACATTTACGTTAAGCCGGCGCAACGTTGTAAGCAAGTGCTTGGTGAATACTGTACTTGCTTACTAGTTTGTGTCGGCGGAACGTATATGCGCTGCGCTACGCCGGCACAAATATGTGCCTATCTACCTGAATCTGGCCCAAAGGCTTTTGCATTCTTCCAAGTTAACGAACCAGATATTCATTTAAGGGACAATTTGCCTCAGCTAGTTCCATGCATAGCTAAGTGTCCCATTTAAGAGAAGGTATTTTCGGAAGGCGTGATGCGCCTTAGCAGCCCGTCAATCAACTCCTCTTGGCTTAGGAACGCTCATTCCCCGCAGGATTCCCCGCTCGGAGCCGGATAACAACGGCTTATAAAACGATAAGTACAAAAAAAAACAGCATACTGCAGATGTTAGCAGTATGCTGGATCTAATGTCAGAAAGTTGATTTTTGGGTGAACCTCCGCTTTAATAAATGTATCTTCAAATCTAAATATCACTAATCCAAGTAGGGAAGGGACTAGTGAGCGGAAGTTAAAAGGATATTGCTCATATTTGGAAAAGATACGCCCGGAGGGAGGAAAGAGCTAACAGATTAAGGGCCAGATTCTCATAGAATTTCGCTTGCGTATCGTAAGCCATTTACACTACGCCGCCGCATCGTACTAGAGCAAGTGCCGTATTCTCTAACCATTTGCTCTGTTGTTTGCGTTGGGGTAGCGAAAATGGCCCAGCGTAAGCCCGCGTAATTCAAATGAGGCGGCTTGTATTTATATTAAGCGCGCCCCCCGCGTCGAACAAACTGCTCATGCGCCAGCCGGGGAAAAAGCCCAGTGCGCATGCTCCAGCTCACGTCGGAAAGCGCTGTTGAAACCGACGTCAAAACGACGTGATCGTCACTACGCAATGCCCCTATTCGCGAACGAGTTAGTAAAACGACGTAAGCGACGGAAAAAGCCGACGCTGACCCGACGCCATACTTAACATGGCATCCGACGGCACCCGACGGCATCCGACGGTACTTCGTAAGGTTACTCCACATAAAAGCTGGGGTAACCTTACGCGTACGAAAACGACGTACGCGACGACGGGGCGGCGTAAAAGCGATCGGGAATCGGCGTACTAGCCTCATTTGCATATGGCCGGAGTTGTCATTACAACTATGATCCGCAAGTGTAATGGTTTTACACTTGACGGATGTTGAAGCGTATCTATGCAAAAGTGATGCTAAGCATCACGCGCATAGATACGAGGCAAAAAAAATGGCGATACGACGGGGTATCTGAGATACTCCGTCGTATCGCCGCTGAGAATCTGGTCCTAACCAATCAAAGTGGCCGTGTTCAAGTCAATGACAGAGGGGCCTATATGAAGGGGACCCAAACAGTAGTTATAAGAGATGAACATGACCCGGGGACAGAGTCATTAATATAGGTAATTATAAGACCATCTCCCAGCACTTAAAAGGTATTTCTGCATTGTCATATGTTGCCTGTTTGCTACTTGTAGTGTGATGTACCTGTATATACTTTTATACTTTGGGCCAGATTCACGTACATCGGCGCATTTTTTGACTGGCGTAGCGCACCCCCTTTACGTTAGACTGACACAATGTAGCGGCGCAATCACCGTATTCTCGTTTGATTTGCGCAGAAATTAGCGCCGGTGCAACGTAATTTCAGAGGCGTAAGGCGGAGTAATTCAAATTGGGAAGGACGTGGGCGTGTTACATTGAAATGAGCCGTGACCCCATGCAAATGAAGGGCCGGCCGGCTCGCGCATGCAAACATGAAGCAGACCATGGTCAGCACCTCTGTGCGCATGCTCACAACTCGGGGACGGCGCAATCAGTGAAATTGGAAGTGGGCCCGGGTAACTTAGTGAACTATGCAGACAGCATAAATAGACAGACACAAACGCACTTCCTTTGCAAAAGTACATCCCTTTGTATCCCTTCCTATACAGCAAGGTGCTTTTGTTCTGTTGTTTATTAGCGTTCGTTTGTTTGTTTGTGATGTGTCTTTGAGATATTTGGGTACTGTTTTGCAGAGTGATTTTTGTCTTTTATGTGTTTTCTTTGTTGTTATTTTGTTTAAATTATATTTTTGCTGGCCATTTTTTATTTTTGCTGGTCAATTTTTTTTTTGGGGTTCTGTTTGTGTATGATTTTGGAATGTGGGGGTGACATTCCTGCCGGAAAAGGGGTGTCACCCTCATTTGTGGTGGAGAAGTGATCCCCAGGTCCATGTGAATGGTGGAGGCCATATACCCCTGTAGAAGTCTACCTAAGACGAAACCGGTCGGGTACGCTGGGTTCATTCCCAACTTTTTGCACACTTTCTTTGATATACTCCTACCTATCCAAGGTGGTGGAGCTAAGGTGCATATTTTATTCTGTGATGTGGTGGTTGGATTGGAGTGTGACATATTGCTGTGGGACTGCCAATTTTTTATGTTTTTAATAATTTTTTATACATTTTCACACTATGAGAATCTTTTCTCTTTTTTTGGGTGTGATTACCCACTGATTGATTACACCATTTTCGGTTTATGGAGTCACATCCCTGTATTCTTGGTCGTGAATACAATCTACAAACACCGGAGGCCCTCTGGATCCTGATATTTCCTTGACGACATCACGTAGAGGACAAAGGGAAGTCAGCCACGGATTGATCTACGCTCTCTAGACGGTGAGTCACGGGTCCACAGAATCTGGTAAGAGTACCTTATTATTCTTACATTACCAAATTATTGGATTATATCCTCTGGAGTGTATGAGTTTGCCTACACCTACCGTGGGAAGAAACTTTCCATCTATGAGACCCATAGAGTGTGAGGACTTACCTTTTCCAGTTTTAGGACTATCTCCCAGATCCAGTATCGATGTCCTGTGGGGACCTTGTTTAGGCTTATGAACATATTCATATATTGAGTTTGATCATATAAACCTAGTATACTCACAATCCCTTTTTTCATCTGAATGTGCACATTGTTTGGAGGTGTTACTGTGATCACTATTACAGATTAACATTTATCTATCGGTCCAAGATTTGATACTTGTGACCCTTGTTTACATTGTTTGTGCAACACAAACTTCATTATTATTATGTTTATATTTTTATGTTTTTTTCTTTCATTTGTTTTTCATGGTAAGGCAGATCACGGCCATACATGTTGATATTATTTTGGTTATTTGTTTTTTTCACATTTGATATGCATTAATCACTTAAGGGAGAGACGCCCCTAGCACTAGTGGGAAGGGGGACTGAAGTTCCTGTCTCCATTTTCCACCTCACAAGTGGAGTCATTCTTTTTGGCGCTACACTTACTTTTCTACAATATTTTTTACAACTTTCTTTGTTGTGTTGGCTGCCTACACATTCATTCAGGATTTGCGCAATACTTACACATACACATTTTTTAGGCCATGTGAATGGTGTATGAATGTACAGTGACATAATTGGAGCCGTGGCATGGCATTGCTGCTCACAAGTCCTGCATGGTGGGCTTGTGCCAATCCAATGTGATGAGGATGTGATGTGTCTGTGCTAGGGACCACAGTGGTGTGCATGCATGCATTCTCATTGTGCCATGATTAATGTGTGTGTTTAACGTGCAAATATGCCTAATGTGAACTGGCTCCTGGCTGCTCTTCCCTCAGAAGACGGGGTAGCCTTGGTTAGGGGGGTTCCGTATAGGAGTCATGAGATGGGGTCCCAGTGCATATGCAGAGTCATTCTGAAGGGATAAGACAGGAGGATGTTAGTAGTGCATGTGCACCTTGTGATTTCAGCATCATGGGGGGGACAGTCATGCCTGCCACCCATGTCACTCACCAACCAGCCAGCTGTCCCCATACATGTTCTGTTCGAAATCTGTGGGGATGGGGCTAGGATTGTATATGTAGCTGTCATGGGTGTCATGGGTGGTGTCATGTGTTGGGCTGGTGATGTCCTCCTGCAGGGTTTTGGTTAATTCCAGGGTGGCATGAGGGGTGAATCTGAAGATGCAAGACACCTCAGAATCACTCATGCCAAAGATGTCTATGCGTGTGTGATATATCAAGTGAAGAGTGAGGGGCTTGTATCAGATTAGATTATTATATCCATCAAGGTTTTAAAGGGCTATTGAAAGATAGTGAGACCGGGTTTGTAATTTGTATGTATGTTATGTATTGATGTATATATGTATGTATATTTTTTGTCAAAATGTTTATAAAAGCAAAGAAAAATATTTTGTAAAAAAAAAAATCCTCTCCCGTGCCCTCCTCCATGCCCTCCTCCTTCTTTGCTCATCTAAAGTCAGTAGTATAGCTATGAGCATGGATGCCACTGGCATGTTGGCATACAGATTGTTGTGCAACACGTGTGACTGCTCAGCTCCTCACTAACAGTGTTGCTTTCTCTGACATGTAGACGAATTGTCTAATTTTATACCACCTTTTATATGGTCTAATTTTAGACAGGCCGTGCAGCTGTTGCGCACAGCGCGTAGCCTGCGCTGCACCAACGTTCTTTTGTGGATCCCCGTAACTCCCTCATTAGCATATTTGAATAGAAAATCAATGATGTGTCTAGCGCAGTTTTGCGCGGACGAATGCGCCTGTCTATCGAAATTACGCCGGACAAAAAAAAGTAGATTTCTTGCGTATCTCGTTTTGGGGATGCGGCGCATCGAAACGCATGCGCAAATTTAGACTTACGCCGTGCATCTCCTGTAACGCCGGCGTAATCGCTCTGTGAATCTGGCCCTTTGTATTTTAACCTAATATTTACTCCTCTTGTATTTTAACCTAATATTTACTCCCTTGCTTAAGACTATAAATGTTTGTGGTGTATTAGATAGACTAGTAACAATACTCTAATAAAATGTTATTATGATTAAAGATTTAACTTCTGGTCAAAAGAACTCTTATTTAACCCATATCATATCTTTGAGATATTAAATCTTAAATATATATTTTAAAGGTTAAAGGGGTTGTAAAGAAAACATTTTATTTCCCTAAATAGCTTCCTTTACCTTAGTGCAGTCCTCCTTCACTTACAGTACCTCATCCTTCCATTTTGCTTTTAAATGTCCTTATTTCTTCTGAGAAATGCTTACTTCCTGTTCTTCTGTCTGTAACTCACCACTGTAATGCAAGGCTTTCTTCCTGGTGTGGAGAAAGCCTCTTGAGGGGGGATGGGGCGAGCAGGCAAGTCAGGACACGCTCTACTTTGCAGATAGAAAAAGGAGCTGTGTGTTAGTCGGTGTCCTGACACTCCTGCTCGCCCCCTCCCCCATCAAGAGGCTTTCTCCACACCAGGAAGAAAGCCTTGCATTACAGTGGTGAGTTACAGACAGAAGAAAAGGAAGTGAGCATTTCTCAGAAGAAATAAGGACATTTAAAAGCAAAATCGAAGCATGAGGTAAGTGAAAGAGGACTACACTAAGGTAAAGGAAGCTATTTAGGGGGGGAAAAAAATCCTTTACAACCCCTTTAACAATAAGGGTCTGTTATAGGTCTGGTAAAGAGAAAGAGAACCCCTGGTTGCTCTCCTCTCCCTTACCTATCCTACCCCTCGTTTTGCCCCCTTTCTCCCTTCCCTTCTCTTCCCAACCCCCTGGGCTTTCCCACACATGTCTCACATAAATGAGCGTAACTATGGGGAACTCAAGATGAGCCGACAGTTTGGTCCAAACCTATGTTCGGAATGGACTTAGGCTGTTCACATGTTAGGATGAAATTGCGAAATTTTGCCCATTTAGCCCCTTGTTCAGTGGGAGACAAAAATCATATATTCCCACCAAGTGCTCTTATTTTACTGTGCACATGCTTAATGAACAATTCTCTGTGCTTCACCATACATAAAACAATCTGTATGAATATCACTGTGCCCCTCTACTGGAAGAGGGCTCGCTAGCTGTTACTATGTATAAATAACAGGTCAAACTGCACTTTTTATAAGAACTGCCATGGGCGTTTACCACTCATCTGGTCTCCATCTCAAAGCCACCTCTCCAGCCTTCTTCTCAGCCCATATGTGCGAATAATGAAAGCCGCAAAAGGAAAATCATTACGCATCAAATTTTATTAAATAAATAATCCCTCATACAAATATCTTCACATGTACAGTATACACTTACATGTATAAGTGCCAAAACCAGCACTTACAGTATCTCACAAAAGTGAGTTCACCCCTCGCATTTTTGTAAATATTTTATTATATCTTTTCATATGACAACACTGAAGCAATTATACTTTGCTACAATGAAAAGTAGTGAATGTAAAGCTTGTATAACAAGGGTTTACCCTCAGCTTTGATAGCAAGGCAGTGGTCATCTTGGAGGTGTGTGTTGGGGTCGTTATCATGTTGGAATATTGCCCTGCGACCCAGTCTCTGAAGGGAGGGGATCATGTTCTGCTTCAATATGTCACAGTGCATGTTGGCATTCATGGTTCCCTCAATGAACTGTAGCTCCCCAGTGCCAGCAGCACTCATGCAGCCACAGACCATGACACTCCCACCACCATACTTGACTATAGGCAAGACACACTTATCTTTGTACTGCTCACCTGGTTGCCACCACACACGCTTTGTACCATCTGAACCAAATACGTTTATCTTGGTCCCAGATAGCAGAGTTGTAGAAGCAGGGGAGCTGGAACAGCTGTGATTGGTATCTCTGTGCAGCCAGCACCTGGGCTCCTGTACCCCTGGGACAGTTTGGTGAGATAAGCAGGGACTGGGATTTCTTCCTTATATCAGACGAGGATTGTATGTTGTACACATTGGATAACGTGTATACCACACCATCGATACATTGAGGAGCAATCAGAAGCAACTATGAGGACTCATGTTGATTGATCCAGTTTTCAATGCTTGTAAGATCAACCACTGTATGGTGAGTTGGATCCATACTGTCCGGTAAGAGTACCCATCATTATCCCCTATTCTGATGGTGGAGGCACCCCCAGGTGTGTTTGTCATCTCACACAGTTTCCAAGTTAAGTCCAAAGACAATTGGATCATCTATGGCTTATCACTAGTCCATTGACAAAGCTGTGATGATATCTATTATAACAACATTTTACCATTTTGGACTTATCAACTAGTGCACTTTTGCGTTGTTCATTATATATTTATTTCCCTAATTTTAGGGATATTTTATATTGTTTATTGCCACTAATGTTTCATGTACACAGGTGGTTGGAATACCAATATAATTGTTTATAATTTTTTTGGAGATTCACATTTTTATGTTACACTTTAATGTCACATTTCCTCTAAGGCCTCGTACACACGAGGCAATAGATTTGTTCAAAACGGTCTGTCCGACCGATTTGAACAAATCTGTCTGTTTGGATTTTGGTTTGCTCGCGTGTACACACGAGCAAACCAAAATCCCCGCCAGCAGACGGCGTGCTGACGTGTCGGTGACGTGGCGGTGACGTTGACGCCGCCACGTCACCGCACCAGGAAGTAAAACACTTCCGCGCATGCGCCGAATCCATTCGGCGCCGGTGCGAGACGACATGTCTGCTGGTAAGTGTACTAACCAGCAGACATGTCGGGCGGACGGGTTCCCACCCGATAGATTTCAAAGCATGCTTTGAAATCTGTCGGGTGGCCATATCCGTCGGCTCGCCCGTACACACGATCGAATCTGTCTGCTGGGACGGTCTAGCAGACCGTTTCCAGCAGACAGATTTGATCGTGTGTACGCGGCCTAAAGGATACACCCTATGAGGTCCTTGATGCTGTTATAAGGGAGGGTATTATCATTAAGACTTTTATGTCTTCGTTACAGCAATAGCGCCACACTTTTTACTTTTTTATCTTTTACAAAACTAGTCAGTTTGTTGTGTTTGGCAGCTTGCACTTTTCTTTAATATTGGCACAATATTTTTTCACTTTTTTCTTTGGAAACCTCCAAGACGACAACTGCCTTGCTATTGAAGCTAAGGGTAAAGGTGATGGACTGGCCAAGCATGTCTCCAGACCTAAACCCTATTGAGCATCTGTGGGGAATCCTCAAATGGAAGGTGGAGGAGCGCAAGGTCTCTAACATCCACCAGCTCCATGATGTCGTAATGGAGGAGTGGAAGAGGACTCCAGTGGCAACCTGTGAAGCTCTGGTGAACTCCATGCCCAAGAGGGTTAAGGCAGTGCTGGAAAATAATGGAGGCCACAAAAAATATTGACACTTTGGGCCCAATTTGGACATTTTTACTTAAAGGTGTACTCACTTTTGTTGCCAGCAGTTTAGACATTAATGGCTGCGTGTTAAGTTATTTTGAGGAGACAGCAAATTTACACTGTTATACAAGCTGTACACTCACTACTTTACATTGTAGTAAAGTGCCATTTCTTTAGTGTTGTCACATGAAAAGATATAATAAAATATTTACAAAAATGGTAGGGGTGTACTCACTCTTGTGAGATACTGTACTGTAGTTGTCACCCTATAACAAGAAGTGTCTAAAAAAAAGCTGCACATTCAGAAAAATGAAAAACAGTAACTAGGTTTACATTAGGGCTAGTAACCAAGGTCTACTATCTGTGTCCTAAGATACCTGCAGAAAGTCATAGTGAAGAAATGCTTCATTTTTTCTGTCACATCAGCTGTATCCAGAAGACTGTGAGTAAATGTGCTACTGTTTAATAATTGTAACTAAATTGCATAAATATCCAGATTCGTCTAGGCAACCCCGGACACTGGTGCCATTTACTACGCGCAAAGCCTCTTTTGCCGACACTCGACTCCCTCCCCATCAGCAGAGCAGTGCAGTGAGACACTAATGCATTCCAATTTCAGAATTCCCCGCTCTGCACCTGCACACTGAGAGGGAGGCACTGTGCCCCCACACATTGTAAAGAATAGGAAACATTGTTTGGTTCTCTAACTTTGCTGTAGCGGTGGGGGGCGATCCCGGTTTCCAGGAGGACGACGACTGTGATTAGCCACTACTAAAGCCAATCACAGTCCTACTAGCCCCATCCACCATCTGGAGGAAGATTACTCGCTTGGTTGCCACTACCAATCTCAGAAAGAATGGATTTCACTGTGATTGAGAAAACCACCATCAGTTGACAGTTTGTGGAATTACTGTTGAGCTTCTGGGAACTTTGTTGAAATTATTCCTGAACCTTTGCATCACTTGCATCACTTACTACTGAACCCCTGCACTCTGTGTCCCTTTAAGCCACAGCCAGTATTCAGCACAATGAAAATCACACCCAACCTTTGGCACAGCACTGCACTTTTTTTCAGCTACGGGGGCCCAACTTATGATCCTGCACACAGGCCCACTGCTTTGAAAAAATGCCCCAGACCTGAGCTCATCACTGTAAATTCATTCCAGATGTTTGTATGTGACATCACATACATAACATACAAGCACATGGGCTGGATGCGAGAGGTGGATCAGCAGGATAAGTGTGCCAGGACAGGTAGATGTGTCTCACCACTCTGCATATCACACATATCATAGATAAGAAGAGGGTACAGCAGTGCAGTAGAAGAGCAGGAGAGTACAGTGGTGGGGCAGATGTGCAGGGGAGGTACAGAGGTGGAAGAGATGAGCAGGGGTTTCAGCAGTGGGACAGAAGAGCAGGGGGGTACAGTGATGGGGAAGATGAATGAGCAGGGCGTTACAGTGGTAGGACAGATGAGCAAGTCACTTACCACACTTTACGGATTGTCACTTGCCCCATGTTGCGGATTGTCACTTACCACGTCACCTGCCACAAGTTGCGGATTGTCACTTGCCATGTAACCTGCCACATATTGCGGATTGTCACTTGCCACATGTTGCCACATGGGTAGCTGACAGGGAAGATGGGGGTCTGACAGGAGGGAGGTCTGACAGAGAGGAGGGGGGGTTTGGCAGAGAGGAGGGGGGTCTGGCAGAAAGGGGGTGGGGTTTGGCAAAGAGGAGGGGGGGGTTTGGCAGAGAGGAGGTTGGGTCTGGAGGGGAGGATGGGGGGTCTGGCAGAGAGGAAGGGGGGTCTGACAGAGAGCAAGGGGGGTCTGACAGAGAGCAAGGGGGGTCTGGCAGAGAGGAAGGGGGGTCTGGCAGAGAGGAAGGGGGGTCTGGCAGAGAGGAAGGGGGGTCTGGCAGAGAGGAAGGGGGGTCTGGCAGAGAGGAAGGGGGGTCTGGCAGAGAGGAGGGGGGTCTGGCAGAGAGGAGGTGGGGTTTGGCAAAGAGGAGGGGGGTCTGGCAGAGAGAAGGGGGGTCTGGCAAAGAGGAGGGGGGTTTGGCAAAGAGGAGGGGGGGTTTGGCAGAGAGGAGGGGGGGTTTGGCAGAGAGGAGGGGGGTTTGGCAAAGAGGAGGGGGTGTTTGGCAGAGAGAAGGGGGGGTTTGGCAGAGAGGAGGGGGGGTTTGGCAAAGAGGAGGGGGGTTTGGCAAAGAGGAGGGGGTCTGGCAGAGAGGAGGGGGAGCGTGCTGCTTTACTGATCCATTAGCAAATTAAGAGGGGAGGCGATCCGACGATGAGGGACTGGGGGCACTAACCACTGATAACAATGGACGGGTGCTGGTGGCGCCCGGCGCCTATCTTCCGGGACCGTGTTTGCCATGATGCTTCCTTCCCCAGCGTCGTCTGATTGGCCAATGGGGATAGTGGCCAGGAAGGTGGGTGGTGTCCCTGCAAAAACATTAGAGCCGCTCTCTGTTCAACACTGGAGCTCGGCTGACTGGAGAAAGGGGGGGGGGGGCAAGTGGGGGGGAGTAAGATACACCCACAGCCCGCCTCTCCCCTGTGTCACATCGCTGCTCCCAAAATCAACCCGCACCAACTACAGCTTCTTCCGGGTGTCATCTAATGAGAAAGGGGAAACATTGGTGGGGCAGATGAGCTGGGGGGTTACAGTGGTGGGCAGAAGAGCTGGGTAGTACAGTGGTGGACAGATATACAGGGGGTTACAGTGGTGGGGCAGGTGAGCAGGAGGTTACAGTGGTGGGAGAGATTTGCATGGGTGACAGTGATCTGAGGTGTTAAGGTGCATGAATTGGAGCTGATCTGAGGACTAGAGCTACAGGAATTGGGGCTGAACTGAGGTGTGAGAGTGCAAGATGTTAATTTCTTACTAATAATGTAGTTTACACATTTACTTTATAAAAAAATTTTTTTTCATGATTGAGAGTGTGAAGTTGAAATTTTTCTGTTATAAAATCGGCACGCTCAATTTTTATGAAAACATTTTTCGGCACACTGTGCTTAAAAGGTTGCCTACCCTTGATCTAGGCCCACCAGGAGTATGACTATAGAGTAAAAATTCCTGCATATGTTCCATCATCAGGCTTACCTTCGGAGTTGAAATTATGGGTAGAATCTGATTGGTTGCCCTGCACTGTTGATCTAGCCACTCTAGATTTTGGTTTCCTCCATCCTAGAGTATTTTCAAATGGCATTGAGATGTAGGCTTGCATTGTAGGAAGGCATTGTATAAAGATTTCCACTCCATCTACTATGTTGGCATAAATACCATGAGAATGTCTTTTAACATATAAAACATCTGAAAGGAAACATAATTTCAAACATTGAATGTAATATGGAATAATGATTTCAGGAAAGTATACAATTTGCACTACAAAATATTCAGCTATATTTTACCAGACATGTGGTACGCTTGGTCCATATCTCTAAAACTGCAATCCTTTGAAATCACAAATGTATGTTCATCATCTTCCTAAAGTAAAAATAAAAATAAATACAAATAAGCAGATGGTGGTAATAATACCGGTAATAATTGGGTTTGACAATGCATTTGGACAAATATATTTTTTCTATGAAGCAATGACTTGTGTTATTCAGGCATGGTAAAATATAAACAGAATCCATTAACTAAGATCAATTGCCACCTATCCCAATGTCCCCGTCTCTTTTTCCCCCTCCCCACTTACCGTGTGGTCCTGGTGGCACATTTCTGATACTCACCCACCCCAAGGATCCAGTGTTGTATTCCACCACCTCTTGGTCCTGTGCCTCTATGGTCTTGTTTGGCTTCATTGGAAGGCCCACTGACTCTCACTTTTTCAGCAGGTAGGCCTGCTGATGATGCAGCACTGGGCCCCTCCTCCTAATATTTTTTGCAGGAATCAATTTGCCTACTGGGATATGTGACGCATATATCCCAGAAGGTAAAGGGAGGACCTTGCAAGACATTTTGCCTAGGCGAGTGACGAGCAAGGGGGAAAAATGAAAAAAAAAATGTATTGTGTATTCGGAAATGTGGGCGGAGTGGAACGTGTTTAGATATATACGGAGGAGGGGAAGGCCTTGATAGATGCGAACCGATGGATGGAGCCGGCGTCGGGGGGTGCGAGGGGGAGGGAGATGCTGATTGTGGATTGGGGGGAAGGGGTTGGTGGAGAGGAGTCTTTTTTTCTCCTCTGAGAAGGGGGGGCGGGGCGGTAAAGCAGAGAGGAACAGAACAAGGGTAGGACCAATTGCCCCAACTCCACGGGGAGATAGGATACCCGGAGGGATGGGGGCTAAGTTACCCAAAGGAGTGTAGGAATGGAATTTAAGATTTAAAAGGGGTATTAATTGAGCAGACTCTGGGCTGTTGAGGGAGGGAAAGAAGAGTTATGATGAGATAAGGAATATACAAACTGTTTTTATTTGTTTGTTTTTTTTGCCCTGGAAACGACATTGTGAATTGGAATATTTGTTGATTTCCTTGCTGTATGATGTGTTGATTTTAAACCAGAGGGAGTGCCTCCCAGGTTTGTGTTACTTTTTCTGCTTAAAAATCAAATGAAAGAAGATTGAAAGAAAACAAAAAAAAATGTGGATGCCTGGTTTGAACGAAATTTGTAAATAGAAATATGTTGGGAAAAGTTTAAATGCTGCTTACCTGGCTGATATTATGATCCAGTATCTTCAATATTTACACTAATGCCAAACAACTTTACAGATAAAAGGCTCTGACTTTTCTAGCTACTTTAGCTTGTTTGTTTCAGATCAGTGACTCAGTGAAAACTTTCAGACCAGAAACAGCTAGACAACTTGTATTCTCAGATGAAGGTCTACAATTTTGGTCTATATATTGCTCCCAGTACCTTTTACCTCATAAACCTGAACACCTGGATAAGTAAATAGGGTCTAAATAAAAGAGCCATGTGTATTCTTGGTGTACTTTGTTTATTTTTCCAGATCTGTGCCACAACCCAGTGTGCAAATTTGTCTCTGTGCAGAAACTTCCTGTAATAAACACCAGTCAACACTGCTCTTTCTTCTTATGCAAGGTCGCTGGTCTTGTCTCCAACTCTTCCTGTAGTTTTCTGCAGGCAGACTGTAAAGGGTGAATCCTGATGGGTCCCTCTCATAGCTCTGTTCCCTGCACAGGCTATGTACACCACATGAAAAACTCGTTAAAGGTTAACTGGTGGAGATGTAGTTCCACATCAGCTCAAATGCCTGACGAAGGGGCCCTGCACGGCTCCGAAACGTTGCACTCTCTTTGTGTTGTTATAATGCAATAAAACATTCGTTTGGACGCTATTTATGTAGTTCCATGGTGTGCTGGCAAATATTCCTACTGTAGATCCACATCAATCACAATGAACGATGACCACTGACCCACCGAATAATTAACATGCTGAGCCACTGAAAAGTCAGCTCAATGAACTGTTCACCGTGAATGACAGCTCCTGACCCCACAAGATGATGTTACGCCGAGTAAATAGACACCTAACATGTCATGCTTTAAAATTGTGCAAACTCATGGAATGGCGCCAAACTTTGTTACTTAAAAATCTCCATAGGCAACGCTTTACATTTTTTACAAGTTACTAGTTTAGAGTCAGGCCGCGTACACACGGCAGAGAACCTCGACAGGCAGAACACATCGTTCCGCCTGTCGAGGTTCTCTGCCGGCCGTCGAAATCGGCGACCCGCCCGTCGGGAATGGCAACCAGCCATTCTTCCAGGCGGGCCGTCGAGCAAATAGAGAGCGTGCTCTCTATTTCTGCTCGACGGGCTTCCCGACGGGAAGCTCGCCGAGAGCGTACACACGGCCGAGGTCCTCGCTGGAATGCAGCTTCCAGCGAGGTTCTCGCTGGTTTCCAGCGAGAACCTCGGTCGTGTGTACGCCGCCTTACAGAGGTGGTCTAGTGCTAGAATTGTTGCACACGCTCTAACGCACAGTGTGACATCTCACATGTGTGGTTTGAATGACGTTTACATACGTGGGCGGGACTTACGTGTGTGTTCGCTTCTGAGCACGAGCTACCGGGGACAGGGGCATTTTGATTTTTTTTACTTATTTATTTATTTTTTACACTTTATTTTACTTTTTTTTTTTCGATTGCTTTTATTCCTTTTACAGGGATTGTAAACATCCCTTGTAATAGGAATAGTGTGTGACAGGTCCTCTTTAAGGAGAAATGCGGGGTCAATAAGACCCCACATCTCTCCTCCAGTCTGGAAAGTCTGGAAAGAATGAGATTGTGAAAAAAAAATCACAGATCTCATTCTTACTAGCCGCAATTGCGGTTTGTTTACTTACGGGTACCCAGGCGTGACATCATCACATTGCGCCCGGGCCTCCGATGGTCATAGAGATGACTGGTCACCAGCCATCTCCATGCCTCCCATCCGGCGCAAGAGAACGCCTACAAGCTCCTCTCCAGGTGGTATAAAACCCCGCTCAAACTCCACAGATTTAATCCCGCACTCCCTGGGGTCTGTTGGCGGTGCCAATTGGAGATGGGCTCTTTCCTTCACGTCTGGTGGACCTGCTCTAAAATCCAACCCTATTGGACAGAGGTCCACAGACTCATTACACACGTGACGACTGACAACTTAGATTACACACCTGCCCAGTTTCTTCTCCACTTCTCCCCGACGCTCCCGAGAGGGTATTGCAGGTCCCTGACCATGCACATGGTGAATGCTGCTCGAATGTGCATCCCACTTAACTGTCTCTCTCCGCACCCCCCATCCCTAACCGACTGGTTCAAACGTCTCCAAAAAACAATGGAGATGGAAGAACTAATCCACCAGGCTAATGATAATCCTACTAAGTTTACCGAAACTTGGGCAGCCTGGGTCCATTTCACTACGACTGACGAATACAAGACTATCAGACCCTGACGACCCTGGCCAGATACCTTCACCTCCCACTGCCCTACCGAGCTGTGGCGGCATGTCCCCCTCCCTATTTTCTCCCCCCAGTGCTATCCCCCCCCCCCTGTGGCCATGACCCCTACTCCCTCCCTCTATAATACCCTGAGTGCCTCTAAGGTCTGCTGTCTACTAACAGACACCACCACTTTACCACCCAGATAAGTATTAACGAGACTGGCGTAAGTATCTAAATGAGAAGTAAGTTGGTCTCCTATATCCTATACCAAGCCGTTTCCCCCGTGACAATGGGGAGACTAAAGCGAACGCTTCGCCCTCTAACAAAGCATCTCCCACGGTCGATTGTTCAAGGGGGGGTGTGACTGACGCTTCTCATGGCCTCCCGAACAGGGGACCCCACCCACGAAGTCTCATTCCTTTATGCATGTTTCTGTTTATTTTGTTTGTTACCACTAATGGCTACAATTCTGCAGTATCTGGACTCCTTGTTTGTATTTCTATGTGCTACAAGCAAAATATGGCGGCTGCGTCCGCACATGCTCCCTATGCTCACCAATGTGCATGATTGTACTTTTTATCCCTGTTGAAAAATTCAATAAACACTTTGGAAAAAAAAAAAAAAAAAAAGTTAATTTGCACAGCCCTACTAAAAATGATTAAATTCATTGAAACATTGGCCTGTCCATAACTTAAAACTCATACTTGTACTCGTACAGATGCTCCGATGCTTAATCTGATACCTCCAGATTTGAGCCCTTCCGCCCACTTCTGGCATTTCCCCCATCCAGGGGTGACGAGCCTTGATGGCAGCTGTCATTTCCGGGTGCGCCAGCCATTGTTGGTTCTGTCCATCAATCTCTCACACTTCCACAGAGCCAGAAGGCTCGTCTGACAATTCGCTCCCTGTCCGGCTTTGAGCACTTTCTGATGTCCAGCTCTGCAGCTGTTCTGCCCCCCCCCCCCCAGGCTCATCCCACTCTCGTCAAGCTCTCCTCCCTCCATTTGCCACGGACCTTCTCCCCACCCATTCCCCCAGTTCCCCCCGAGTTCCCCTCTCCCTCCCACTTTACCCTCCTCTCTCACACTTCCATCTAGCCAACAAACTGCCAGCAATGCCCAGCACCTCTCGCAGCTGCTTCTTCATCCCCTGCAGTTCCTGCAGTTCCCTCCACTATTGCCTAACCCCCCCCCATAACCAGCCCGTCAGCCAGTTTGGGGCGAACACAACAAATTTGAGGGCTGCTCGGCTGCACAGTGCATTCTATACCATATTTAGATGAAGCCATGCACCTGACCACTGTTTTCTTTTTGTGTTTTTTTTGTCTTTCTTTTTTTGGTCCACTGCCATCCCCCTTATTTTTTAATTGTCAGACACAGCTTTTCTGACTGCAATGCTGTTCTCCTTTTTTTTTCTTTATAGATTTTACATTTCTGCCAGCATCAGTCATCAATTTAAAGCGCACCAAACACCACTTTTCATTTAATAAAGTGCCTCCAATCACACATTTCACCCTTATCATGTCTGAAAAGCCAATAAGGAGAGTCAGACGTTCCCATGCATGCCACTATGAGGGTGCTAGCAGTGTCAGTGTCCACAGGCAAAGTTGGACGTGGTTCTCCTCAAGCAGGGCACATTCGTCTATGCTTAGTGGTGTTGCCAGTGCCACAGCATGCAAAAGAGGTGCTGGAATGGCTTACTAAACCATCCTCATCCCCTATGACCCAAGCTGACACTAGTGCACAGTTCACCGCAGCTACCAGAGTGGCTTATTCTGTCTCATTGTCCACAGCTTTTCCTGCCATAGCCCCAGCATCATGCATGGAGGAGTCAGCTGAATCATTTTAACAGCCACTTGCTATTGGGGACGTACAGACATTATTTGATTCTGATATTGGTTCTGAGGTACAGGAAGGGAGTAACATGAGCCTACAGAGAGGGGAAAACAATGATAAACAACAAATTGGCAGTCATGTTCCCCCAGCTGCTGCCAAGTTGGTCACTAATGCAACCTGGGTGTCAGATAGAACATAGGGGGAAAGTGAGGGGGAGAAACAACCTCATCGATGCAGGATGTCCTCCAGAGGCAGCCATAATAGAGGAGTAGAGAGCAGCCACCATATTTCATTAGATTGTGGAGCTGTTTTTCTTCCGGCCCACTTCCTACAGCAAAGCTGTGTGGGCCTTTTTTAGCACACGCACAGCCGATCACACTGTTGCAATTTGCAATCTCTGCTGCAAGCAGATCAAGCATGGCAAAACACCAGCCATTTGGATACCGTATGCTTGAAAAGGGATTTACTCTCCTACCTCTCAGCCCATTGACAAGAGCACCTAAAAGCCACACACAAGAGACACATTTCTTCTCCTCCTTACTCACCTTTCATGTCTACCCTGCTATATCTCATGACCTCATAGCAACCTCCACTATGATGACATAGCAAAGGATGTCACAGGTCCTTGCAACACGTCTGCCAGCAGCACATCAGGCAAATTTCTCTGCCCCAACTGCTGCAGCAGAACAAAAATACACTCCTTGCCACCCACATGCCCAGTGTCTAAATTCCAGCTTGTCAAAGTTGCTGGATTTACAACTCCTGCCTTTCAGTCTTGTGGATTCTGCCCCCTACTGTACCACAATGGCAGGTTCACAGTTGATTTTTCTTTGCATGTAAGGCCATTCCATCTCTATATCAACACATTGAAGGTAAAGTTTTGGCATCATTGGGCAAGGCAGTCAGTAGCAAGGTCCACATTACTGCTGACATGTGATCTAACAAGCATTGTCAGGGACAATATATTTTGTTCACAGTACACTGGGCAACTCTGCTTGCAACTAGGAAGAATGCAGGACAGGGCTCAGAGCTGGAGCTTGTTTTCACACCACATCATTATACAGCTGGCGGTGATGATTAAAGATTTGTTATCCCCACCCCCTCCTCCTCCTCCATTTCCTCATCTGCTGAATTGTCCTATTCACCACCACAAGTACCCCCTATGCATTCAAGAGGCCATTCAATTACTCAGGCTAAAATATGCCATAAAGTGCTTCAGCTGGTCTATCTAGGGGACAGAAGCCACATCGTAGCAGAGATTATTTCAGCTCTGCAGGGACAGGCCGACAGGTGGTTTATGCCATTGAAGCTTGAGCCAGGAATGGTAGTGTCGATAATGGCCCTAACCTTCTGTCTGCCCTTCGACTGGGAAAGTTGACACATGTGCCATGTCTGGCCATAGACAGCCAGTGTTCGGTTGGTATTTGTGACAAGCCCACTAGATGGAACTCAACTTTGGCAATGCTGCAGCAACTTCTCATGCAGCAGAAGGGCTTCAATGAATACCTGTGTGAGTGTGGCACAAGGCCAGGTTCAGGACAACGCAGATTTTTTTCCCCACACCAATGGCTGCTGATAAAGGATGCATGCACTGTACTGTCACTAATTCAAGAGGTGACAAGGATGGTGATGCATCCATCAGTGACACAATGCCTCTTTTGTACCTACTGGAGCAGACTCTGCAAGGCATAATGGACAGAGCACTTGAGGTAGAGCAGCAGGAGGAAGAAGAGGACTTCCTTTCCTTTCAAGGCCAATTTATGCAGGACACCATTCTTGAGATGCCACAGAACACATAAGATAAGGAGGGAGGAGAAGGATTCTAGCAGTTTGGGAGGAATTTAAGCAGAGGAAGACATACATCAAACCTTAAGAGATGGTTTACAGTCCCCAGAAACCTTGGGAGTAGTATGTGGCTGGGAGGAGGCAGTTGCAGATACTGTAATCCTCGGTGACCCCGAGGACTCTGCTCCTCATGCCTCCGCAAATTTCCGTAACATGGGCTCCCTCATGCTTCAAAGCCTGCAAAACAACCCGAGAATTTGTGGCATCAACGAGAAGGTTCACTATTGGTTGGCAACCCTTGGTTACAAGGGGAAAGTCTCAGGAACTCACCCTGCCCTCTCCGAGGCCCTACAAGATTAAATATCTTAAGAACACTATAAAGAAGATTTTATTTAACACCTTTTCCAGATTTTGGTAGATTGCAGTCTCATGAAAAAGATAGTTTTGAGGTTTCTATTAGTCAAAGGAGGATCGATGCAGAAGAGGGCCGCCTCGGTGATGCATTTAAAAAAAATGACCTCGGCACCCTGAGCTGTCAGCTTCAAGATCCCATTGGCAGCTTCTGCATCATATGATGGAAGATTATCTAGGGGCAAAAACAGATATGGATAGCTTTCCAGTAGACGATTCATATGAGAATAGAACATTGGTCAGAACCTTCCCAATATGCAATTGAGCTGCTGGGCTGCCCTGCATCCAGTGTGCTTTCTGAATGGCCATTTAGTTATGCCAGGGGTTTTGCGACAGATAAAAGAACACATCTGTCCACAGACTCAAGTGACCGGCTGACATTTGTCAAAATGGATCAGTCCTGGATTACCAGCAGCTATCAAGTCCCTGATGCCGCTGATTAAGTGTTATTGGGATCTCTACAAGACTGTTTAGGCTGCCTAGTGTTGTGGTTGCATCACATTTCAATTTTTACAGCATGGCCAATTCTTGCTTTCATCAAGAGTAACTCTCTTTAGAGGTTTACGACGTGAAGGCATCATCGAAATCCAACACTCAAAAACCAATGTTTCCACAACTGTGTGAAAGAGGTGTCAAATTTCTATTTTTTATACCAAGGCCAACTCTTGCTTTCATCAAGAGTACCCGTAGATGGTTAAGGGGCGAAGGCACGTCAAAATCCAAAGATCAATTTTTCCGCAACTGTGTGACAGGGATGACAAATTTCAGTTTTTTACAGCAAGACCAATTCTTACTTTAATCGAGCGTACCTCTAGAACCCAGGTCAGCAACCCATCGATCATAGTCCACAGGTGGACTGCGAGCAGGTGACAGGTGGATCACAAAGAGATCCCCAGACTGCCGACACTGTTTTCCCTGACAGCTTCTGAGCATGCATGTGTTTGCTTAATCAATCCCAGCCAGCAGAGACAGCCCCCGTCCCATGCATACGTGCAGCTGCAGGGTGGGGAAAGCCTTGCAAATAGCTTGGGAGTAGGGATGAGCCGAACACCCCCTCGGACCGAACATTTGCACGAACATTTAGAACCCCATTGACGTCTATGGGACTCGAACATTCAAATTTAAAAGTGTTCATTTTAAAGCCCAATTTTCAAGTTATTGTTGAAAAACGTCTTTGAGAACCCGGGTCTTGCCCCAGGGAACATGTATCAATGGAAAAAAAAGTTTAAATGAAATGAAAGTATGAATGAAAAATATCTTTAATTATCGTACCTGCTGGGTGTCTATAGTATGCCTGTGAGTTGGCATGTGTTTAGAACTGTCCCTGCACAAAATTAGATTACTATAAAAAAAAGTAATTTAATACTGCTTGCGGCTTTAATGTAATGTTTGGTCCCTGCAATATGGATGAAAATCACTGAAAAAAATAGCATGGGTTTCCCCGCCACCACTCCACTTCATTACAAAACCCTTTGGCCCTATATACATTAAACAGCAGTATACAGGCGGTGCAAACAAGACAAGGACTGTAGGTTTGTTAAGTAGAATCTGAACCATGTCATACTTTGCTACTGCATATTGCACAATTTCCTAAAGAAAGTAATTAGCACACTTGCACTAAAAACCAAGTGGGTTTAGGTGCAAAGTAATTAGCACACTTGCACTATAAACCAAGTGGGTTTAGGTGCAAAGTAATTAGCACACTTGCACTATAAACCAAGTGGGTTTAGGTGCAAAGTAATTAGCACACTTGCACTATAAACCAAGTGGGTTTAAGTGGAAAGTAATTAGCACACTTGCACTATAAACCAAGTGGATTTACGTGGAAAGTAATTAGCACACTTGCACTATAAACCAAGGGCCGGATTCAGAGAGGCTTACGCACAAATATACAAATATACGCCGTCGCATCTTTGCGCCGATTCTCAAAGCAAGATACGCTTTGAGAATCGTAAAGATAAACCACCAAAAAGGCGTAAGGCGATTCAGAATGGGGCTGGGCGTAGGTTACATTGACTATTTGCGACGTGATTTTGAGCATGCGCACTGGGATACGTACACGGGCGGTGCATGCGCCGTTCATTCGCTACATAATTTACATGGAGTCACGGTTAATTTTAATACAACACGCCCCCTACCTGCCTACTTTGAATTACGCGCACTTACACCGGCACATTTACGATATGCCACCGTAACTTAGAACGCAAGTGCTTTGTGAATACAGCACTTGCCTCTCTATATTGCGGCGACGTATCATAAAGAAGATACGCTACGCCCAGACAAAGTTACGCCGGGCTTTCTGAATCTGGCCCCAAGTGGGTTTAGGTGCAAAGTAAAGAGCACACTTGCACTATGCACCATCAAGTGGGTTTAGTTGCAAAGTAATGCGCAAACTTGCAGTATACAGCATCAAGTGGGTTTAGTTGCAAAGTAATGAGCAAACTTGCAGTATACAGCAAGTTGGTTTAGGTGCACTAAGCACACGGGCAATACAACATGTGAGAACACTGCAGCTAGCACAATCAACTGCCTGACAGATTAGGAAGAACTAATCTAACTAAACTATACAGTGTATAAATATATGTACAACTCCTGGGATGTATATATATATCCTCTACACACTGTAAATTTAACTGACTAGCCTGCCTGCTCTATCTAGCTAGAAAAAAAGACAGACAATCTCTCTCTCTCTGTGTCTGATCTGTAACCAGTGCTGGAACACACTACACAAGGCCGCCCAGCAGACGGCCTTTTATAGTGTGGGGCGTGTGCTAAAGCCCTGAGCCATAATTGGCCAAACCCAGGTGTCCCACGTGGGTAGGTACCGGAGCATGATGGGACTGTGACGTCGTAGGTGGCCTATATAAATCGGTGCGAGCCGCGCACCCGGCATTGCAGCGGGAGGAAGCGACGTGTCAACATCTAAAGAAAAGAAGAAACGAAGACGGCCGAAGAAGAAGCAGGAGGCAGAAGGCGACAGAAGAAGAAGGAAGAAGAAGACAGAAGCCTGGGCACACCACCCCCCGCCGAAGACGTCGGAGGAAGCCCGCAGGGGAGGGGGTGCTTTTATAAAAGCGCCCCCCCCCCCCCCCCCCGGCGGCAAAAGAGAACCAGACGGCGGCGAAGAAGAGCGGCACCCACCCCCCCTCGAAGAAGCAAGCCCTCCCTCGTGAAAGAGCTAAAGAAGAGAGGGGGGGCCCCGGAGCAGACTAATACAATATTTTAATATCATGTGCTGTGTTTTTTTAACACTTTGCTTCCAGGTGAATGGGTAGTGGTACGATGTACCCCATACTCATTCACGTAGGGTGGGGGGCCGGTATCTGGGGGCCCCCTTATTAAAGGGGGCTCCCAGATTCCAATGGGCACCCTGCCCGCAGACCCCGACAACCAACGGCCAGGGTTGTCGGGAAGAGGCCCTGTCCTTATCAACATGGGGATAGGGTGCTCTGGGGTGGGGGGGGCTGCAGTGCGCCCCCCTGCCCCAGAGCACCTGACCCCCCCATGTTGAGGGCATGCGGCCTGGTACGGCTCAGGAGGGGGGGCGCTCGCTCTTCCCCACTCCTTTCCTGACCGGCCGGGCAGCGTGCTTTGGATACAGGTCTGGTATGAATTGTGGGGGACCTCCACGCCGTTTTTTCGGCGTAGGGGGGTCTCCTTACAACCCATTCCAGACCTAAGGGCCTGGTATGCTCCTGGGGGGGAACCCATGCCGGATTTTTGTTTAAAATTTGGCGTGGAGTTCACCCTCATGATTCATACCAAACGCTGCGCGTAGAATTGGCGGGGATCCCCGATGCTTCTATGACGGCATTGTCCCCATCGCGGCAAGCTGGCTTCCGCGATGGGGCTCGTAGGTGTTCAATCTCGCTAAGAAAGGGAGCGAGATTGACATAATATCGTGGTCACCTACTGTATGTCACTTCCACTTGAGACTCCTGAGATCTACGTTTCGCTTTATCGAGGACTCTGACAAAATTTCTATGGTCAATGCAATGGTTGGTAGTCAACTTGATTACTGCAATTCCCTGTATATGGGTGTGTCTAAGAACATCTTGCACAAGCTTCAGCTGGTGCAGAATGCCGCTGCCAGGCTACTCACGGGCGTGGGTGGTACGATCACATCACTCCATCCCTACAGGCCTTGCACTGGCTGCCCGTGGCACAACAGGCTCAGTTCAGGACTGGGTGTCTTGTGCATAAGGCCATTCATGGTTTTGGACCAGGCTATATCAGAGAAAAATTTATTAGACATGTGCCTACCAGATCGCTGCGGTCTGGAATTTGGCTTTTTTGAACATCCCCAAATTTGCCAAAAAGAAATGCGGTGGGAGGACCCTGGAAGTTCAAGGAGCTCAGTTCTGGAACTCCTTGCCTCCTCCCATAAGACTGGAGAATGATCTCCTAAAGTTTAGGAGATTGTTAAAAACATGGCTATATATCCAGGCTTTCGGGGTGACTTAAATATTAAGTATTCTAATAGCTCTAAATTTTATATATTTAACTTTGTATGTTTTATATTTTCTTGTTCGCTGATTGTTATTGTTTTATTGTCACTTGTTTGGTCGATGTAGTTTTTTGCCCCTTTTCTGTTCTGTTTTATCCCACCAGCGCATCGAGGCACGTGTGTAAGACTGCGCTGTTGTTTTATAAGCATTTTAATAAATAAATAAATACTGATACCAATGATGGGACACTATTCCTCCCACTGATACCAATGATGGGGCACTATTTCTCCCACTGACACAAATGATGGGGCACTATTCCTCCCACTGACACCAATGATGGGGCGCTATTTCTCCCACTGACACACATGATGGGGCACTATTCCTCCAAATGATACCAATGATGGGACACTATTCCTGCCAATGATACCAATGATGGGACACTATTCTGGTGCAATTAGATTTGTGAAGTAGGACTGAGGAATTCTAATTCTCTCCCTATAAGCACAATCAGGAACCTTTCCCTACAGTAGCTAATGCAAAGTATGTTACAGGAACATATGCAATACTGGTGCATTATGCAGAGTTTCTGACAGGAACATATGCAATGCAGCTGCAATTAGATTTGTGAAGTAGGACATACTCCTATAGATTTCTCTGCTTTTAAGAACATCAGGAACCTTCACCCCAAATTATCTAATGCAGAGTATCTGACAGGAACATATGCAGTGCAGCTGCAATTAGATTTGTGAAGTAGGACAGACTCCTATCTAATTCTCCCCTATAAGAACATCAGGAACCTTTCCCTACAGTAGCTAATGCTATGTAGATCGCTGAGTATTGTAATTTCTGAAGCAGCACAATCCTATCTAAATCTGTCCCTGAGAAGAGCAGCAGCAGCAACAGCAACAGCAGCAGCCTTTCCCTACCATAGCTAAAGCAGACTGATGAGCTGTGCTGTGTGCCTATAGCTTATATAGATGCTGGGTCACATGCTCGGTTACATGCTGCACTGGCCAATCACAGCCATGCCATTAGTAGGCATGGCTGTGATGGCTTCTAGGTCACACAAGTAAAACAAATGGTGATTGGCTGCCATGCAGTGCCCCGTTATATAGCCAAAGTCCGAACCTGAACTTTCAGAAAATTATTCTGGTTCGGGTTCGGGTCCAAAAAAAAAAAAAGTTCGGTACGAACCCGAACTTTACTGTTCGGGTTCGCTCAACCCTACATATAAGCATTCAAAGTGGGCACTTTTAATTTTTCAGGTTCGGTTTCCATAGACTTTAATAGGGTTTGCGTCCAAACTTTTGCCATAGTCGAGACTTATAGCACAATCCAAACCAAGGGGTGTTCGGCCTATCTCTACCCTGAATGAGCAAGGTAAGTGTTTTATTAAAATTGAAATTACCCTAGAATCGTATCTATAGTTTAATGTAAATGAGTGGCACACTGTGCTAAACATTTTTGGGGGTACCCCAGGTCTATTCTCATCTTTCCAGGGGACTTGGCACCACGGCTTCTTCGGCTTCTGCCCTGCCTTCTTTATCTTATGCAGTTCAGTGCAGGACCATGTGTCCAGCGATCCGGCTCCCTGTCACTGCAGTTTTGGTGGCGGGGTCCGGGTCTGTCTGAGCTGATCACGGCCTTTGGGTATCTCTCGCTCAGCAGCAGGTCTAATTTCAACCCATCTCCATCCTCAGCTACCGCTAGTTCAACTCCCCTGCTGTGGCACCAGTGCCCCCTTGATGGCCATTTCTGTCTCCACTCTGTCTCTGTTTACTCCATCTCCACTGTCTTTAGATTCTTCTGCCACCACTCACCTGCTACAGCTCCAGTGGTGGCTTTTACAGTTTCTGTCACCGCCTCCAGGCAGCTCGATGCAAAAAAAAAACACAAACTCTCTGGTCCAACTCTCACCCAGTCTCTCAAATCCGCTCTCTCTTCCTGGGATAAGCTATTAAGCTGAGTCAGCAGTATCCACCTACCATGCTTTTTGGAGTTTTTCGTGGAGCAGGCAGCTAGACGCTGCCATCTGCCACCACTGATGTAAAGGGATTTCATGTTCGGTAATGTATAAATGTAACACTTGCCAGTATTCTTTACCTCTTAAATTATTTATAGTACTTTCTCTTGCAATGCCTTCCCCTACATTTCTTGCAGAAAGGAAGGCGCCAACATTTTGCAGGCATTATTCAGGGTTTGTGATGTTAGCTCAAAGCTGACACAATCATTTAAATCACAGTGCCTGTCTAGGTGTGTTCACAAATGTCTGAACCTCGCTGGGAGCCGCATTCTGCCGAGAACCTCGGCCGTGTGTACGCTCTCGGCGAGCCCCGCCCGTCGGGAAACCCGTCAAGCAAATAGAGAGCAGGTTCTCTATTTGCTCGATGGCCCGTCGGGATCAATGGCTGGTTGCCTTTCCCGACGGGCGGGTCGCCGAATCTGACGGCCGGCAGAGAACCTCGATTGGCGGAACAATGTGTTCTGCCCGTCGAGGTTCTCTGCCGTGTGTACGGGGCCCTGACACAGACATATGACTTGAGTATGACTTGACTTAACCGTGACTTGCTACAAAGACAAAATATTGCAGACTGGTCAGTGAGAAAGGATACTGAGGAAGTAGAAGCTAATGTACAAGCTAATGTCATCATCTATACCTAGCAAAATTCACCCTACTGCTTTAACTATACTGCACAAAGTCAAAGACTGCTTTTAATGGTGAAACTGCATTTTAATGGTGGAAATTATATTGTATAAAGGGTCCACGTTAATACCTGTATACTAAAGCATAACTGCCAGTCACTAAGTCTACATAAAATTCTAGTATAAATCTGTAGTATAGATTCAGTATAGATCAGCATTGGATTACCAACTATTTGATTCTTGTATTGCTTACATTTAATTGGATAAGAGTGGCATTCACATGCACTTGGATTTTACACCTTATGGGCCAGATTCAGGTAGATGGGAGCGTCTTTACTCTGGAGTAACGTTTCTCATTTACGTTACTCTGGCGACATTTTAGGAGCAAGTGCTGTTATTCATGAAGCACTTGCTCCTAAAGTTGCGGCAGCGTATCGTAAATGAGTCGGCGGAATTCAAATTGGGCGGGTACGGGGCGTGTATTATTTAAACTAAGCGCGATCCCGCGGCGAACGTACTGCGCATGTGTCGACTGTCAATGCATCCCAGTGCGCATGCTCCAAATTCTGTCAGTGAACGTCAATGACGTCAAATCCCCATTCATGGACGTTTTACGCAAGCGACGCGATTTTATTTTTTTTCGACGCGATGACGACGGCTATACTTAACATAGGATACTCCACTAGGGGGCTGCTTTATCTTTACGCCGCGTATCGCTTACGGAAACGTCGGAAAGTCACTGCGTCGCGCCCGAATACGATCGTGAATTGCCGATTCCCGTTGATTAACATATTTTTTCGGCGTTAATCAGCGGGAACGCCCCCCGACGCCATTTTTAAATTAAAGTTGCGATGCGATGGCGAAATTCAATTACGCCGCTCGCATCGGAACTCCAACCTGGCGTTTCTTGTTTTCTGGTTACAGAAAACAGAAACGCCGGCTTAAAGTGACAGTTAGGCCGGGCATCGTGTTGCAAACAGTTTCCACTCAATTAAGGAAAGATTTAGCCGCCAACTGGGACAGGGGGCCTTCTTTAGATGGCCATTTTCGGGACCTCTCGTTTGTCCTAAACAACCTTAGTGAGGGTTCCTATATTGAACTTGAACGCCAGTTTGGCCACTGTGTTATCGTGTGGTTGTAGAGAGTCCTGTCACATTCCCAGGGTGTATAGCCATGTAGTACACGGCTATACACCCTGGGAATGTGACAGGACTCTGTTTGCAACACGATGCCCGGTTCTACAGGAAATTTTTGTAAGCAGCCCTGATCTTTAGTAAAGATCTCCCGTATTTTTTTTATATATTCATTGGAGGACCTTCTAAATATGTCCTTATCTACGTGCCTATAACCTACTTGTCGAATTGACCTTGGATGCACTCGATGTATGACCGTCGGCCATAAAACTACGTGTGCTTTGTTATATACTATCGCTACAAAGTCCTTACCATACCGCCCTGAAGAAGCCCCACGGCGAAACGTGCATCGGCGACTTTAAGGACCTTTTTGTGTACAGTGGTTAATCCATATACTTGTACCTCTTTTTTTTTTTTTGTAACTGTATTGTAATTTATGTTTTATTTTTTACCTGATGATATTAAAATTTTGAATTTTTAAACAAAACTACTTCCTTGGCCTCAAAGTCCGACCATCAATACCTTTTCATAGTTATTGGTTTCCCCCCTTTTTTTCTACTTTTTGGATAGATTGGTTGTGTTACTAATTTAATTTTATCAATTCATTTCTGAATGTTTCATTTATTATTTTCCAAGTTGTGATTTTCCTATGTAAATGAGTATCCAGTACATCCACTCGTTTACCAAAAAAGTGTAAAAAATAAATAAAAAAACAGAGAAAGTTTGTGACATTTCCTTTAGTTAAAAAAACAATAAGGAAATAGAAAATTGTCCCCAGTGTAGATCCATCATCAATCACGATGTCTGCTGTCACAGACGACCAGAAAAAAAGAAAAAAAAACTCTGCTTCCGGCATAAAACTCCCACTGTCTGAAAGTTCTTAAATAACTAAAGGGCAAGGCCTCCTGATGACATCTCTGGGTGACCCCACCCTCTTGTGACATCATCAACCGAGGCATGTTGGGTCCATGATGCAGAAGGGGCAGGGTGCCAGCAATGTCAACAGATGGCCCCGCCTTGCCCCTTAGTTGGCCTCTTTGTTTTCCTTTTAAGGCGGCGGCAGTGGCATTCATCATAATTGACACCACTGACACAGCTGCTGTGATTTCCAGTGCATCTCTTGCATTTTCTGTGCAGGTGGTTGCAACTGTGGAACCACCCATACAAGTGTGAAATAGGCCTTCGGCGGCGTACACACGACCGAGGTTCTCGCTGGAAACCAGCGAGAACCTCGCTGGAAGCTACATTCCAGCGAGAACCTCGGCCGTGTGTACGCTCTCGGCGAGCATCCCGTCGGGAATGCCGTCGAGCAGAAATAGAGAGCATGTTCTCTATTTGCTCGACGGCCCGCCTGGATGAATGGCTGGTTGCCATTCCCGACGGGCGGGTCGCCGAATCTGACGGCCGGCAGAGAACCTCGACGGGCGGAACGATGTGTTCTGCCCGTCGAGGTTCTCTGCCGTGTGTACGCGGCTTCTGTGTGAAAAAGGTGCATCTGTTGTAATTTTTAAGAGCGCTATAAAGGGGAAGTTTCATTCGATTTGCGGCACCCTTTGGGCTGATTATGCAAATTTCCCTTCTAATAATCTGCTTCTGAGCATGCACATTTTTTTCCCCCTTCATTTTAAGCCTACACGTCCGTTTTGCACAACGTGAAAAACTACGAGAAAAAATAGAGCGTGTTCTAAATTTTTAATGCCCATTTTTCACGTCAAGAAAAATGCTCTGGAGCCTACACATCGACGTTTTTAATAACCAATTAAAAAAATTGCATTTTTCTCATCATAAAAAACGGTTGTGTGTACGCGGCATAAGGGAAATATACAGCAAATTTAAAGTTTTGTGTAAAATAATTAATTGGACCTATGCCTAGAAACGAAACCCTAAATACACATTTCATACTAATGGATTGCATATGATTTTATTAGTATTTTCCAGCAGGGATCCAAATACAGGCGAACCAAGACCACTCCATAACATATTTGGATCAGCCCAATCCATTTATTAATCAACAGACCTTAAGAAAATATACACAGTGGAACCTTGTTTAACTAGTAACACGCTTAATGAGCATTTTGAAAGACGAGCAACTCTAAAAAAAATCCTGACTCGGTTTGCGAGTGTTGTCTCGCAAAATAAGCAGGATTCAAGCCAATGGAGTGTGCAGTACTGCACTTGGCCAGAGGTGTGGGGGCGCCGGTGACTCTCGGAATGGTTAGGAACCACTCGGAAATACTTGGAAACACTCGGAAATAATCAATTTCCGAGCCTGTCCGAGGGTTTCTGAGTTCAGTAGAGCTGTCCCAGAGTATTTCCAAGGCTCTGCAGTGCCCCCCCACCTCTGGCCACATGTGGTATTACATGCAATAGAAGTCAATGTGTTACTAATTATCTTTGTTTCCATTGACTTCTGGGGGGAAACTTGCTTTGATATGCTTTGGATTACAAGCATTCTCCTGGAACAGATTATGCTCGTGATTCAAGGTTCCACTCTACCTAATTCAGACACTTAAACAGAACCCAAAATGTGGTAAACCACATACTAAATTAGGTGATTTGCATTTTACTTACCACTTTTATATTTATAGTTATACTGCTCAAGCAGCTTGTTGACTGAGCATTTGGAGTTTCTATTTCTCCCAAAATGATTATGCCATCAATCTGTTTAAAAAAAAATAGGGCACATATTTAAATAGGCAACCTTTCACCTACATATTGTACATACATTGGTAACGGTAAATGTGATGACCATTAATAGTAGTAGGGTGTTTTATTACAATAAACTAGCTGTGTAGGCATAAGATAAGCTTTCCACAAAAAAATGTGATATATCCACCCCATCAAATCATTCTCTGCAGCTATTACCTTGTGTACCACCACCCCCTCCCTTTAGAATGTAAGCTCCATGAGTAGGGTCCTCCTGTACCTTTTGTATTGAACTGTACTGTAATTGTGTTGTCCCCCCTATACATTGTAAAGTGCTGTGTAAACTGTTGGCACTATATAAATTGCTTATAATAATAATATCCTCTTGCCCTCCAGAAAATGTATCCCCCTTCATGACCAGGCCATTTTTTTGTTTTTTGTCACTGCATTACTTTAACTGACAATTGTGTCGTCATGCAATGCTGTACACACACATTTATATATATTTGTTTCCCCAAAAATAGAGCTTTTTCTTGATGGTATTTATTCACCACTGTTTTTTTTTTTGTGCTATTAACTCCTTAACCACTTAAGACCCGGACCAATACGCTGGTAAATGACCCAAGGTGTTTTTGCGATTCGGCACTGCGTCGCTTTAACAGACAATTGCGCGGTCGTGCGACGTGGCTCCCAAACAAAATTTGCGTCCTTTTCTTCCCACAAATAGAGCTTTCTTTTGGTGGTATTTGATCACCTCTGGGATTTTTATTTTTTGCGCTATATACAAAAATAGAGCGACATTTTTGAAAAAAAAACACTATTTTTTTATTTTTGTTAAAAAAAAAATCAAATAAACTAAATTTTAGTCAAACATTTAGGCCAAAATTTATTTAGCCACATGTCTTTAGTAAAAAAAAAAAAATTGCAATAAAAAAAAAAAAATAGCTACCTAGCGGGAACAGCGACACTAATACAGCGATCAGAAAAATGATCGCTTAGTGACGCTGGCAATAGGGAGTGAAAGGGTTAACTAGGGCGGTGATCAGGGGGTTAAAACTTTATTAGGGGGGGTGGGGGGGCTATCCTGAACCTAACACTAACTGACTTTTACACTGCCTGTCACACTGACACTAAATGCAGTGATTAGATCACTGCATTCAGTGACACTGTGACAGGGGGGGTGGGGGGGCAGATCGCAAGGGGTTAAGTGTGCCTATGTGTGTGTATGTCAGTGTAGTGTTCGTGCACACTTACTGTTAGGTGTTTCTCTCGTCGCAGCGGTTGGAAATACCGCTGCGATGAGAGATTACATCACTTCCCCCTTCCTGTGTAAACACAGGAGGAGGAAGTGACAGGGCGGGGGAGCGCAGCGATTGGCTGGGAGCGATCGCGGGGAGGCGGGCAAAGACGGACATCCGCCCGCTCGTCCTGGATCGCTCCCGGAGACACGGGGACCGCCGCACGCCACGGAGGGGGTCCCGATCGGACCCCCGACTCGCTACTGGGCGAGGACATAAATTTACGCCATTGTGCCCAGCCGTGCCCTTCTGTGGCCGTAAATGTGCGTGCGGCGGTCCTTAAGTGGTTAAGGTGTACATTTACGTCGGCACAATGGCACGGACAGGCACATTGGCGTACCTGTACGTCCCTGCCTGGATGTCGGTCGGGGGTTCCGATCGGACCCCCCGGTACTTGCGGTGTTCCCCGTGGCTGCAGGAGCGATCCGGGATGAGGGGGCGGCTATTCGTTTCTAGCCACCCCCTTGCGATCGCTCCCAGCCAATCCGCGCACACTCCCCCGCCCTCTGCCTGTGGGGAAAGTGATGTAATTTCTCCTCGTGGCGGTCTTTTCAAGGAGGAGAGAAGACAACACACTGTGAGTTTGCACCAACACTACACTAACACAGTACACATAGGCACATAAACCCCCCCCCCCCCGATCACCCCCCCTTCCCCAGTCCCCTGTCACAGTGTCACTGAATGCAGTGATCATATATTTACTGATCACTGCATTTAGTGTCAAGTGTGACAGTTAGTGTGACAGGCAGTTAGAGTTAGGTCCAGGGTAGCCCCCTACCCCCCCTTATAAAGTTTTAACCCCTTGATCACCGCCCTAGTTAACCCTTTCACCCCCTATTGCCAGTGTCACTAAGCGATCGGTTTTCTGATCGCTGTATTAGTGTCACTGTTGCCGCTAGGTAGCTAGTTTTTTTTTATTGTGATTTTTTTTTTACTAAAGACATGTGGCTGAATACATTTTGGCATAAATGTTTGACTAAAATTTAGTTTATTCGATTTTTCTTATAACAAAAAGTAGAAAATATCTTTTTTTTTTCAAAAATTTCGGTCTTTTTCCATTTATATTGCAAAAAAATAAATATTGCAGAGACAATCAAATACCATCAAAAGAAAGCTCTATTTGTGGGAAGAAAAGGACGGAAATTTTGTTTGGGAGCCACGTCGCACAACCGCGCAATTGTCTGTTAAAGCGACGCAGTGTCGAATTGTAAAAACGCCTCTGGGCATTTAGCAGCATATTGGTCCGGGGCTTAAGTGGTTAAAAAAACTATATTTTTTACTTCCTGCTATAAAAAATAGAAAAAAATAAATGTCTTCATAAATTTAGGTCAATTTGTATTCTGCTACATATTTTTGATTAGAACCAGTGACATTAATACAGTGATCAATGCTAAAAATATGCACTTTATCACTGTGCAAATGACACTTGGAGTTATTTACGAAAGGCAAATCCACTTTGCACTACAAGTGCACTTGAAATTACACTGAAAGTGCACTTGGAAATGCAGTCGCTGTAGATCCGAGGGGGACAGGCAAGAAAAATAAAAAACAGCATTTTAGCTTGCACATGATTGGATGATAAGTTCAGCAGAGCTTCCCCTCATTTCAGATCCACCCCTCAGATTTACAGCGACTGCACTTCCAAATGCACTTTCAGCGCAATTTCCAGTGCACTTGTAGTGCAAAGTGGATTTGCCTTTCGTAAATAACCCCCACTGTCTGTTAAGGGGTTAAACATCTAGAGTGATCAAAGGGCTAACTGTGTGCCTAGTATGTGTTTTTGTGTTCACTGAGGTGCTTTTATTAATGGATGTGCTAGATTTTATTCCCTGTTTTGCAGGAAAACAAAATCTAGCACATCCCTGCTAACAGGACAGAGCCCTGCCTTGTTTACATAGGCAGAGCTATTTCCTGTCTTTCTTCTTGCTGATCAGCTTCTGCTGTGTCTAACCATGTGCCCCACCCGGAAGTGCCAGATCAAGTACTAGGTACGTTATTCAAGGCAGAAGAGCCACTTTGCTGCTGTTTAACCACTTGCCCACTGGGCACGTAAACCCCTTTACTAACCAAACCAGTTTTTCAGGTTTAATGCTCTCACATTTTAAATGACAATTACTCAGTCATGCAACACTGTACCCATATGACATTTTTGTCCTTTTTTCACACAAATAGAGCTTTCCTTTGGTGGTATTTAATCACCACTGGAAAGAAGACATTCCAAGGTATTTAGTATGAGGCATGGTGAGTTTTTTAAGTTGTAATTATTTGCCACAATTGTTGGCAAAATAAACTTAATTTTTTTTCATAAATGTTTTATATTAACAGGTGTTTTCTCACACACATCATATGCATACTTGCAACTACACCCCAAAATACATTCTGCTACTCCTCCTAAATATGGCGATACCACGTGTGGTGTTCTAAAGACATAAATTACACATTTAATTTCTTGACTACCTCTTAGGCCGCGTACACACGATCAAATTCATCTGCTGGAAACGGTCCGACGGACCGTTTCAGCAGACAAATTTGATCGTGTGTACGGGTGAGCAGATGGGTTTTTCCAGCAGACAAATTTTAAAGCATGCTTTAAAATCTGTCTGCTGGGAACCCGTCCGTCCGACATGTCTGCTGGTTAGTGTACTATCTGGATTCGATGTATGCGCAGAAGTGTTTTACTTCCTGGTGACGGTGACGTAGCGGCGTCAACGTCACCGCCACGTCACCGCGCTGTCTGCTGGCGGGGATTTTGGTTTGATCGTGTGTACACGATCAAACCAATATATCCCAGCAGACAAATCCGATCAAAACGGTCTGTCAGACCGATTTGATCGGATTTATTTAATGGTGTGTATGCGGCCTTACACTTTTGAAGGCCCCCATTTTGAAAGCAAACACCCCAACGTATAATCTATGAGGCATAATGAGTCTTTTGAATGTGTAATTTTTTACACACATTTTTGGAAAATGTGGAAAGAAAATGAAAACGCATTTTATTTTTTTATACAAAGTTGTAGTTGTTAAGATATTTCTAACACATAGCATGTACATAGCAAAAATTACACCCCAAAATATATTCTGCTACGCCTCCTGAGTATGGCGATACCACATGTGTGAGAGTTTTCCACAGCATGGCCACATACAGAGGTCCAACATGCAGAAAAAAACATCAGGTGTTCTAAGGGCATACATTTCAAATCTAATTGGACTACCCATTACACGTTTGTGGGACACGGATGGGCACTGTAATGGCCTTGATGGGCATTGTAGTGGCATGGATGTGGCACAGATGAGAACTGATGTGGCATGAATGTGGCACAGATGAGCACTGATGTGGCATAGATGAGCACTGATGTGACATGGAAGTGCCACGGATGAGCACTGATGTGACACAGATAAGAACTAATGTTGCATGGATGAGGCATGGGTGAGCACAGATGTGGCATGGATGAGCACTGATGTGGCATGGATGAGCACCGATGTGGCATGGATGAGCCATGGATGGGCGGCATGGACGAGCCATGGATGGGCATGGATGAGCATGCATGAGCCATGAATGGCATGTATAAGCCATGGATGGCATGGATGAGCCGTGGATGGGCACATATGAGCCATGGATGGGCATGGGTGAGCATGGATGAGCACGGGTGAGCATGGATGAGCCATGGATGAGCACGATTGAGCCATGGATAGGCACGGATGAGCATGGGTGGGCATGGATGGGCACGGATGAGCCATAGATGAGCCAATAATGGGCATGGATGGAGCATGGATGGGTACAAATGGGCACAGATCAGCGCTGTGGCCACTTCAGATCCAACCCACAGCGCTGCTGCACCCGGTTCTCTCCTCTCTTCACATTCTGTACCTATCTCTACGGAATCTGGGGGGTGGTTTCTGAGAACTTGAAAAGGAAGTAGCGCTGGGGGCGCATGGAGGAGGCTGTCAAGGTTCAGCTGGTGAGGGAGTGGGTTGGTTTCACCGCTAAGGGGGGTTCCTAAGCGGGTACTGAATAAGTTTGGCTCATTCACCACCTATCGTACAAGAGGGTTGTCGGTTACAATTTCAGGGATTAAGGGGGTACGGTGTCTTACACTTCTTTTGCCACGGTCGTTGGGTGGGGGAAGTGATATGGACAGGGGGGCCTTCGTGGCGACATCGGACCTTGAATTGGTGTGTCACTTGCTTGCGGTACACCCAGACAGTTTTTGGCTGCTGGGGTGCTGTTGGCAAGGGGCTTTAGGTGGATCGCGGTCTGCACAGGGGTTGCTACATTTCCTGCGCTGTATTTCAGAATGTAATTTGCTTCTGGAATAGGGTTATTAGGGATGTGTGGATTCCGTCATCCGCTACTCGGATGATTTGATGGGGTGGTGCCGTCTTCCGCTAATGTGTCCGGCTACGGCTGTTACAGTCTTTGGTTAGTTTTGCGTCACTTGTCGAGTTACTCCAAGGGGTAGGGGGTGCGAGAAACGTCTGTCGTTGGCCACCATTGGCCACCATTGGGGGGTGTGCCCAACACAGTTCAGTGGACGTACCAAGTAGTTTAAGGAGGATATGCGAGTTTGTCACAAGTTTGGTGACATATAATGGGCGATTGCTTTGGAGAAATGGTTCAGGGAGTGCTTGGATATAGCTTTGGTCACAGATGCGGTGGGGTTATGGGCTGTAACGGATTGAACCGTGACAGACTGAGATCCTCCTATGTCTAGGTTCACCTTATGTCCACTAGGGCAATAGGGGGACAAATAAATCATAATTCATATTGCAGAAGATGGGACATTAATAATAATTCATATTGCAGGACTGGCATATTACAAGGGGTCCATATTGACACCTGTTACACAGGAGAGGGACATTACAAGCTTATTCAATGCTTAGCTCCGGCTATTGAAATGTTAAGTGACCCTGCTTGTGAAAGACATTTCATTCTTTTGAAAGGTGTTAATTGCATCTACTCCTAGACCATACATTGTCTATGGTACACAAATGTGTCAAGAACTTTAGAGACAGTAAGTCTGTCTAGGTAATGTGATTGAGGTCAAGGCATTGTGTAATTTTATTTTGGAATGTGACAGATCTGTCAGTATCGGTGCCGACCTGTCTGCTAGATAATTAGCCTCAATGAGTGAATAGGGGGGTGGAGATGGCATTGTCACTTGGATTACTGTCACATGCTTGTAACTGGATATAAAAGCTGAGAAGAAAACCAATAAAGTGTTCAGATCTTTTGAAGCAAGTACGGAGCTGAGTCTCGTCTTATTCTGGGAATTGATATGGATCGTGTATGCAGGATTGTGGAGTGTCGGATAAGCTTGTCGTGGTTGGATGGAAGGTCGTAAGCGGTGGCGACCGTTACATGGGCTATGGGGATATGTCTTTCAGGGGCAATGAAGTGCAAAATATTGGCGTAGATCATGGGAGGAGGCGGGGTTCTGTGGAACCTAGTACTGTTGGAATTCTTTCCAGTGGTCTTGGCAATTGTGCTGGGGGGGTGAGGTGTGCAGGAACTTGACGATTAGGTGGAACAAAGATAACATGGGAGTGGTTCAGGTTTTTTCCCGGATTGCTGCGTTTTCACAGCCGGTGGTGCGGTGATTGCGCCACTGAGTGTGGCATTGTTTACAGTTTAACATTTTCTGGATGCTGTGCATATCCTGAGCATGGACAACATGCTAGCTGGCTACGTGTCTCGGTTTAAGTGAGAACAGTTTGGGGCATTGACTCTGGACGCAGAGACGGTAGGGTTTCTTGCCTGGGGCTGGTTTTGGGTGATTGCCTTGGAGTCGCCGCGAGATGGATCAGGAAATCGCACAGGGGGCTGCTTACTCCTAGGTGTGGAGTGAGCGGTTGGATTTCATACAGCTGATGGGAGGTGAGCTGGGTGAGGCTGAGACAAGGTTGTGGGTGGTATATGTTGATGGTGTATTTTGTTTATAGGCACTTGAGGGTGGGGGGCAGTGTGGGCCTTTGAGCAGGCACTGGCTCGGGTGGGCCCCTTTTTGTTCTGGCGACAGGGCCGGAAGGTTTTACCTCCTGCATTTCAGGTGCAAAAAAAAAGGTATTGCAAGTGCCAATCACAGGTAGACCCTCATAGGACAGTGGCCGAAGACAGGGCGGTGTTATGGTGGGCAAGTCTACAATGGGAAAAGTGTTAACGGGGTGATGGTTGTGCTGTTTTCATGGCCTGGGTTCAAGGGTTAACATGGCGTAAGGCGTGAGTGATTTCCTGGGAGTTCGTCAGGTTGGGGGTGGGCCATTCTTGTTGCATGGTGATGGGTCATATTTTTCCACGTTCCAATTCGTGGCATTTGCTTGTAAGGGCCTTCGGGCAGGGGGTTTGCTGGCAGGCAATATACCTCACTCTTTTTGCATTAAGGCAGCCACAGAGGCTGCCCGGTGTGGGTTGGATGGGGGGGCAGTTCAGAGGATTCTGGTGTTGGGAGTTTGGGGGATTCCGCTCTTTTGTTGGTCTGCACCGGTTACCAGCTTGAATTTGGGGAGAAGGGGGTGCTGTAGGCATGTGATTTTTACTGCTTTCATGTCTTGTGTGATGTGTTTGGAGTTACTCCTTGTTTGTCGCTCTGTTATTCCCGAATGTAGGTTACACATGCCTTGTCTGGATTATTGGGGCTTTATGTTTTTTGGGGGACAGGAGAGCAGAGGTTAGGCTGGATGGTGGACAGTGGGGTATCTCCCGGAGGGAGATATGTATCAGGTGGCGGGGGTATTCCAGGGATGGTATGGAGCAGGGTGATGACATAGGTGCATAGATATGCTCGGCTCGATAGGCCGCCTGTTGTGGGGGCTCTCGAGGTGGAGGGTGCGAGTTGGGGGGTCTGATCAATCACGGAATTGATTTCAGCCTTAAATAGGTTTTTTCGGATGCTCCATGCGACCTTCCCGGGCAGGTGGTTGGGGTGGTACGCCATACTTGCGCGGATTATTTGGCGCTTGGCGAGATCGGAGAGAGGCTTCGCAAAGCTTGTGGTAAAGCGAAAGGTGGTGTGTAGATTGGTTTCCAGGACTGGGGTTGGGTTAACGGACACACGGATTTGGAGCTTACGGTGGGCATATGCCTGCGGGGTAATGGAGTTCATCTTTCAGCTGTGGGAATGGATCTTGAGGCGATGGGTCTTCAGGATGGGATTCAGCGGTCCCTGTGGGTGTGGAGGGGACCTTAAGGTTAAGGTGTTATCCTTGCAGGCTGTGGCGGTGTCCTTGGTCTTTGTTGGTGGTAGATAACATATGTGATGGAAGTGGTACGGGGCTCATCGATGGTATGGGCCCCTCTGGGGTATTCCAGTGGAACAGTGTCTGCTGGAATACGGTTATGGTTGCACTGCGGGAAAAGGGGTTGTCTCTGAGCTGGTGATACGGCTGGAGGCCTGGTATGGTATTAAAGCTCCCGCAGTGTATTGGTGGAAAATTTTAAAGTTCCGGGGAGCCGTCAAAGACCAACAAGCTGTGTGTTTAAATGTCGTTACAAATGTTATTTTGAAATTATTTAAAGCGGATGGCCCCTTAAAAAAAATATTAAAAGCCAGCAGCTACAAATACTGCAGCTGCTGACTTTTAATATTAGGACACTTACCTGTCCTGGAGTCCAGCGGCGTCCGCAGCAGAGGACGAGCGTTCGCTCATCTCTCTGCTGCTCCCCCCTCCATCCACGGTGAGGGAACCAGGAAGTGAAGCGCTCCGGCTTCACTGCCCGGTTCCCTACGGCGCATTCGCGAGTCGCGCTGCACCCGCCGATTGGCTCCCACTGTGTGCTGGGAGCCGAGAGTTCCCAGCACACAACGGAAAAAACACGTCTTTTGCCCGAGACTGCGGGCCGGAAGTGGGTGCAAATACCTGTCTTTAGACAGGTATCTGCACCCCCCTCCCCCCTGAAAGGTGTAAAATGTGACACTGGAGGGGGGAGGGTTCCGATCAGCAGAACTTCACTTTAGGGTGGAGATCCGCTTTAAGATTTGGTTAATAAAAAGGCTGCTATGGCCATTTATACTCCAAAACTTGTCTGGTCTTATCATTGGTGGGGAATGTGAAGGTGATATGGGAAGTTCTAGGGGTAAAAAAAGGGGGTAAGAGAAACTAGGGGATATCTTGACTACACTGGTCAAGTGAGGCCCAGAACGGAAAAGAACAAAGAAACAAGTAGTGGAGGGCCGGGCATGACAAAGTGGAAAGTGAGCCAACAAGGGGTTAAGGTGGTGGAGTTTTGAATGGGAGGTTACAGGTTTAGAAGTTTTGTGAAGGGAGAAGTTATATAAAAGGGGGAGGCGGGGACATCAGGGAGCAGTTCAGTTAGTATGAGACATAAGGAGGTTGTTTTCCCACCCACCCTCCCTGTTTTGTTTGTATTATGTGTAGTTTTGTTTGTTTTCTTTTATTTCAGGTTTAATGGATTTGGTAAGAGAAAGTTGGGGCTATCTTGACTACACTGGTCATGTCACTAGGCAGAGCGGGGAGATGCTTGTTTACATTAGCATCTCCCCACTCTATCTCTCTGTGAGATGATCGTGGGTATCCCCGCAGTGATCGAGTCCGCGGGACCCAGCACCCTGAAACTGAGCTGCAGCACGGTGGCCAAGACAATACAGGGGTTTAACAGGACAGGTTCCACTCAGAACAGGGCTCGCCATGGTCAACCAATGAAGTTGAGTGCACGTACTCAGCATCATATCCAGAGGTTGTCTTTGGGAAATAGATGTAGGAGTTCTGCCAGCATTGCTGCAGAGGTTGATGGGGTGGGGGGTCAGCCTGTCAGTGCTCAGACCATACGCCGCACACTGCATCAAATTGGTCTGCATGGCTGTCATCCCAGAAGAAAGCCTCTTCTAAAGACGATGCACAAGAAAGCTCACAAACAGTTTGCTGAAGACAAGCAGACTAAGAACAAGGATTACTGGAATCTGATGAGACCAAGGTAAACCTATTTGGTTCAGATGGTGTCAAGTGTGTGTGGTGGCAACCAGGTAAGGAGTACAAAGACAAGTGTGTTTTGCCTACAGTCAAGCATGGTGGTGGGAATGTCATGGTCTGGGGCTGCATGAGTGCTGCTGGCACTGGGGAGCTACAGTTCATTGAGGGAACCATGAATGCCAACATCTACTGTGACATAGTGAAGCAAAGCATGATCCCCTCCCCAGTATTCCAACATGATAACCACCTTAACCACTTAAGACCCGGACCAAAATGCTGCTAAAGGACCTTGTCCCTTTTTGCGAATTCGGCACTGCATCGTTTTAACTGACAATTGCGCGGTCGTGCGACATGGTTACCAAACAAAATTGGCGTCCTTTTTTCCCCACAAATAGAGCTTTCTTTTGGTGGTATTTAATCACCTCTGCGGTTTTTATTTTTTGCGCTATAAACAAAAATAGAGCCACAATTTTGAAAAAAATTCAATATTTTTTACTTTTTGCTATAATAATTATCCCCAAATATATATATAAAATGTTTTTTTCCTCATTTTAGACTGATACGTATTCTTCTACCTATTTTTGGTAAAAAAAATCGCAATAAGCGTTTATCGGTTGGTTTTCGCAAAATGTATAGCTTTTACGAAATAAGGGATAGTTTTATTCCATTTTTATTATTTATTTATTTTTTACTACTAATAGCGGCGATCAGCGATTTTTTTCGTGACTGCGACATTATGGCAGACACTAAGGACAATTTAGACACATTTTTGGGACAATTGTAATTTTCACAGCAAAAAATGCATTTAAATTGCATTGTTTACTGTGAAAATGACAGTTGCAGTTTGGGAGTTAACCACAAGGGGGCGCTGTAGGATTTGAGTGTTCCCTGTGTGTGTTTACAACTGTAGGGGGTGTGGCTGTAGGTGTGACGTCATCGATCACGTCCCCCTATAACAGGGATGATGCGATCGATGCTGCTGCCACAGTGAAGCACGGGGAAGCCGTGTTTACACACGGCTCTTCCCGTTCTTCAGCTCCGGGGACCGATCGCCGCACTCCAGCGGCGATCAGGTGCGAGAGTCCCGCGGACCCGGAGCTTCGGACCGGGTCACGGGAGCGTGCCGCGGGTGCGCGCCCGTGACACACGGTTGGGTACTAGAAACCAACGTGCCATTCTGCCGACGTAAATGTGCAGTAGGCGGTCCTTAAGTGGTTAAACACACCTCCAAGACGTCACATGAAAAGGTAGAATAAAATATTTACAAAATTGTGAGGGGTGTACTCACTCTTATGAGATAGATAGATAGATAGATAGATAGATAGATAGATAGATAGATAGATAGATAGATAGATAGATAGATAGATAGATAGATAGATAGATAGATGCTTTTTTTTTATAAATATTTTTTTAGTCACATGGATCTATTATTCATGCATTTAAAAGGGTTAATCTTTAAGCAACTGATTCCCTTACCTGAATACATTGTAAGGTTGCATGCATACACCAGTTCCCTTGGCAGAGAAAAAAAAACTTTCATATACTCTAGAGCGTTTTTGTACACAGTTTAGGCAAGTTTAGGAGAGTTTAGCATTTTTTCTGCTAGAAAGCTCCAATTAGAAATACAAACCAGAGGTTTTTTTTCTTGCCTCTAAACACTGAGTTCAGAGTATGCCTCTTATCTTCCTAATGTGCATGGACACTTTTTTTTTTTTTTTAAATGTAAGTATTGTACATATGTTTGTTTACTTATATCTTTCTTTGTGATGTTTACAAAAAGTTAATCAGTGAATGAATGAATGAATGAATGACTTGTATAGCGCAACACATGCAAACTGAATCGCCTCCAGCCAGTGTCTGTTTGGCTGGTGCGGTCATTTTTACCCTGTAGGATCTTGACACGCTAGGGACACACAGTCATACACACAATCAGTATATTTCAAATGCAAAACTACAGCTTAAAGGGGTTGTAAATGTTTGTTTTTTGTTTTCTAAATAGGTTCCTTTAAGCTAGTGCATTGTTGGTTCACTAACATTTCTATTTGATTTCCTTCTAAATGTTTTTTTTTTCTTTGTTTTCTTTGTCTGAATTTCTCACTTCCTGTTCCTCCTCAGTAAGCTGTTCTGGCTGACTAACCCCCAGCCAGAACGGCTCAGATGATGGGGGCAAGCTTACTGAGGAGAAACAGGAGGTGAGAAATTCAGACAAAGAAAAAAAAACATTTAGAAGGGAAATGGAAGGAAAAGGTAAGTGAACCAACAATGCACTAGCTTAAAGAAACCTATTTAGAAAATAAAAAACGAACCTTTACAACCCATTTAATTTGAAAATAATGAACATAATGTAATGTACTGTATTGATAAATTTTATTATAAAGGTACCCACTTGAAATATGGTATATTGACAGTTGCCCGACAAACTGTATTCTATGCCATCAAATGTTTTGACATCTATGCCATGTGTAAACTTGCAGGTTCCAGGGCAATTTTCATCTGAACAAATCCATTTTCCACCTGTACAAACGCTAACCATCGGAAATATTTTTAATTATGTTGTTTATACTAGCACACTGAAATAATGTTTTCAAGTAAAAGTAAAACATTTACTAAAAGGTATTTTTAAAGAGTAAGTACACCTTTATATATAAAAAAAAGCACACTGTACTCTTATACTCCTATATGAGTACAGCAGCATAGTGTACTAAACCTACCATCCAACCAGGGCTCCCTTTCAGTCTGAAAGCTAAGTTCACCTTTGTTTTCTAGAAATCCAGCTCCCTTGTGTACCAATATACCATTAATGTACCTCAGTTGTAGATGAATAAAAGCTTTCTTTGATTTTCAGAACAAGGCTTTACCTTAGCCCTTACTGTGTTCCATAGAAAGGTTCAGAGACTTCCTGGTATGTAGATTTGGGACATGAGAGCCAGTAAGACACAGGAAGCAGTTTACCAGCTGACCTCATTAGCACACACCCTGCACTCACTAGGTCACGACATCCCTCCATGCATGCATTTGCCTGACTTGTCAATGTAAGCTGCCACAGCTACTTTGCTTGCAAGACATCCCCAGCATCTCTCCAAAACTTTCTGGGGTCACATGCAACCCATTGGTTGGACACCCTATGTGCAAGAACCTGCTTGTTTGGATACAGATTGAATTGATCGATAAGTGGGTACTCTTATTCCATAGTTCTGGAAAATCAGGGGGGTCCAAACTTTTTTCAAAGAGGGCCAGATTTGATGAATTGAACATGCGTAAGGGCCGACCATTTTTCTGACATTCTTTGAACCATTAAAGGTCTAAGTGTGTTTGCCCGAGCAATAATAACACGGCCCAACAAGAATTTTCCTGCCTTTGTGGCTGTGTGTGGTGAAGAGATGAGCTTAGGCGTGTTATTTGAATATACCGTATTTATCGGCATATAACACACACCTTCACTTTAGGAGGGAATTTTCAGGGGAAAAAAATATAAATAAAGAACTGTGAAGCAAAATAAGGGTCATTGCCCATCAATGTAGCCCAATCAGTGTCATGAATGCAGCCTTGCCATTGCCATGAATGCAGCCTCTCCATTGCCTTGAATGCATCCTGATCGATGCCCATCTGCAGCCTCGGAGGGGGGGGGCGGGACACGTGCCAACAGATTACATACAGGAGAATCCCCTGTTTACACAGCAGCCTCTTTAATACAATGTCCTGCATCCTATGATAGACAAAGGAGTCGTCCAATGGCAGCCCAGGAGACGAGACTTCCTATTACAGATGCCGCAGAGTAAACAGGAGATTCTCCTGTATGTAATTTGACAGCACTCGTTCCCCACCCCTCCCTGTCTCCTCCGAGGCACCACAGATAAATACAGTATATATCCAAATTACCAGGGGGGCCACATTAAACTGGAACGGGTACCGCAATTGGCCCCCGGGCCGGACTTTGGACATGCCTGTGGTAAATCTAAAGGAAATTATACAGAGATTGTACAATCAAACTGCACAGTGAATGGCCAACTTTAAACAAGTACATAGGAGAGAGTGAATAAAGACATTTAGCTGTCAAAACCCATTCAAATCTCTGTATAGTCTTTTTGAGCATTTTCGCTCATCACACATAGGGCAGCCCATTGACTTGAATAAGCTACCTTATGTGCAACAATCATCCCAAAGAAGCTCCAGAATTTTGTGCTCCAGAGTTTTTGCTGTGCTTTTTGGTGCATTTGCAGCACATTTTTGAAACGCAAGGCAAATGGCTTATTTTCTGTGGGGTTTGCCATGCATTCGGAAATGCACAGATGTGAATGGAGCCTCTTTGTTCTTGTGTAAACATACCAATTTCAATTTAGGCTCCATTCACACAAAGCGCAGTAGGAGCGCACGTTTGGTGCATTTTTCCCATGACACGCATAATTTCAGCATCAGGAAAGAATTTCCTCTAAATGGGACTTTGAAAGGTCAGTGCTTTGCAAAAATTGTGTGTTTAGGGATGTGGGTCACTTATCTTTGTTAGCAAAGAGCACCATGACACACATAGGGCAGCCCATTTATTTCAGTGGGTTGTCCTACATGTAGCAAGTGTTTTGCAAAATGTGTGCTTGTTTCTGTGTTTTGGTGCCATTAATTGTTAATGGCACACCAAAGCGCAACCAATTAATTTTAGGTGTATAAAGATGGCTATATACTATAACATCTGATTATACAATCTCTATACCATCTCCTGTAGATTTACTAAAACTATATATTAGAAGGAAACACCATCTATCCAATCACTCTGTATCCAGTGAGGCAGGCCCTTACACTACATAGTTGATGGTAGATCTAAAGGAGATTGTACAGAACCCAGGACATACTTCTCCTGTTTTCAATATTACAGCTCAATCCACATAGGCTGTGATCACTCAGCTCCTGGACACTCTGCCAAATGGATGATCACTGCCAGTGTAATTTGTGAGAATGGTGCTTACTGATTACATAGGAAAAATTGCATGCGATAAGGGGTGGTAATGATCTGCTGGAAAGTGAGAGGGAAAATGCAGTGTGTGTGCTAATCAAGTCAGCTGGTAAACTCCTTCCTGTGTCACATCTAGGGTAACCACATTTCAAAACTGCCAATCAGGGACAGCCCCCCAGCAGCATGCATTGTTCGGTGACATCAAAAGGGTGTGGTGCCACCATATAATGTTTGCCGGGTGGCCCGTTCCTTATCTATTTAAGAAATGTCACTTGGCTTACAATGCAGTAACAGGTGAGACGGCTTATGGAATTGGGAGACACAGTGGGGGAGATTTACTAAAACTGGTGAGTGCAAAATGAGTGCAAAATCTAGTGCAACTTGCCATAGAAACTGATCAGCTTCCAGGTTTTGTTGTCAAAGTTCAACTGAACAAGCTGAAGTTAGAAGCTGATTGGCTACTATGCACAGCTACACCAGATCCTCCCATTTGAGTAAATCTCCTATAGCTTTTTTTTACATGCAAAATATGTCTAATCTTTGCTGTTTTGATTTTATTTTTTTATTTTTTTTCAAAGAGACAAAACATGGGTAAATGTGCATGTATTACAAACATTTCCTGTATGTGCTTTTTTCAATTCTGCCACAGCATACACTTAAAATATATTACAACAGACTACTTTGATGTTAGAATACAGCCAATAAGTTAAGAAAGCTGCTTACATCTGAGCCTTCTTCACAAATGAATGATTTATTTTAACTGCTCATATTGAGATAACTCCAAAATAAAAGCAACATTTAGTAGGATCGTTCTGAAGAAATTAACACACTAACATATTTTTGCAAACTTAACATGTATCATCCTAAGTGAATACTTCTATAATTTACCATTCTGAGTTACAAGAGCCATTTCGTTTTTCATTGGGCTGATAGATTTTGTCATGAAAACAGGGACATTCATCGATGTTTACACATCTTTTGCTTTCTCCAATATCATCCAGCATAAGACCTATGACCAATAAAAAGATACTGAATTATATTAGGCTTCTCACAATTGTGGCTTATGTATTCAGCATGGCTATCAAGAATTAGGACATGCAGCAAAAATGCAAGTTCTAATTTAAGCAGCTCCTGAACTAAGATAAATATACACACAAAGCATAATATACCCAGACAACAATTAGACAAAAAGGTGTATTTAAAATCTTGCTCAACCACTTAAGGACCGCCTCCTGTACATTAACGTCGGCAGAATGGGACGGCTGGGCGCAAGCACGTAGAGGTATGTCCTCTTTAAGTGCCCAGCCTTGGGTTGCGGGCTTGCGACCCGGTTTGAAGTCCCGCAATCGGTCACTGTGGCACCGTCATTGATTGTGTGATCCCTTTTATAGGGAACCACAATCAATGACGTCACACCTACAGCCACGCCCCCCTACAGTTAGAAACAGACATGAGGTCACACATAACCCCTTCAGTGCCCCCTTGTGGTTAACTCTCAAACTGCAATTGTCATTTTCACAGTAAACAATGCATTTTTAATGCATTTTTTGCTGTGAAAATGACAATGGTCCCAAAAATGTGTCGGAATTGTCCAAAGTGTCCGCCATAATGTCGCAGTCGCGAAAAAAATCGCTGATCGCCGCCAATAGTAGTAAAAAAAAATGCAATAAAACTATCCCCTATTTTGTAAACGCTACACATTTTGAAAACTGAGATTTTTATATATATATATATATATATATATATATATATATATATATATATATATATATTTTTTTTTTTTTTTTTTTTTTTTTGGGGGATATTTATTAAAGCAAAAAATAAAAAACTGCAGAGGTGATCAAATACCACCAAAAGAAAGCTCTATTTGTGGGAACAAAATGATAAAAATTCTGTTTGGGTACAGTGTAGCACAACCGCGCAATTGTCATTTAAACAGCGACAGCGCAGAAAGATGAAAACTATCCCCTATTTTGTAAACGCTATACATTTTGCGCAAACCAACCGATAAATGCTTATTGCGAGTTTCTTTACCAAAAATAGGTAGAAGAATACGTACCGGCCTAAACTGAGATTTTTTATATATATATATATATATATATATATATATATATATATATATATATATATATATATATATATATTTTTTTTTTTTTTGGGGGGGGATATTTATTAAAGCAAAAAATAAAAAACTGCAGAGGTGATCAAATACCACCAAAATAAATCTCTATTTGTGGGAACAAAATGATAAAAATTCTGTTTGGGTACAGTGTAGCACAACCGCGCAATTGTCATTTAAACAGCGACAGCGCAGAAAGATGAAAATTGGCTTGGACAGGAAGGGGCGTAAGTGCCTGGTATTGAAATTGTTAATGCATTTTTTTTTTATAACAAATAAATTGTGTAGTGATACTCAATAATGTGAATGTTTTAGCTTCCCACATACATACATAAATAAAAAAAAAAATACATTATAAACAGCTTTTAATTATATCAATAGCTTAACCACTTAAGGACCGCCTCCTGCACATTTACGTCGGCAGAATGTACGTCAAGTGCCCAGCCGTGGGTCGCAGGCGCACACGCGCGACCCGGTCAGAAGCTCCGCGACCACGGCCGCGGGACCCGTGGGTCCGATCGCCGCTGGAGTCCCGCGATCAGTCCCCGGAGCTGAAGAACGAGGAGAGCTGTGTGTAAACACAGCTTCCCTGTTCTTCACTGTGGCGCCATCATTGATAGTGTGTTCCCTGATATAGGGAAACGCAATCAATGATGTCACACGTCCAGCCCCGCCCCCTACGGTTAGAAACACATATGAGGTCACACATAACCCCTTCAGCGCTCCCTAGTGGTTAACTCCCAAACTGCAATTGTCATTTTCACAGAAAATACTTTCCAGGAATGGATATATGTTTGTACATATTATCTACATAATAGGAAACAACAGAAAGTGTGTAAGGCAAGACAAAGAGGTTTCTCCAAATAACATAAATGAGAAACAAGTCTGCATCATATTTTGAATTCAAGCTATAAGTGTAGTCATGCCGAGGTATGTAGTCCTATGCTGGAATATGTAGTCTAATGCTGGGATACATAGTCCCATGCTGGGACCATTTCTTACAATGTAAGGAGCCCTCTGTTAGTGCCAAATTTTCTCCATCTTTGGCAAATCTCTAAATGGGCTGGTGGGAGGAAGAGTTTTGTTCTCACACATCAACCCATGTAACACTCCTATTAAATGGTATAGTCATTACATTGATGATCTGATTGTCATTTGGGACCGTGCCCATTCTGGATCTCGCCTCCCTGGTACCCCACATGCACAACAATTCCCTCAATTTGGAGTATAATATTGAGAGTAATGCCAAATCTATAATTCTTTTGGATATTGTTCTTGTGAGTGATGGTAGTAGTGGTCTGCCACCCCAAAATGTATGAGCATTATATGTCAGCAAAAATCCCCCCCCAAAAAAATCTGCATGATTATCCCCCCAGCATAAATTCTCCATCCTCCCAGTACAAACCCACCCCTGCTGAAATCCCACCTCACAACACAAATCTTTGTTCCCTCCCCCCCAAAAAAATCCTTCACCCCTCAAATTTCCAGTCCAAGTATACATTACCCCCCCCCCCCGCTCCAAATCTCCCTTCTAGCACAAATATTCCCCCTATCCCCCTCCTAGCACAATCACCCCCTAATCATCCCTACTAGTACAAATCCCCCCCAAGAAAAAATCTCCGCCTAGCACAAATCCCCTCCCCTCTTCTACCATAGCACCTCTTCTAGCACAAACCCCAAAATCGACCCTCCTAGCACAAATCCTCCATCCCTCAAATTTCCCCTCCAAGTATACATTCTCTCCCCCCCACTTCAAATCTCCCTTCTAGCACAAATATCCCCCCTATCCTCCTCTTAGCACAAGCTCCCCCTAATCATCCCTACTAGCACAAATCCCCCCTCAAGAAAAAAAACCTCCTCCTAGCACAAATCCCTTCCCCTCTTCTACCATAGCACCTCTTCTAGCACAAACCCATAAATCGACCCCTCTAGCACAAATCCTCTTCTCCCAGCCTCCTCCCAACATATCACCCCAGAATCACCACTCTTAGCACACACCACCAAATTTCCCCTCCTAGAACTATTCTTACCCCATGCTGCCCCCAAATTCTTATGCCGCGTACACACGGTCATTTTTTGCGATGAAAAAAAACTACGTTTTTTAAAACGTCATTTAAATTGATCGTGTGTGGGCAAAACGTTGTTTTTTGTCTTCAAAAAAACGACCAAAAAAAAATTCCAACATGCTTGAATTTTTTGTGTCGTTTTTCAAAACGTCGTTTTTTGCTTCACAAAAAGTCACCGTGTGTAGCAAAAACATTGTTTAAAACGACGTTTTTCAACCCGCGCATGCCCAGAAGCTAGTTATGAAGCGAGCTTCAATGGAAAAGAGTGGTGAACGTAACCTCGCTTTTTGTGAAAAAAACGATGGTGTGTATGCAACATCGTCTTTGAAAAGTGACGTTTCAAAAACGTTGTTTTTTACTTCACAGAAAACTTCGTTTTTTTTCATCACAAAAAATGATCGTGTGTACGCGGCATTACTACCAACACAAATCCCCTCCTCCCTGAATCTCCTTGCAGTGCCTCCACCTCACATGATACCTTAGTGCCCAGGGCAGCTGTCCCTCCTGCCCACCCCTAGATCCAAAAACATACATTCCACAAGGAGTCCTCTGGGAACTAGACATGTGCACACTGAAATATTTTGTTTTGGAATTTTGTTTTCGTCCGAAAAATACATTTATTTAGTTACTCCCGAAATTCGTTTTTATTTATTTTGTTTCGTTAAAAAAATGCATTTGTCCAAAAATCCAAATAAATTGAGGTTGAATCTGTCTTTGAAGGCTCATGGTGTCTATCGAATGTTCGCCGCAATCGTACATTTCCAGTCTAATGTTCCGCCTACAAGCTATAGAAGAATTCTAATGTTGTATGGCACTAGTAATAATTATATTTATAAATTATTATTACTAGTCAACCAACATTTGAATTCTTCTATAGCCTATGGGCCGAGCATTTGACCAGAAATGTACAATTGCAGCGTCGTACAGTTTAGCTGCTTGTCGATCTTCTTAGAACTTTCAACAGACACCATAAGCCTTCAATGACAGTTTCGAAGTTTGTATGTTTTTCGCTGCTTCATCGAATCTTCGTCGTTCATTTCAAATGGTCTACCCCAACACTGTCAATATAATTATAATATGTATGGAAGGGGTGAGTGGCGCTGCCCACTAGTTGAGTGTTGATGGAGGGCTAGAACCAATCATGTTAGTCCCATGTGTCCAGAAAGTAAAGATGGATAATGTTAAACCCACAAAAATAATAATATGATAAATGTCGGGTAGCCAGTGGGTGGGTGGACTCACGTGAGTTGCGAGCTCCTTTCACTTCCTCAATTACGCCGCTAGGGGTGCGGGATAACCCTATAAACGATGGGTTACCCTGTTGCTGAACAGCAATATCTAAGTGAATCCCTTTCTCTGTGGTATTTGTTCTTAGTAATGTCTACTATGTGGATAAGTGGACTGATAATATTGTGGCCCACCTCCTAGGGATAATTGGTGAATATGTGAAGTGTCAACTTCTAATATGATAAGTGCTGTGACTAGATTCAGTGCAAACAAATCGGCACAAAATCTAGGTCTCCTGAATGAGAACGAGAACATAATTTTTTTTTAGGAACCTGATAAAATGAAATTAAAATAAAATGTGATAAATAAAAAAATGGATACCATGCAAGGTATATGTAAAAACAAATAAATGCAAACAAAGTCCTTCCATATCACACTGGGGATGCAAGTTGCTGCCTGCGTGCGTGCGTGCGTTCCACTGCCACAATCCCCTGAACCAGATGAGACGTAGGACGTCACCTTTGATAAAGTCACACGATGAAACATGTCAGATTACCAGCTTACACACACATATACACACTGTGGGAGTTTAGCTCGTGGGGATCACTTTTCTGAAACACAGTCTGTAAACAGGCACTTTCTTTTTAAGTCTGACAGCTGCCAGGTTTATTTCACAAAAGGTTTGCAGGTTAAAACAAACAAAACAGTAAACTTAAATCCTTGCCGTCCGGCGCTAACTAAACATCAGGGTCTCCTATCTATACAGTGTGGGGCTGGTCCCCACCACCCATAAAATAAACAACAACGCAAACCTTTTTCTTGCAATGTCTTTAGAGCTCCTCACACTCAGGTTCCCTCCTCACTGTCCCAAAACTAGAGAGCTCCCTTCTGATCTCTTCCTGGTTGTTTTTAAGGTCCACCTGACCTTGAACTCCAGTGGACCCAAATATCCGGACCGGAACACCAGAGGCCGTAAAACCCGGCCCGGATTCCGGTTCAGCTTCTCAAAATAGAACGTATGCGCGGTGAAATATATCTATGGTCAAGTATCTCACCTCGCATACCGTCACATATCCTCCCCCTCTGCTCAAGCCCCTGCGGCTGAGCACTTGCCCCAACCATACAGTGTACCCGGGAGAGAGCATCTGCATTATTTTGGAGTTTTCCTGGCCTATGCTCCACCGTAAATTTAAAAGGCTGTAAAGCCAGGAACCACCTTGTCACCCGAGCATTTTTCTCCCTGTTATCACACATCCACTTCAAGGGAGCATGGTCTGTGACCAGCTTAAATGACCTCCCCAGTAGGTAATACCTCAGGGAGTCTAAAGCTCACTTAATGGCGAGACACTCCTTTTCTACGATGGCATAATTTTTCTCGTGCTTGTTCAGCTTCCGGCTCAGGTATACCACTGGGAGCTCCTCACCATCCCTGTTCTGTGAGAGTACGGCCCCTAGGCCCACCTCAGAGGCGTCCGTCTGTACAACAAACTCCTGGCTAAAGTCCGGGGTTACTAGTACGGGTACCATACAAAGAGCCTGTTTCAACTTCTGAAATGCCTCCTCGGCTTCGGGGTTCCACTTGACCATGACCGACCCCCTACCCTTCATCAAATCGGTCAAGGGGGCAGCAACGGTGGCAAAATTGGGTATGAAACGTCTATAATACCCCGTAATGCCCAGGAAGGCCCTCACTTGTTTTTTATTGACTGGTTGGGGCCATTTCTGAATTGCCTCAATCTTATTGGTCTGCGGCTTGACCACTCCCCGGCCAATAATGTACCTAAGGTATCTGGCCTCCTCCAGGCCTATGGCACATTTTTTTGGATTGGCCGTGAGACGTGCTTCCCTAAGGGAATCTACCACCGCTTGTACGCGGGGCAGGTGCGATTCCCAATCTGGGCTGTGGATGACCACATCGTCCAGGTACGCCGCTGCATACGAGCGATGTGGTCTCAAAGTTTTGTCCATCATTCGCTGGAATGATGCAGGGGCTCCATGCAGACCAAACGGCATCCGCTTATACTGAAACGAGCCCTCAGGAGTGGAAAAGGCAGTCTTCTCCTTGGCTGATTCAGTAAGCGGTATTTGCCAATAACCTTTCGTTAGATCCAGGGTCGTTATGTAGCGAGCCTGTCCCAACCTGTCCACAAGTTCGTCGACCCGGGGCATCGGGTAGGCGTCAAACTTGGACACACTGTTACGTTTTCTAAAGTCATTACAAAACCTGATACTGCCATCAGGTTTTGGGACCAGCACTATGGGACTTGACCACTCACTGTGGGACTCTTCGATCACATCCAACTCTAACATTTGTTTTATTTCCTCCCCAACCGCCTCTCGCCGGGCCTCTGGGATTCTATAGGGTTTTACATTTACCCGAACCCCTGGTTCCGTCACTATGTCATGTTGGATCGTGTTGGTCAGTCCGGGTAAGGGGGAGAAAAAGTCTCTATTTTTCTGCACAAATGCCCTAACGTCATTTTGTTGTGCTACGGACAGGGAATCCGTGATGGGAACGTCAGGTATCACGGGTATCCGGTCTGTTGGAGGTGAGGACGTGGCCAGTAAAGTCTCTCGGTCCTTCCAGGGCTTTAAGAGATTTACATGGTAAATTTGGTGGGGTTTCCTTTTGCCTGGCTGGTAGACTTTGTAGTTTACCTCCCCCCCTTTCGACAACCTCAAAGGGACCCTGCCACTTAGCTAAAAACTTACTTTCTACTGTGGGAACCAGTACCAGCACTCTGTCCCCCGGGCTGAAAGTACGGACCTTGGCACCCCGGTTATAGACCCTCCTTTGGGCCTCCTGGGCTCGCTCCATATGTTCCCGTACTAGGGGCAGGACGGCTGCGATTCGGTCCTGCATCAAGGAGACATGTTCTATGATGCTCCTATATGGGCTGACCTCTCCTTCCCATGTTTCTTTTGCAATATCTAGCAGGCCCCTGGGATGCCTACCATACAAGAGCTCAAATGGGGAATAGCCTGTGGAGGCCTGTGGAACCTCTCGTATGGCAAACATGAGATATGGTAGCAAATAATCCCAGTTTCTCCCATCCTTGTCGACCACCTTTTTCAACATACTCTTCAACGTTTTATTAAACCTTTCGACCAGACCATCTGTCTGGGGGTGGTAGACAGAAGTACGGAGATGGGAGATTTTATACAATCTACACAATTCCTTGGTAACCCTAGACATGAAAGGGGTGCCCTGATCGGTCAAGATCTCTTTCGGGATCCCGACTCGACTAAACACCTGGACCAATTCCTTGGCAATAGCCTTAGCGGAGGTGTTACGCAAGGGTATGGCCTCAGGATAGCGAGTCGCATAGTCCAGGATCACCAGAATATGCTGGTGACCTCGGGCAGATTTCACCACCGGCCCGACCAGGTCCATGCCAACCCTCTCAAAGGGAACCTCAATTATTGGTAGAGGGACAAGGGGGCTGCGAAAAGGGGGCGACGGTGCTGACATTTGGCACTCGGGGCACGATTCGCAATACTCCTTGACCTCTGCATGCAACCCGGGCCAGAAAAATCTTTGTGTGATTCTCTCCTTGTTTTTTTCGACCCCGAGATGTCCCCCCATTACATGGCCATGAGCCAGGTCTAGCACCACCCTGCGAAAGGGTTTGGGAACCAGCAGCTGTTCTACCTCTTCCTCTCCGTGTTTTATCACTCGATATAATAAATTGTTTTTAATCGCCATGTAGGGGAAGGACACCACCCAATTAGGATCCACCGGTTCCCCATCCAACACCTTAACATTTTCCCTGGCACTCATGAGGGTGGGCTCTCGCAGCTGCTCGGTACAGAAATCCTCCCTCCTGACCTCCAAGTCGGGTACCACATTTTGGCTACTCCCGATGTCAGGGTCAGGCATGATTTCCTGTTCGTTACCCTCAGGCTGGGTGCTAGCTTCCAAGTCTTCCGGTTCCCCAACCATGGCATGGAAAGGAAGAGGATCTCCGGCTTCCTTGATCCCACCAATAGCCTGCCTTTCCCTTTTGAAAAACGGGTCTGGTGAGAGTTCCCGTGTTTCCCCAGCAGGGGGAACTCTATCTACGAGCCTCCCTTTATGCTCCCATAACTTCCAAAAATGGGGAAAGTCTCTCCCTACTAAAGCTTCATGGAGCAGTGAGGGTACCACCCCCACTGAATGTGTTACCCTGCCCCAGGGGGTATCAACCTCAACCACTGCTGTCTGGTAGTCCCGAGTGTCCCCATAGATGCAAATTACCCCAATACTACTGGGGTGTAGTTTTTCGGGGTCTACACAAGCACTCCTAACTAGGGTCACCACGCTACCAGAGTCTAGTAGTGCTGCGAGAGGTAGCGGGATCGGTGCCCGCATTCTCCACCACGTGTGGGAGTTTAGCTCGTGGGGATCACTTTTCTGAAACACAGTCTGTAAACAGGCACTTTCTTTTTAAGTCTGGCAGCTGCCAGGTTTATTTCACAAAAGGTTTGCAGGTTAAAACAAACAAAACAGTAAACTTAAATCCTTGCCGTCCGGCGCTAACTAAACATCAGGGTCTCCTATCTATACAGTGTGGGGCTGGTCCCCACCACCCATAAAATAAACAACAACGCAAACCTTTTTCTTGCAATGTCTTTAGAGCTCCTCACACTCAGGTTCCCTCCTCAGTGTCCCAAAACTAGAGAGCTCCCTTCTGATCTCTTCCTGGTTGTTTTTAAGGTCCACCTGACCTTGAACTCCAGTGGACCCAAATATCCGGACCGGAACACCAGAGGCCGTAAAACCCGGCCCGGATTCCGGTTCAGCTTCTCAAAATAGAACGTATGCGCGGTGAAATATATCTATGGTCAAGTATCTCACCTCGCATACCGTCACAACACGTATTTGGACTTGACTGTGTGCTAAGGGATCATACTCTTGCAACACTAGCACCTGCCGCTTTTGTGACAAACATGCCAGAAACCACAAAGCTGTCATCTCTTGTGTGACTGCAGAGAGTTTGTTATAAAGCATTTTGTTAACTGCAACAGCAATAATGTAATTTACCTAATAGTATGTACATCTTTTAAATTACAGTATGTTGGCTGTACGTCTAGACCAGGGGTTTCCAAACTGTGGCCCTGGGGCCAGATGTGGCCCTTTGATTGCCTTTATCCGGCCCGTGGGCCACTATTTTCCAACCACTGACACCAACAATGGGGAATCATTTGTGTTGCTAAAACCACCAATGGGGCACTATTTATTCAACTGACACTATCAAAAGGGTACAATTTCTTCTATTGGCACCAACAATGGGGCACTAGTCCTCCCACTGACACCAAAGATATGGTATTGTTTACTCCCACTGGACATTTTCTACTCCCAATGGCCCTAATCCGGCCCTCCTAAAGTCTGAAGGACAGTAGACTGGCCCTCTGTTTAGAAAGTTTGGAGACCCCTGGTCTAGACATATGAGAATCAGAATTAGTGAGCATTTCCATGGAGACTCCTATGTTAAGGATAAGGGTCTATCCCATGTCTCCAGACATTTTTTTATTTTTATTTTGCCCACACACGATCATTTTTTTATTTTTTTAAAGTGTATTTTTGTGCGCGAACTCGAGAGAGAGGAGCCGGACTGCAGGAGTTGGGAGTAGGCAGACCCTCCCCCCGGAGGCAATCGCCATCCTTCTCCATGCCCCTGGTTGCAATGGCGGGTGTGAGGGGGGCCTCCCTCTCACCCAGCCCTACCTGCTCCTCTTGGGAGCCCAACTGGGGCCCAACGGGGCAGAGGGACTCCCCCTATGAGGGAGTGAGGGGGCCTAGCCCACCCAGCCAGCCCCGTAGGTCCTTCACCTCTCTTTATTTTAGGAGACCGCATGGCCAAAGTGCATGTGTGTTAAACCAATTTTGTTTAACGTCAGACATTTTAACATCCAGACATTTTAAATATGAACATTCTGGTGACATGAAAAGTGTATAGGAAATACAGCGCTACTAAATGAATAAATTACACCACAAAAATGAATGACCAAATGTAAACAGCTGCTGTATAAGTGACCGGTGCACCAACCAAGGAGAAAACATGATAGTAGTAAAATACGCGCTAATTACAACTAATAATTGTGAAATCAACAGTGAAAAACATGTAAAAACATGTAAAAATAACACGCTCCTGTGTTACAAGTGTTCAATCGAGCCACAATGGGGCAATAAACCCATATATAGTGAAATAGGTATTCAATGTGTCCACACCCAAAAGTCCTCCAAAAGATGATGGTGCCTATTCAAGATGGTCTCTGGATCAACACATTAACCTAACTAGGTCTATAGGAATGATTCATCAACCCCTCATCAGTGAAAACAAGGCAGACCCGTATCAAGAGAAAAGGAGATCACATCCACATCTCATCACGTCTGGCTCCTCCCCCTATGCGTTGCATCACCGTCACGTGATGGAGTTCCCATGACTAAGTCACGTGACGGTGACGCAACGCGTAGGGGGAGGAGCCAGACGTGCTGAGACCAGCGGAGGTCTCTAATACGTTTTTTTCTCAGCAACTACTGAGCAGCTTGTCATTTCGGAACAGGGATTTGTGAGTGGTATCACACATTTAGCCACAATTTTACTCACTGTTTTGCAGTGCTGCGCCATGGTATGTTTCTTTTTCTCATTGTATGTACCGGTCAACATCTGAGGAATTATTTGAATTAGACCAGATTCTCCATGCAGTGCTGACTACTCCTGTGATGTGGATGTGATCTCCTTTTCTCTTGATACGGGAATGCCTTGTTTTCACTGATGAGGGGTTGATGAATCATTCCTATAGACCTAGTTAGGTTAAAGTGTTGATCCAGAGACCATCTTAAATAGGCACCATCATCTTTTGGAGGACTTTTGGGTGTGGACACATTGAATACCTATTTCACTATATATGGGTTTATTGCCCCATTGTGGCTCGATTGAACACTTGTAACACAGGAGCGTGTTATTTTTACATGTTTTTACATGTTTTTCACTGTTGATTTCACAATTGTTAGTTGTAATTAGCGCGTATTTTACTACTATCATTCTGGTGACATGGGATCTTTTTTATTTTGTGGCTTGCAAAAAGTTAGAAAACCACCAAGGTTTGAAGATTTCCACTGCAAACTGTTGGAAAGAGAGGTCTGGTGGATTTTCAGTTTCCAATCTACAACACCATCAGGTTTAAACTTAAGATATGATGTAGATCTGTTTCTCAAATAGTCCCTGTATGGGCCCACATATCCCACATATCCCAACATGGGACTACATATCCCAGCATGACTACATATGCCAGCATGACTATATATCCCAGCATTGGACTATGTATCCCAGCATGGCACTAAATATCCTATCACGGGACTACATACCTCATCATGAATACACATATGGTTTGAACTCAAGATATGATGCCGACTTGTTTCTCATTTATTTTATTTGGGGGAACCTCTTTGTCTTGTCTTACACACTTTCTGTTATTTCCTATTATGTAGATCAGTTTCTCAACTCCAATCCTCAAAGCTCCCCAACCGGTTAATTGCTGTTTCAATGAAATAATTAATTGGAAGTTGTGGTTTGGCAAACAGTATACTGTATGTGTTCTGTTTTTTAACTTGAAAAATGTGCTGTGATCAAAGCGTGTAAGCCGAAATGCGCCCCTGTATGTTTTTACTTACTTAAAAAAAAGACCCAAAGACATGTGCTTTGTGTGTATTAGATCAACAAACAATCCACTGTGATAAAAAATTCAATGAAGATCAATATTTTTTGTGCTCCACCACCAATATGAATTAGTAGAAAAGGGGGGCGAATGGGGTCGAAGGACTAGTGGCTGAGGTTAGACCTAGGGCTGCCCATTCAATGGTTTGGGAGGGACTATCTCGGTACTGATGAGAATTCATAGAAACAAAATTGCTGCCTTGTGCATGCCTCCGACCCGATCTGTTGTGATAATACCAGGCCCCTTCTATTCCATCTTGAACCGGCTGTATCTCCCACAAATTTTTCCCATGGTAAGTTTCCACACACATCCCTCACCCTCTTTCACCTAATTTGGGGGACTCCCATTCTCCCCCTTTTTCCCCCCCTCGCCCCTTTTTCCCCCCCAAACCCCCACCCCCCCCCCCCTCTCCCCATCCCCTCTTACCCCACTACCCAGCTATATTTTTTCTTTTCCTTTTCCCCTCCTTTCCTCTTTCCCCTCCCCCCCCTTCTTTCTTTCTTTCCATCCCTGCTCTTTTCCCCCCCTTCTCTGGCTCCTCTTTCCCCTTCCTTCCCCCCCCTATCTTATCCACACACCTTTCCCTACCCCCACCCCACTTACTTCATGGTAATCAATATAAATATTGATCTTTATATTGATATACATATTTTACAACGTTTATACTCAGATCTTTTCACGACCAACCATCCCCTTGTTCGCCGTGGGGGGAGTACCCCTTGGGCCGCCTGGCTTCCGCACATTATCAATTGATTCAATCGGTGAGCTTTTTTATCAATGTCTTTTTTCAATTGTATACTGTATCGCTGATATTTATTATATATTTTTATTGCATTACTCTGTAGATTGGCTGTCCTGACGAAGCGGCAAGCCCGCGAAACTAGTCGACGTTGACCAATCATGAATTGTACAATTGTTTGTTCTTTGCAATTTTTATACATCAATAAATTATTTTTATATTAATTTTTATATTAATTTTGTTTCTATGAATTCTCATCAGTACCGAGATAGTCCCTCCCAAACCATTGAATGGGCAGCCCTAGGTCTAACCTCAGCCACTAGTCCTTCGACCCCATTCGCCCCCCTTTTCTACTATATCTGGGATGAAAAGGTACTATTTTTATTTATTTTACTCAATATACTTGAGGCAATACTCCCCACTTTGACCAATATGAATTAGTAATATTTGCTCTTATATTTCTGTTTTGTACAATCCAAGGTGTTGTTTATTGTTTCAGCAGCAGCCAGGCTTTGGTTGGTGCTGCTCAGCCTAATGTTAACCAGTATTCCAGTCCTTCTACTATTCTATTCTATTCTATTTACAAACAGTTTATTTCACAGAGGCAAGCCATTGCCATAGCCTACGTGCAAAACTTACATTTACAACCTAAAATTTTCCTCTCGCCCTTTTATGAAGACCCTTACATCACATGCCCTGTCATGTTAAATTTTTACAATGTTATACACAGGGATCAGCCATAACATTAGGATAACTGAAAGGTGAGGTGAATAACACTGATTATCTTTTTGCAATGACATCAGAAAGGCAGTGGATACATTAGGCTGCAAGTAAACATGTTGTCCATGTAGTTGATGCGATTAAAGCAGAAAAAAGGTGCATCTCAGTTTGTTGTGTATGGGAAGGCGTAGCTGTACACTGGTCAGATTTTCCATGCTGACCTGTGTCCACAGTTAAAAATACCTACAGTGCCTTGCGAAAGTATTCGGCCCCCTTGAACTTTGCGACCTTTTGCCACATTTCAGGCTTCAAACATAAAGATATAAAACTGTAATTTTTTGTGAAGAATCAACAACAAGTGGGACACAATCATGAAGTGGAACGAAATTTATTGGATATTTCAAACTTTGTTAACAAATAAAAAACTGAAAAATTTGGCGTGCAAAATTATTCAGCCCCTTTACTTTCAGTGCATCAAACTCTCTCCAGAAGTTCAGTGAGGATCTCTGAATGATCCAATGTTGACCTAAATGACTAATGACGATAAATAGAATCCACCTGTGTGTAATCAAGTCTCCGTATAAATACACCTGCACTGTGATAGTCTCAGAGGTTCGTTTAAAGCGCAGAGAGCATCATGAAGAACAAGGAACACACCAGGCAGGTCTGAGATACTGTTGTGGAGAAGTTTAAAGCCGTATTTGGATACAAAAAGATTTCCCAAGCTTAAAATATCCCAAGGAGCACTGTGCAAGCGATACTATTGTAATGGAAGGAGTATCAGACCACTGCAAATCTACGAAGACCTGGCCGTCCCTCTTAACTTTCAGATCATTAAAGGAGAATGATCAGAGATGCAGCCAAGAGGCCCATGATCACTCTGGATGAACTGCAGAGATCTACAGCTGAGGTGGGAGACTCTGTCCATAGGACAACAATCAGTCGTATACTGCACAAAATCTGGCCTTTATGGAAAAGTGGCAAGAAGAAAGACATTTCTTAAAGATATCCATAAAAAGTGTCGTTTAAAGTTTGCCACAAGCCACCTGGGAGACACACCAAACACTGTAAAACATGGTGGTGCCAGCATCATGGTTTGGGCCTGCTTTTCTTCAGCAGGGACAGGGAAGATGGTTAAAATTGATGGGAAGATGGATGGAGCCAAATACAGGACCATTCTGGAAGAAAACCTGATGGGAGTCTGCAAAAGACCTGAGACTGGGACAGAGATTTGTCTTCCAACAAGACAATGATCCAAAACATAAAGCAAAATCTACAATGGAATGGTTCACAAATAAACATATCCAGGTTTTAGAATGGGCAAGTCAAAGTCCAGATCTGAATCCAATCGAGAATCTGTGGAAAGAACTGAAAACTGCTGTTCACAAATGCTCTCCATCCAACCCCACTGAGCTTGAGCTCTTTTGCAAGGAGGAATGGGCATAAATGTCAGTCTCTCGATGTGCAAAACTGATAGAGACATACCCCAAGCGACTTACAGCTGTAATCGCAGCAAAAGGTGGCGCTACAAAGTATTAACTTAAGGGGGCTGAATAATTTTGCACGCCAAATTTTTCAGTTTTTTATTTGTTAAAAAATATTGAAATATCCAATAAATTTCGTTCCACTTCATGATTGTGTCCCACTTGTTGATTCTTTACAAAAAATTACAGTTTTATATCTTTATGTTTAAAGCCTGTAATGTGGCAAAAGGTCGCAAAGTTCAAGGGGGCCGAATACTTTCGCAAGGGACTGTGAAATATAACTGAACCATGAAGAAAACGAAAAAGGTGGCCTGATGAATAAAGTTTATTTTGTATTATGTGGATGGCCAGGTGTGTTTGCATCCCTTACCTGAGCAAGAGATGGCACCAGATGGCACCAAGAAAAATGTAAACTGGCAGAGGTTGTGTGATGCTTTGGGCAATGTTCTGCTGGGAAAACTTGGTCCTGCCATTCATGCTACGTTGAGATATACCACCTAACTAAACATTGTTTCTGACCAAGTACACCCCTTAATGGAAATGGTATTACCTGATGGCAGTGTGCCCTTTCAGCAGGATAATACACCCTGCCACATGGCAAAAATGGTTCATGAATGGTTTCAGAGTTTGGTGTGTTGACTTGCTCTCCAAATTCTCCATATTTCAATCCAATCAAGCATGTGTGGGATGTGTTGGAAAAAAGCAGTCTGATCCATGGAGGCCCCACTTTTCAACTTACAGAACTTACAACAGAAGTAGGACCAACACTCTTTGGGTCCTAGTTCTCCTATTGATCACACAAGTGCACTTAGGTGTGCACTTCTGTGACCCATTTTCACCCCACAGCAGGCTAAAGCCCGCTGTCAGCTAATGTCACAGAGTGGTCCAGACCATATTGTCAAGATCTGCCCAGATGCTGCTGAGAGCCTGAGCCAGCCACTCCCATCCCCTGCGCTGCCCTGCGCTCCAATAAGCACTGGAGGAGCAGAGCAGAAAGCCGATGACTGATAGTGACCGCCTCTCTGCAGACTGAAGACCGAGAAAAGAGCAATCAGGGTGTTTTATCACTCAATTCTTGGTATTAGAGGTGATGGGGACAGATGCAGCATCGGACCAATACTGCCACCTAGGTGAGTATGACTGTTTTTTTTTTTTATCATTCCAAACTTCTCTTTTAAAGGACCTGTTACTGATAGTTTGGAGCCAGATACCACAGTATACCTTTAGTGGCCAAGTAGTGTGCATGCCATGACAGGTTAGCGCTGTTTTGGCAGAAAAAGGGGGATCTCAATATTAGGTGGGTCATCATAATGTTATGGGTGACCAGTGTCATTTAGTGTCATAGGCAAGGCTGTCAACATTGCTCTAAATAGCCACCAAGTCATTCATTAATGTATTACAAAGAACTGCTTTCAATATAAATTTCTGTTTTAGATTTCTGCTAACTGCAAGTCCTATCTACAACTAGTCTTTGTCTTCGGTCCAGTTTTATATGCACATGTAATCATTCTGCTCTCCTGCCAAACATCTGGGGCTTTTTAGGGGGAACAGTCTGGTAGCAAAATAGAATTACATTTTGTCCAGAGCATTTCCAACATGTATTCAATTATTAGCTCCTTGAAAAAGGTCATGAAAAAAATCTTTATAGTTCGTTTTTTCTTTTCACTACTTATGTATGCGCTACCTTAACCACTTGCCGACCGCCACACACACATATACATCGACAACATGGCACAGGCAGGCAAATGGGCGTACCTGTACGTTCCTTTAGATTTGCCGCCCAGCAAATGGGCGAGCATGTCCGCCGCGAGCCTCGTGAGTGTGCTCGTGGGTCCCGGGAACTTGATTTTCCCGAGCAGCCCGCGATTGCAGTCGGCAAAGGCAGAACAGGGGGATGCCTTTGTAAATAAGGCATTTCCCTGTTCTGCCTAGTGACATGTCACTGATCTCACCGTTTCCATGATCGGGAACGGTGATCAGTGACGTGTCACTGGTAGCCCCACCCCCTAACAATAAGAATCACTCCCTAGGACTGACATAACCCAGTGGTTAACCCCTTCACTGCCAGTGTAATTGTTACAGTAATCGGTGCATTTTTATAGCACTGATCGCTGTAAAAGTGACAATGGTCCCAAAATGGTGTCAAAAGTGTCAAATGTGTCCACCATAATGTCGCAGCAACAATAAAAATCGCTGATCATCGCCATTACTAGTAAAAAAAATATTAATAAAAATGCCATAAAACTACCCCCTATTTTGTAGATGCTATAACTTTTGCGCAATAAACGCTTATTGCATTTTTTTTACCAAAAACATGTAGGAGAATATGTATTGGCCTAAACTGAGGAAAAAAACAAAAAGTAAAAAATATTGAATTTTTTTCAAAATTGTCGCTCTATTTTTTTTTATAGCGCAAATAATAAAAACCGCAGAGGTGATCAAATATCACCAAAAGAAAGCTCTATTTGTGGGAAAAAAATTATGTCAATTTAGTTTGGGAGCCACGTCACATAACCACGCAATTGTCAGTTAAATCGACAAAGCGCCGACTCGCAAAAAGTGGCCTGGTCTTCGGCCAGCAAAATGGTTCGGGGCTGAAGTGGTTAAAACACCTTTGCATAGTTTACATGTACTGTAACTGAAGTTAGGCCCATTTGTTTATAGTTTCATGGTAGCTTTTCATGCTTTCTAATAAAAAATATAAGTAGATCAGTTGCTCAGTTTGTGGAACTGTCCCAGCTAAAAGAGAAAATAATAAAATAAGATAAAGTGGTTTAGCCAATTACATGTTTAAGTTTTTGTTTTATTTTTGCACATGGAGGTGAATGCTACAAATGTCAGAACATTTGTTTCTTAATTTTCTTTAGGTTTAGCTGCAACACAGATTTGGTTAATAATGGTGATTCAACTGTCTTGAAAGCTAAGCAATTGAGAACCTGTGAGTCTAGTGATTTTTGAATTCAGATTTGTCAATTATTTAAGGAATAATAAAAATCAATAAAAATCACAATTCTGAAATTGCTTGATTCTACAGAAACAAGACAGATCCAATATTGTTGTAAGCATTATCTTTATATTAGCATTATAATGTTATATACATATCATTATTATATTACCGTTTGGACAGGTGCAATCAGGAATAACTTCTTTCTCATGAACAGGATTTGGATTTGAGCATGTCGGCTGAAGCTGTGGGGCACATTCACTGAAGGTTTGGGTTTCTGAGCAATTTTGCTTGCCTACAAACACAAAACATTTTACAAATAAGACTAAATGTAAGATCTGTGAATCGTTTTTCAACTTTAATTTCTAACTGACTTTTACTGTTATACAGTTAATTCTGACTGCACTATTTGCTTTTTAATTCAAGTGCTGAGGAAAACGTGAAAGTCAGTCCCACACAACATGCTGGAAAATCCATGTGACTAACATGGGGTACTTTATTTATCTATGTCATTAAGCATGCTATTTTCAAATATTCATTGTCGCTCAGTTAACAGTCTACATTGCCATATTAATACTAACAATGTTGGAATTGTTCCCTGTCCTAATGAACATCTAGCCATGTCATCTTTAGAATGTTGAATTGTTTTTGAAAATAATCAGCTTCTAGTAGAATGAGTTTAAATTCCTTTTAGCCCCTAACCCCTTCATACGTCATTTCAATCATTGTTCTTGCTATTAAGTTCCAGACTGATGGAGATGCATGCTACATTCTCACCATGTAGACATAAAAGCTAATATACTATGAATTAGAAATAGTTTGTATTTTAATATTGGTCTATTCATATCACTAAATATAAAAAAAAATATTGCAAAAGTATAACTTGTTATGCTGCAATAATAATAAAATAAAATTAATTGAATACAGAAATAATAGAAATCGGGAAACAATATTTCTTGAAACTATCAGACGGGTATGCCAGGTAGGATAAAAAAAAAATAGATAAAAAGATAATTGCATAACTTTCAGATTAGGCAACAGGTACACTTTATATGTACGGTACATACAAACGTATTACTTACCACATACAACATTGGTATCTTCTCTCCAGAAACGTGTTTCTTCTGAACAACCATTGTTGGCAATAATTTTAGCTGCTTGAATTAATGTTGAACATGTACAGGATCGCGCATCTTCTTGGTCACATAATTCATAGTCATGTTCACATGCTGATTTCAAGTCAGTCATATTATGAAAGTAAGTTTGAAAAATGTTGTCACAGTACTGAAAAAAATATATATTGTTTTAATAAATAAAAAAATATTGCAAATACTGACTCATCTGTATAAATTGTCCCTACATACAAAGTAAAAGATTTGAAAAATACAATTAGTAGCATACATTTAGGAACACAAAAAAAATCACAGAATGTATTAAATGGCAATTTACACACTACCATTATCTGTTACACAGTGAGATAACTCCACTTGGTTAATCACGAGAGAAAAGCATATTGCATTAATAAAAGATAAATAAATATTTTCAAGATGTCTAAACTAAAAACTGTTTCTGTTGGGATGTTAACACATAATTCAAAACCTTTTCACTAAGTGACAAAACAAATCTTGAAGAGAATACTAGAGACTATGTAACATTTTTAATTTTATATATAACATATTTTCTTTATTCAGGACTAAAAATGTAAAAAATAATTGTATTTATTTTTAGTAAGGAAAATATAAAATATAGCATATGAGTATTTCCTATTTACCACTTATATTCAGTGAGTCAATTTACACATATGCAAGTAAAAAAAAAAATATATATAATAAAATTAAAAATGCCATTAAATTAACCAAAGACTGTCCTAATTATGGACTAGCATAAGTGCAGTTCAAAGACTCAAATGCACCATGAATTATAGTACAGATATATTTTTGAAAGTAAAAAAAAAAAAAAAACACAAAACAAGTATTTAGTTATATTTTTTGCCACTGTGCCCCCTTGAACTTGCAATTAGTATGTATTATGTAGCACCCTCTAGTTAGGTAGGTGGTAGTGATGATTTTTATGGAGAGTATGAAAATATAGGCAGGGATAGCTGGTGGCTTTGTTTTCATTCTGGGCTGGGAGTGGCTTAGGGCAGGACTGGGTGACTCACAGGTATCATCACTGTCACCTCCCTCTTCCTTCTAGAAAGTGTTGGAAGGAGAGGAGGGGAGGAGAGGTGGAGCTGCCAGATGTATCTTGAGGAGTCTTGACCAATTCTTAACTTGGAGTGGCAGGGGGCAAGCCTCCTTAAATACCTGGGGTCAACCCAGCCAGGGAGGAGTTGTTGGGTGGAAGAGCTGGGTGAGAGAGTGTAAAGGATGTCGAGGCCCACAGGGAGCTCCCTAGTCTGGGGGGTGACTTTGGGCTGTGGCATATCCAGGTGGAGAGAAGAGATCCTGAAAGAGAGGCACATAAGAGAGCAAGTGGAGAACAGTGGAAGATAGTGGGTGATCATGAAAGTTTTTTTTTACCCTAATGCAGAGAATACATTAATGTAAAAAACCTTATACTTGTACAGCCACCAATGCTGCATTAAACCAGGACAAGTCTAAAGTAATGTAGTTAAAGCGGATCTCCCACGCCAATTAAATTTTTCCTTTAAGGGCTCTTTAAATCTCTAATAGCACTGCTGTGCTGCACTCACGTTTCCGGTGTCCCTCCGCCGCTCCGCTGAGATTCTGTGCCGAATAAATAGTTATATTATGCTTTTCTATCCGTCCACCATCTTAGCTGTGGGCGTTCTAATCATACACGCCGGCACTTCCTCTTTGCGGTGGATGCTGTCCCAGCATCCACCGCTCGATCTCGCGCACGCGCAGTGTTAATGTTGACCGGCGGCGGCGTAACGAAGTCGCGCGATGTCTCGGCTCACAGAGAGAAATATTATAATTAGGGAGCTCTGAGACAGGCTCCCAGCATACACAGCGAGGAACAGGAAGAGGAAAATAACTCGAGGAAAACCCGACTGCCTGCAGACCGGAAACCTGTGTGGTTAAGAGGTATTCTAAGGCCTCGTACACACGATCAAATCTGTCTGCTGGAAACGGTCTGCTAGACCGTTTCAGCAGACAGATTCGATCGTGTGTACGGGCAAACAGACGGATTTGGCCACCCGACGGATTGGAAAGCATGCTTACCAATCTGTCGGCTGGGAACCCGTCCGCCCGACATGTCTGCTGGTTAGTACGCTAACCAGCAGACATGTCTTCTCGTACACGCGCCGAATGGTTTTGACGCATGCGCGGAAGTGTTTTACTTCCTGGTGCGGTGACGTGGCGGCGTCAACGTCACCGCCACGTCACCGCGCCATCTGGCGGCGGGGATTTTGGTTTGATCGATCGATTTGAACAAATCTGTCTGCTCGTGTGTATGGGGCCTAACACTATATTTTATAATAATCGCCGATTAGGTATTGTTTTGGAGCGCTAGATATATTAAACTAAAGTCAATTTCAGAGTGGAGCTCCGCTTTAAGCATAGTCAATGTTTCTCTTTATCTTAATATTTGTTTACAAATCTATGTATTAATTATGCAAATTTGCATTTATTTATTGCAATTTATTGATTGCAATTTCAATAAGTATAATGTATTTTAACATTTATATAACAGAGACTTATACTCACTTCTTTTCCTTTGCCACTCAAGTTATTTGGTAGAAACCAAACTTCAACATCTCCCTCACCTTCGTGAACCATGCAACTCCTGGCAAACTCTGGCCACTTTTCATCTAGGTAATACATTTTTTAATTAGTATAAACATAAATTTGAAATAATCATTAGATATTTATTACAAATATGATTGTGCTGGAAAGCATGTTAAAACAAAGCAGAAACATATTTTACTTTTGAAACCTGTTAGTACCAGCAAAGTCACAGGAAAACAACAACTGCATGCATGTTTTCTATATGTGTATGTTCTTAATGACAGTAGTCATTAAAGATGGCATTTGAAAAATGCACTAAATTATCATGAGTTAACCACTTCAGCCCCAAAAGATTTGGCTGCTCAATGACCAGGGCATTTTTTGCGAATACGGCTTTGCGTCGCTTTAACTGACAATTTCACAGTCGCATATCGCTGCACCCAAACAAAATTGACGTAATTTTTTTCCCACAAATAGAGCTTTCTTTAGGTGGTATTTGATCACCTCTGCGGTTTTTATTTTTTGCGCTATAAACAAAAGGAGAGCGACAATTAAAAAAAAACACAATGGGGGTTATTTACGAAAGGCAAATACACTTTGCACTACAAGAGCAAAGTGCACTTGGAAGTGTGGTCGCTGTAAATCTGAGGGGTAGATCTGAAATGAGGGGAAGCTCTTCTGATTTTATCACCCAATCATGTGCAAGCTAAAATGCTGTTTTTTATTTTCCTTGCATGTTCCCCTCAGATCTGCAGTAACTGCACTTCCAAGAGAACTTCCAGTGCAATTTCAAGTGCACTTTGCACTTAGTTTGCACTTGTAATGCAAAGTGTATTTGCCTTTAGTAAACAACCCCCAATATCTTTTCCTTTTTGCTAAATATCCAATCAAAAAAAAAAACGTTTCTCAGTTTAGGATATGTATTCTTCTACATATTTTTGGTAAATATATTGATTGGTTTGCGCAAAAGTTACAGCGTCTACAAAATAGGGGATTGATTTATGGTATTTTCTAATATTATTATTTTTTGTACTAGTAATGGCAGCGGGCATGGGACTGACTAGGAGGAGAGAGAAATCGGTGTTACACACACAGATTTCGGTTCTCACACTGTCACAAGCAAACACGGGTGCCCGGGGGTCATCACGCCTGCCGGGCATTCAAATTGGCTCCAGCAGCGAGCCGCGGGCATGCGCACATGAGCACGCCCCCCTAATGGTCAAAAGGTGAAGCGACATAAGGTAATGTTGTTTTGCTCAGGGGGGCCAACCTGCCGCAGTGCAACTGCGGCAGCAGGTCAGGAACGGGTTACAGAAGAAAAAAGAAAGTAAGTAGGGGGCGTGGTCTGGACATGACCGAGTAGAGACGTGTTTGGTTTGAGCTCCCGGCCATCTCCTCTCTACCCCAGCCTACAAGCTCTTTTTTCCACAGAATGCGCTCATCCAAGAAGTCACTTAAGAAGAAGAACAAAAAGGCTAACACACAGCTACCTTCAGCTTCCTCCCCGGGGCGAAATTCAGAGACTTTTTCAACTGATGCAGTCAGGCTCCCCTGAATTCAAGATGGCGACGGCTCCTGCCACACAGCCCTCGAGCCTCGTGGCAGACGCACGGCCTGCTTCCCCTGAAGGCTCGCTGAGCCCTGAGATCCATCCCAGTATCCCACGGACCCTGCTACCCGATGGTCAACAGGCCATGCACTTACCTCTGTTATACAGGGCAGATGAGGAACTGAAAGCCATCCTACAGGCGCTCCCAACAAAGTCTGATATAGAGACCCTGGTAGGGCGAGTGGAAGCTGCCCATAGGAAAGAACTCGGGATCGTTAAGAAGGACATCCTCTCCCTCTCCTCCAGACTATCAACGGGCGAATCCTCTCTAGCGACTTTAGACCAGAGGGTGTCTGCGCTGAAGACTTCACAGAGAACACAGGCCGAGGCTTCGGCGACCTTACAGCTGCGCATGGAGGAAATTATGGACCGGAGCCGTAGGAACAACCTGCGGCTCCGGGGACTGCCGGAGTCTACGGAGCCGTCAGACCTGCTGGCTACGGTCACAGACATTTTCAAAAGAGTGGCGGGTACAGGGCCACCTGGAGTTTGACCGTGTGCATCGGGCGTTGGGCCCGAGGTCGGAGGACCCCGCCAGACCGTGTGATGTAATATGCCGTCTGCACCACTATACCCACAAAGAGATCATCGCCCGCAAAGCGTGGGAGCTACAGGACTTAGAGCTGGACGGTGCACCGCTGAAGATCTTGCCGGACATTTCCCGAGCGACCCTGCAGCGCCGGGCTATGTTGAAGCCCCTGCTGGATTTGGCTAGGAGCCACAATGCCACGTACAGATGGGGCTTCCCCCTCGCGGTTACCTTCCGTAAGGAGCAGCGGTCCTTCACTCTGCGCGCTTCGGAGGCACTGCCAGCGCTCTTTCGATTCCTGGAGGTAGAGCCGCTCGAGATCCCAGACTGGCTGGGTCCCCTGCCGAGACCCCTGGGCAGGGTGACTTCTGCATCGGCATCTGGAGGGTCCTCCTATTGGCCACAGAGGAGCAGGCGGAGACCGAGAGCGGGGTCCCCGGAGAGCGCCCGAGAGATGTGAATGATTCCGGCCCCGCGTAAGTCTCTTGAAGCTTCCGACACTCCTCCCTGACCTGTGCGCTTTAGAGTTAGCCTGGGCGCGTTCATCCGTCTACTGAGATCTGCCTCGCCCCCCTTCTCCACTCCCGGCCTTTTTTCGCAACTGTCGAGCCTGCTCTCCCCGTCCCCTGGCCCCTCTCCTGCCCCCCCGGACTGCCGACTCGGATCTCACTCTTCTGTGGCCCCCACCACCTTGACGAGAATTGGCCATTCGCCTGCTCAGGGATGGATATCCCTGTCCCGTCGCCCCGGCTCAACACCTGGACACTCCCCCCTTCTTGACTATGGACGTGCCAGACGCACGGCGGGAGGACTCAGACACATAGTATGTAACTGCTCTGGTCATTATGCCACACTGTGGGGTCCCTTACTGTTTCTCCCTCCCGTCCCCCCTGTCTGTGTATCCTGATGTCTACATAACCATTTCTGGAGGTGACAGGGGTGGGGGTCCTGCTACGGGTGGGGGGTGGGTGGAGGGGGGCTTTTTTTTTTTTTTTCCTCTCTTTAGTGGGCGCCTGTTAGGGCCTTTGCGGGGAGGTGGACCCTGGGTTCTGAATAGAGATAGCTGAGAAACACGCCTACCCCTGGAGAATGGTGGGTTGGATTATATGGGAGGGAGGGCTGGGGGAAAACACTCTATTAGCGATATTGTTGGTGCTCGTTTGATCTTTTTGATGTGGATGTGGGTGTTTTTGTTACCTGCATTAAACCATGCTGTGCCTTTGTTTATGTTTAATATATGGTATGCTTCTGTTTTGCACTTTCACCCTGGCTGGGGTGGGGGGGGGGTTCCGGGACCTCTCCTTCCCGGTTACTGTTCAACTTCTCCCCCAATTAGGCCGACGCACACCTCTGGAATTCCGGTGGTGTGATGTCAATTCAAGTTAATACTTGTAAACTTAGTTTAACAGGTCTACTGACCTGTTCTCTTTATTTTTCTCCTCTCTATTTCCCTTTTTCCTCTTCTCTTCCCCCTTCTGTATAATCACTTCTACCCCTACTCCCCATTTCCCACTCCCACCCCCCCTCCCCCTTCCTGTCTTGTCAGCCTGGGGAGATGGACGTGGTTAAAATATTCTCGCTGAATGCGAGGGGCCTCAATTTGCCAGAGAAGAGACGCATGCTTCTAGGCGACCTCAGGAGATCTCGAGCGGATGTCGCCTTTGTCCAAGAGACCCACTTCAGGGATAACAGTTTGCCTCTCCTTAGAAGCAGATACTTCTCGGTGGCCTACCACTCCACTAACCCTGTAGCCAAGTCTAAGGGAGTGTCCATCCTCATCTCCAGCAGACTCCCTTGGAACTGTCAGGCAGAGATTAGAGATCCCGGGGGTCGTTTCGTGTTCATCAAGGGCCTGGTCGGAGAGGTACAACTCACACTGGCAACACTGTACGCCCCTAATGAACGTCAGGACACTTTTATTACGGCTACCCTTGGCAGGCTCACAGAGTTTGCTGAGGGTCAACTAATCCTAGGGGGTGACTTCAATGTCCCTTTAATCCCTACGTCTGACACATCATCTGGCCACTCCTCCATTCCCCCGAGTCACAGGAAACGTATAGCCAACGCGCTACACAAAGCGCAGCTGGTTGACGTGTGGCGTTTGCAGCATTCGGGCGAGCGTGATTTTACATTCTACTCGCCTCCACACAAATTATATACCAGGATTAACTTCTTCCTGGTCCCCCATAGCCAGCTACATTCAGTGGCAAACACCTCAATTGACCACATCACTTGGTCAGATCACGCGCCGATCTCCCTCACGTATTCACTCTCAGGAGGCGCCTCACCACTTTCCCGCTTTTGGCGGCTAAACGAGAGCTTTCTTCAGGTTCCAGAGGTTCTAGCAGAAGTGACCAGAGATTTAACCTGATACTTCCAGGAAAACGATAACCAAGATTGTGAACCTGGCTCGTTATGGGAAGCACACAAAATGGTCATCCGCGGTGTGCTCATTAAGCACGGAGCGCGCATAAAGAGAGAGAGAAATGAGCAGCTGGTCAAGCTTCTTGACAAGCTAGCCTCTTTGGAGGCCCAACATAAACACACCCCTGCACAGGCCCTGGAGGCTGAGCTTGGGTCGATTCGTGGACGGATCACAGATCTCCTGCACTACAGGGCCAAGGCTGATCTGCAGAGATCCCGCAAACTTACGTACGAGTCGGGGGACAAGTGTGGGAAGACATTGGCTAGAGCGGTGAGGGAACAGAAACAGTCGACTTATATCCCGCATATTCAGTGCGCAAATGGTCAGATGGCCACAATGCCAGAGCAAATCTCGCAAGGGTTCCGCGACTTTTACTCTTCTCTCTATAACTTACCAAACAGCTCGCCTTCGCAGACCGCTGTGGAGGAGTACATTGCATCTTCGCAGCTCCCCTCCCTATCGACGGATATACGGGAGGAGTTGGACACGCCAATCTCGTTGGAAGAGATTCAGAATGCGGTGGGGGCCATGAAACCGGGCAAAGCCCCGGGCCTGGACGGGTATACCACTCAGTACTACTAGACCTTTCTCCCCCTGATTGGCCCGCGCATTGCGACCTTCTTTAATGCATTGGGTTCGGACGCCGCCTTCCCCAGGGACACGCTGCAAGCCCACATCTCCCTGATCCACAAAGAGGGCAAGGACCCAGCTTCCTGTGGGAGTTATAGGCCCATTTCCCTCCTCAACATGGACTTAAAAATCTTCTCGAAGATCCTGGCCTCTCGCCTGGCACAACACCTCCAGTCACTAGTACACCTGGACAAAGTAGGTTTCATCCCTACAAGAGAGGCTAGGGACAACACCATTAAGGTGTTGAACCTTCTCCACGTGGCGTCCTCGGGAGGTACTCCCTGTGTCTTCTTGAGTACAGACGCCGAGAAGGCTTTTGACAGGGTGGGTTGGGCCTACATGTTTTCGGTACTTCGCCACATAGGGCTTGGAGAGAAGATGATCACCTGGATCAAAAAGATTTACTCTAATCCGACGGCACAGGTAAAGGCGAATGGCTTGCTCTCATCTACGTTCCCTATTGGAAACGGAACAAGACAGGGGTGCCTTCTCTCTCCCCTTCTTTTTGCCTTGTCACTGGAGCCGTTTCTTTGCAAAATCAGACTGAATCCAGACATACGTGGGCTGCAAGTGGGGGACTCCCAATGCAAAATGTCTGCATATGCGGATGACCTCCTCTTCTCATTGACAAATCCCTTGATGTCCTTGCCAAACCTTCTTAAGGAATTTGACGTTTACGGGGCCCTTTCGAACCTGAAGATAAACTTTTCAAAATCTGAAGCCATGGGGGTGGCTATGTCCCCTCAAGCTCTGCGATCCCTGCAATCTAGCTTACGTTTCAAGTGGACGGACTTGGCTTTATCTTATCTCGGAACGTACATGCCAAAACACGTTACACGCACGTTCGCACTGAACTTCCCGCCTGTTCTTGCGAAGGCCCGCTCCCTGCTCGAGAGGTGGGGTAAGGGCTTACATTCATGGTTCGGTAGGGGAAGCCTAATAAAGATGTGTATCCTACCCAAGTTCCTGTACCTATTTCTAGCCCTCCCTATAAACATTCCGCTCTCATTCTTTAAACAGGTTCACACGCTCTTCACCCGATTCGTGTGGGCGAACAAAAAACCCCGCTTACGGCGCGACTTGCTCTCACTCCCCAAGATAAACGGTTCATCGCCGCTCTACCCGATTCTGGGTAATCCCAACTTTACTCCGGGACTGTGCTCCACGGAATTTGCCGCTTTAAGGGACGAGGGCGTCGTCTGTCCCTCCAGTTTCGTATTGAGGAATAGATGGCCAACTATTGTGGAACTGACAGAGGGGACAGGGGCCTATATTTTCAAGATGATAACTTTCACCCTAGATGATATTGTACAGTTGTGCAGAGTTCCGCTTTCATGCAATGTTCTGCTGACGCACTTATAACCTGTCTTGTGTGATTGTAATGACTGTGGTGTGGAGACCTCTCTTCTTGGTGTTACTCAATAAAATTTATATTTGAAAAAAAAAAGAAAAAAGTAAGTAAACTTTCATAAGTTAAAAGTGAGAAAAAAAATATTTCTGCCTTCCCTTTCTTCTTAGCATCATATACCTATTTGTAAAACAGGTACTCTTCATTGTGAACTTTTAACTCCCCCTTTTCCCATCCCCCTCATCAGGCTGCTCAGATCAAAATGGAAGCCCTAAGCTATGAGCTGCTGGACCAACGCGGTCACATGGGATGGGTCACAAAGAGTTCCAGGTGTTTCCTTTGGCTTCTGGGCTGAAAGGAATAGTGAAGGAGCAAATGAAACGTAAGTACCTGCTGTAGGAGGGGGGGGGGGGCAGGGATTAAAGCAAAACGTGTTACTTTATCCCTAATGGGCAATGCACATGCTTGCTTTGATTTGGATTCATAAGAGAAAAATTGACAGAGTTAAAAAAAAAAACATCAGCACGTAACACTTACCTGAAACATCTTCAGAATTTCCACAAATTCCACTTGTTTCATAATTTTTATGTAAATGTATCTATCAAAAAAAAAAAACATTATTTATTTTAAAAAGTACAACTTCGATTTCACCCTTCATGATCAACAAACTAAACAACCAAACGATTCCAAATCTGCTTTGGATATTGTCAGCTACCACCCAGGACACAGGTCCGTCATATCAAGTACTATAAAAAAAACAAAATATCCACGTATAATGTAAAACCTTTTTTTTAACCACTTCAATTCCAAGCACTTCCCCCCCCTTCCTGCCCAAGCCAATTTTCAGCTTTCAACGCTGTCGCATTTTAAATTACAATTGCGCTGTCATTGCGCTGACACTCTACCTAAATATTTATAATTTTGTTTCCATAAATAGAGCTTTCTTTTGGTGGTATTTGATCACCTCTTTTTATTTTTTTCTAAACAAATAAAAAAAAGACCAAAAATGTAAAGAAATTAAGGGCCAGATTCACGTACATCTGCGCATTATTGGACCGGCGTAGCGCACCGCCTTTACGTTAGACTGGCGCAATGTAGCGGCGCAATCACCCTATTCTCGTTGGTTTTGCGCAGAAATGTGCGCCTGCGCAACGTTTTTTCAGAGGCGCAAGGTGGACTAATTCAAATTGGGAAGGACGTGGGCGTGTTACATTGAAATGAGCCGTGACCCCATGCAAATGAAGGGCCGGCCAGCTCACGCATGCGCGCTTGAAGCAGACCTTGATCAGCACCTATGTGCGCATGCTCACAACTCGGGAACGGTGCAATCAGTGAAATTGGAAGTGGACTAGGGCAAATTAGTGAACTACGCAGACAGCATAAATAGACAGACACAAACGCACTTCCTTTGCAAAAGTACATCCCTTTGTATCCCTTCCTATATAGCAAGGTGCTTTTGTTCTGTTGTTTATTAGCGTCCAATGTGATGAGGATGTGATGTGTCGGTGCTAGGGACCACAGTGGTGTGCATGCATGCATGCATTCTCATTGTGCCATGATTAATGTGTATGTTTAACGTGCAAAGATGCCAAATGTGAGCTGGCTCCTGGCTGCTCTTCCCTCAGAAGACGGGGTAGCCTTGGTTAGGGGGGTTCCATATAGGAGTCATGAGATGCCCCAATCTTCCTGAGCCAATGCAGTGTGGACTAGGGGAAGATTCCTCTGACTTTTGCGGGCTCATTTGTTTAGCAGGCCTGGTAGAAGGGGGACATACCTTCCGAGTACCTGTCCTGCTGGACAAACAAGAGACAGTGGCCCTGGTGGACTCTGGCAGTGCCCTGACTTTGGTAGCCAGTAAATTGGTAAAACCTTGTTGGAAGTGTTAGTACAGGGCAGTTTGGTAAGGATCGTAGCAGTGGTAGTTCCTCGTCTACCATATCCTTTGATAATAGGAAGGAATTTCCCTAATTTCCACGCTCTGTTACAGCCCCCTGTGATGGGAGAACAAGGGGAACCTGAAGTGGAGCAGAGAAATACAGGGCTCCATGAAGTATTTCCCTTTGCTCATCCTGACTTGTATATCTCTAATCCAAAAAGAGGTAAAACAAGACGGGAATGCAGGGAGAGCAAGCTAAGATTTAATATGGCTGTCAAGGAAGTCCTGTTGAATCAGCGTGGGGAGCAGTCCAGGAGAGGCGGGGCCCCACAACAGACAGAAGATGAGGCAGAGGTTGGTCAACCGAAACCCGCCCCAGAGGCTACCAGTGAAGGCGATGAGGGGGATACAGATATCCTGGATATTTCGGGTAGTGGCTTTGGCCGTGACCAGGCAGATGATCCCCTGTTGCAGGAAGCCAGGAGTAATGTTGCAGAGGTTAATAGGGTACCAGTGGAAGGGGTAACAGGAAAGGCCTATCCCTATTTTATCCTTAAAAACGATCTTCTTTACAGAGTAACCTCCGAAGAGGGACAAGAGCTTGAACAACTGGTTGTGCCTTCATCATACACCCGAAAAATCCTGGATTACTCTCACTCTCATCTTCTGGGGGGACACTTAGGGGTGGAGAAAACCCAAGAACGGGTGCTCAGGAGGTTCTTCTGGCCTGGGGTATATGAGGGGATTAAAAGGTATTGTGCTTCTTGCCCGGAATGCCAGCTGGCATCTCCCAGACCGAAGTTGAGAGCCCCACTCATACCTCTTCCCATAGTTGATGTTCCGTTTGAGAGGATTGGCATGGACCTAGTGGGTCCCTTAGAGAAAACAGCTCGAGGGCACCAGTACATCCTTGTCATCCTCGATTATGCCATTAGATACCCGGAGGCCATTCCACTACGTAAGGCGAATGCTAAAAGTATTGCAAAAGAGTTGGTTCAGATGTTTACACGGGTGGGGATACCCAGGACATTGCTCACGGATCAGGGGACACCGTTTGTCTCTCGTATTATGAAAGAGCTATGTCAGCTATTTAATGTACAGACTCTGAGATCATCAGTGTATCACCCCCAGACAGATGGGTTGGTAGAAAGGTTTAACCGGACCCTAAAGGGGATGTTAAGAAAAGTCGTTAGCGGGGATGGGAAGGATTGGGACTTGTTACTTCCTTACCTGTTGTTTGCAGTTCGAGAGATTCCCCAATGTTCTACGTGCTTCTCCTCATTTGAGCTTTTATATGGCAGGCATCCCAGGGGTATACTAGATATCCTAAAGGAAACCTGGGAAGAACAGGGGGTAACTGGGACCAATGTCCTCCAGTATGTTGAAGATATGCGGGTGCGTATGGCTCAGATTGCCCCTCTTGTTCGCCAGCATATGGAGCAGGCGCAGAGTAAGCAGAAGTCTTACTATGACCAGAGGGCCCTAGTGAGACAGTTTGAAAGGGGGGACAGAGTAATGGTTCTAGTACCCACTGCAGAAAGCAAACTTCTAGCACAGTGGCAGGGACCCTATGAGGTCTTGGAAAAAGTGAGCCCAGTAAATTATAAAGTTAGTCAGCCGGGACGCCGGAAGAAGGAGGCCGTGTTCCACATAAACCTTCTTAAGCCATGGAGGACTAGAGAGGACTGCATGGCCGCAGTGGGGGACACCACACCTGGTCCACAGGCACCTAGTCCTTCGGTGACAATCTCTCCAGAGCTGACACCTGAGCAAATAAAAGAAGCTAGAGGCTTGGTTGAGAGGAATAATGATGTCTTCTTCCCCAACCCTGGACAAACCCGAGAGATTACCCATGGCATTATTACAGAACCAGGGGTTGTTGTAAGAGTGAAGTCTTACCGCATTCCGGAGGCCAAGAGGGAAGCTGTAAGGGCTGAAGTCAGGAAAATGCTTGAGCTTGGAGTGATAGAGGAGTCTCACAGCCAGTGGTCCAGCCCCATTGTTCTAGTGCCCAAACCTGATGGGTCCATCAGGTTTTGTATTGACTTCAGGAAGTTAAACAAGGTGTCTAAGTTTGACGCCTACCCCATGCCTAGGGTGGATAAACTAGTAGAGCGATTAGCCAAAGATAGGTTCTTCACCACGTTGGATCTGACAAAGGGTTATTGGCAGATCCCATTGACAAAGCGCGCCCGAGAGAAGACAGCCTTTGCCACTCCTGATGGCCTATTCCAGTACAAGATCATGCCTTTTGGCCTCCATGGAGCTCCAGCCACTTTCCAAAGGCTAATGGATAAGTTGCTTAGGCCCCACACTGAGTATGCAGCCGCATACTTGGATGATGTGATCATTCATAGCCCGGACTGGGAAAGCCATCTGGATAAAGTACAAGCAGTGTTGGACACTCTTAGAAGAGCGGGTCTGACAGCTAACCCCTCTAAATGTGCCTTGGGTCTAGCAGAGCCTAGATACTTGGGTTACCTGGTTGGCAGAGGACTTGTTAAACCACAAATGAACAAGATAGGAGCTATACAGAGCTGGCCCAGACCGTTGAGGAAAAAACAATTTAGAGCTTTCTTGGGGATTGTAGGCTACTATCAGAGGTTTATTCCTCACTTTGCTACGAGGGCTGCTCCGCTCACTGACCTTATTAAAGCCAGAAGTCCAGACACTGTAAAGTGGAACAGCGAGGCTGAGGAAGCCTTTGCTGGTCTGCGGGCAGCGCTTTGTGCCCAACCTGTGCTTGTAGCTCCTGACTTTAGAAAGGAGTTCTTTCTCCAGACCGATGCCTCCGAGGTGGGTCTGGGTGCAGTTTTGTCCCAATATGTGGATGGTGAGGAACACCCTTTGCTGTATTTGAGTCAGAAGTTGTTACCTCGAGAACAGCACTATGCCACAGTGGAAAAAGAGTGTTAGGCGATCAAGTGGGCAGTAGAAACACTCCGCTACTATTTGTTGGGCAGGCGGTTTACCCTCGTCACAGACCATGCTCCGTTAAAGTGGATGCACACCAACAGGGACAAGAACGCTTGGGTCACGAGGTGGTTTCTGTCCCTACAGCCCTTTACTTTTGTGGTACGACATAGGGCAGGTCTCCTCCACAGTAATGCAGATGCTCTGTCCCGAGTACATGGGTTTGTAGAGGTGGCCGCTTCCCACCCAAGTGTTAAGCTGGGGGGGAGGATGTGTGACAGGGTACACGATTGTGTGTACACCAGTGAGAGACTGAAAAGGTCAGCGTTCCCTGCCCTGGAAGGGGTTAAGCCTGGCCAACAGGTAAACCTCCTCTCTTCCCCCTATTAATTAACAGTCACCTGAGAGGGAAGTGGGAAGTGAGAGCTCAGTGTGAGAGGCATGCTGAGCTGGACGGATAGGTTAGAAACTGTCTGCATTGGAGGAACAAGGTCTGTCACAGATAAATTGTTTATTTGGACTGTTATTCTGTTTGTTTTATACTGGAGGCTGGAATAGCCCCTCCTATAGTGTAGTGAGGGACACTACTGTTAGTTAGCCTCCTAAATTGGAGTAGGCCATTTTGTTTTGTATTATTTATTTTTGAGTGCAATAAAGCCGTATTTATTGCTTAAGATCAGCGACTTTGCTGCATTACATTACCGCTATTTCTGCGACTTTGTCACAGTATGTTATGTATTGATGTATATATGTATGTATATTTTTTGTAAAAATGTTTCTTAAAGCAAAGAAATTTTTTTTGTTAAAAAAAAAACATTCCTCTCCCGTGCCCTCCTCCGTGCCCTCCTCCTTCTTTGCTCATCTAAAGTCAGTAGTATAGCTATGAGCATGGATGCCACTGGCATGTTGGCATACAGATTGTTGTGCAACACGTGTGACTGCTCAGCTCCTCACTAACAGTGTTGCTTTCTCTGACATGTACAGTAGGTGACTGGGATATTGTGTCAATCTCGCTCCCTTTCTCGGCGAGATTGACCACCTACGAGCCCCATCGCGGGAGCCAGCGCCGAGCTGGCTTGCCGCGATGGAGACAAAGCCGTCATAGAAGCGACGGGGATCCGACTTGGATTCCCGCCAATTCTACACGTGGGCGGAGTTTGTTATGAATCCTGAAGGAGAAATCCCAGCCGGATTTTTAAAGAAAAATCCGGCATGGGTTCCCCCCTCAGGAGCATAACGGGCCCTTAGGTCTGTTATGGGTTGTAAGGAGACCCCCTACGCCGAAAAAACGGCGTGGGGGTCCCCCCACAATCCATAACAGACCCGTATCCAAAGCACGCCGGCCGGCCAGTCAGGAAGGGAGTGGGGGCGAGCGAGCCACCCATTCACCTGCAAATAAAAAGTGTAAACACAAATAAACCACACAGGGTATTGAAATATTTTATTAGTTGGCCGCCGGGGGGGGGTGTGTATGATCGCTTTTATAAAAGCGCCCCCCTCCGGCGGGCTTCTGTGGGGGGTGGGTGCCGCCGTCTGGTTCTCTTCCGCCGCTGGGGGGGGGCGCTTTGATAAAAGCACCCACCACCCGGCGGGCTTCTTTCGACGTCTTCGGCGGCTGGGGGGTCTTCTCCCACTCTCCGGGGTCTTCTCCTGCTCTCCGGGGGTCTTCTCCGCTCTCCGGGGGTCTTCTCCGCTCTCCGGGGGTCTTCTTCTTCTTCAGGACTCGCCGCCGCTAACTTTGTGTGTTAGCTCAATTACTAGCGGCGGCGAGTCCCCTCCTCTGTGACGTCGTCTTCTTCTTCTTCTCCAGATGTGGACGCGACGCTTCCTTCCGCTGTTATGCCGGGCGCGCGGCTCGCAGCGAATTATATAGGCCTGTCTTGTGACGTCGCAGTCCCATCATGCTCTGGTAGGTACCACGTGCTACCTACCGGAGCATGATGGGACTGCGACGTCACAAGACAGGCCTATATAACTCGCTGCGAGCCGCGCGCCCGGCATAACAGCGGAAGGAAGCGTCGCGTCAACATCTGGAGAAGAAGAAGACGACGTCACAGAGGAGGGGACTCGCCGCCGCTAGTAATTGAGCTAACACACAAAGTTAGCGGCGGCGAGTCCTGAAGAAGAAGAAGACCCCCGGAGAGCGGAGAAGACCCCCGGAGAGCGGAGAAGACCCCCGGAGAGCAGGAGAAGACCCCGGAGAGTGGGAGAAGACCCCCCAGCCGCCGAAGACGTCGAAAGAAGCCCGCCGGGTGGTGGGCGCTTTTATCAAAGCGCCCCCCCCCTGGCGGCGGAAGAGAACCAGACGGCGGCACCCACCCCCCACAGAAGCCCGCCGGAGGGGGGCGCTTTTATAAAAGCGATCATACACACCCCCCCAGCGGCCAACTAATAAAATATTTCAATACCCTGTGTGGTTTATTTGTGTTTACACTTTTTATTTGCAGGTGAATGGGTAGGGGTACAATGTACCCCATACTCATTCACTTAGGGTGGGGGGCCGGTATCTGGGGGCCCCCTTATTAAAGGGGGCTTCCAGATTCCGATAAGCCTCCCGCCCGCATACCCCGACAACCAACGGCCAGGGTTGTCGGGAAGGGGCCCTGTCCTCATCAACATGGGGACAGGGTGCTCTGGGGTGGGGGGCCGCAGTGCGCCCCCTGCCCCAGAGCACCTAACCCCCCCATGTTGAGGGCATGCTGCCCGGTACGGCTCAGGAGGGGGGGGGGGCGCTCGCTCGCCCCCACTCCCTTCCTGACCGGCCGGCCAGCGTGCTTTGGATACGGGTCTGTTATGGATTGTGGGGGGACCCCCACGCCGTTTTTTCGGGGTAGGGGGTCTCCTTACAACCCATAACAGACCTAAGGGCCCGTTATGCTCCTGAGGGGGGAACCCATGCCGGATTTTTCTTTAAAAATCCGGCCGGGATTTCTCCTTCAGGATTCATAACAAACTCCGCCCACGTGTAGAATTGGCGGGAATCCAAGTCGGATCCCCGTCGCTTCTATGACGCACTCGCTGGAATGTGCTTTTACTATTCCAGCGAGTGCGAGATATCGGCAGCCTGTCGCCGAGATTCAGCGCGATGCTGGCGTGTTAAAAACACATTCTCGGCGGCAGGCACTGTAGACGAATTGTCTAATTTTATACCACCTTTTATATGGTCTAATTTTAGACAGGCCGTGCAGCTGTTGCGCACAGCGCGTAGCCTGCGCTGCACCAACGTTCTTTTGTGGATCCCCGTAACTCCCTCATTAGCATATTTGAATAGCAAATCAATGGTGTGTCGGATGCGCCTGTCTAACGAAATTACGCCGGACAAAAAAAGTAGATTTCTTGCGTATCTCGTTTTGGGGATGCGGAGCATCGAAACGCATGCGCACATTTAGACTTACGCCACGCATCTCCTGTTACGCCGGCGTAATCGCTCTGTGAATCTGGCCCTAAGTTTCTATTATAACATTTTGTAAATAAGTATGTTTTCTCCTTCACTGATGGGCACTGATGAGGCTGCACTGACAGGCACTAATAAGGCAGCACTGATGGGCACTGATGAGGTGGCACCAATGAGGTGGCACTCATAGGCACATTTATCGTCATCTTTTACCACTTCCATCAAGTCCATTCCCCACAGTTACAAATTTTTGTACCACCTGCCCCACCCTATTAGATTGTAAGCTCTTCTGAGCAGGGTCCTCTTAATCCTCTTGTATTTTATTATATTATAACTGTATTGTCTCCCTTTTATATTGTAAAGCGCTGCATAAACTGTTGGCGCTATATAAATTGTGTATAATAATAAAATGATGGGCACTAATATGCAGCACTGATGGGCACTGATAAGCAGCACTGATATGTGACACTAATGAGCATTAATAGGGGGTACTGATGAGCACTCATAGGTGGCACTGATGGGCATTGATAAGCGACACTGATGGTCACTTAAAGGCTGCACTGATTGGTACTTATGGGTGGCACTGATAGGCAGCACTGATGGACACTCATGGTGGTCCTGGGTGGGCATCCTCAGGGAGGGCTGTTCTGATAATTAATCAGCACAGACCCCCCCCCCTGTCAGGAGAGCAGCCGATCGGCTTTCTTCTACTCGCGCCTGTCAGGTGACAGTGATTGGATGCAGCTGATCACGTGGTAAAGAGCCTGCGTGAGAGGTTGCCTTTCTTACTGTTATTCAAACACTTCCTGGTTTCCATGATGGTCGTGTGCTTCACTGAGCAGAAGTGATGTCACAGATAAAGCCTAGTCCAATGTATTTTGTTCAAGGGAAGATTGGGCCCACTGTGCTGGGCTTTATTTGTGATTAGGGATGAGCCGAACATACCCGCGTTCGCTTCGCACCAGAACCGTCAAACAGACCGACCGTTCGTGCGAACATTTAGAACCCCATTGAAGTCTATGGGACTCGAACGTTCGAATTCAAAAACGCTAATTTTAAAGACCAATATTCAAGTTATTGTTGGAAAACATCTTTGAGAACCCGGGTCTTGCCCCAGGGAACATGTATCAATGGAAAAAAGTTTAAAAAACGGTCGTTTTTTCAGGAGCAGGACTCCTGAAAAAGTGACCGTTTTTAAAACTTTTTTCCATTGATACATGTTCCCTCGGGCAAGACCCGGGTTCTCAAAGACGTTTTCACAGGCAAGCTATAGACACCCAGCAGGTACAATATTTTAAGGAATTTTATTTTAATTTTTTTAATCTAAGCATCATTAAAATCACTGCTCCTGGAGCAGTGATTTTAATAATGTTTAAAAAAAATGAAAGATTCCTTTAAATATTGTACCTGCTGGGTGTCTATAGTTTGCCTGTGAAAACGTGTTTAAGAACCCAGGTCTTGCCCGAGGGAACATGTATCAATGGAAAAAAGTTTTAAAAACGGTCGTTTTTTCAGGAGTCCTAAGTAAGGTACAGTGAGACTGCAATGGTGGGCACAGTGAGTCTGAAATGGTGGGCACAGTGGGGCTGCAATGGTGGGCACAGTGCGGCTGCAATGGTGGGCACAATGAGCCTGTAATGGTGGGCACAGGTGAGCCTGTAATGGTGGGCAAAGGTGAGCCTGTAATGGTGGGCACAGGTGAGCCTGCATTGATGGGCACTGGTGAGGCTGTGCTGAAGGACACTGATAAAGTTGTTGTTATCATTTATTTTTGGAACTTAATTCTGCATAAAACATTTAAGTGTAATTTCATGAGATAATTTATGAGGGTGTGTTCAGGGGTGGAATTAGAGGAGGGGCAGGGTAGGGGTTGGGTGGGGCAACTGGTGGCGAGTAACCCTTGAGTCCTGGCTAGTAGCTCAGGACTTGAAATTTTGAGCCCTGTATATATATGCTTTGACAAAACACATTGCTGTTTTATGTGCAGGAGATGGTAATGGCTTTCTGAGAACAACATGATACAAGTAGCAATTAATTAAAAAAATATATAAATACGGGTGTTTTTTTTTACAAAAATATATTGCTGTTTTAGGCCCAAGAGCTTCCAATTTTCCATTAACATAAGGGCCTTATGTACCTGACCAAGGTAAATCAGTAGGTTCTGATGTTGGTGACTCAGAAAAAAAATGAGAAATGCCTTGGAGCATTACCAGTAATGACAAATCTTATGATAACAGTGTGGCCAGGATAGCAAGACCACATTATATGGATAAAAAAATAATGATAGAATACAGGGGGAGAGTAAATGAAGATTATTTTACTACCTTTGTTATAATAAATTTAATCAGTCATAGGATCCAAGAGGAAGACTCTTGGATTCCATGAGTGATTACATTTATTATAACAATTTTGCCCTATGCATGTATTTCAGGAGTATGTTTTTTTTTTCTTGTGTATGTCCCTTTACCACTGTTACTTTCACCGTTGTGCGCTGTTGTCACTACAGCCCCAAAAAATCCCTATTCATCACATTTGTAGATAACAGAGAATAGAGATATTTGGCTGCAAAGGAAGGACAACTGGGACCTATGCAGTAGGTATCAATATTTGTTTTAGATACATTTTCTATGAAGAGTCATAAATGCAAAAATCACTATTTTCTAGTGTGAAACAAAACCAAATTAGGTAAGAGTACTTACATTAATCCCATGTTGCAAATTAAAAGTCATAGTTAATACACCTCGAAGGCTACTGATTTGTGTATACATGCCAGAATTGCGCATATGAATATTCCCATTTGTATAAGGTACATTAACCCTATAGCGAAACAAAGCAAATTTCATTATTGCATTTTTATTAATGATAGTATTATTACATTAAAATACAAAACAAATTAAAATCTTCACTGCTTTATTAATAATACTAATGCTATTTGCAATTTTATTTTACAGATTTTAGTGTCTATAACTTACATTTTATGTGTTACCAGTTGTCTTTAGATGGAAACTGCTGCTCCTACTTAGTAAACAACATTTGCACCATTTCAATGGGAACGGTGCTAACACTAGCAATATTGAAATGTAAACAGGCAAGGATAAAAAGCTCTATGTTAACCTATGAGGCAGATAACATAATTGAAATGGCTAATTTACAGATGTGGTGTAGAGAAATAATTTTAGAATCCTATGTAATACTTCACAAATGTATGTGTTTCAGACAGTGGGTTGATGTATATATAAAGGCAAATAGAAATTTTGGGTGGAGTGGTAAATGGTTAGAACCACTGTCGGGTTTTTATTCCCTAGACAGAAACATGGATAACTGCCAGGACTCTTGCACATTATGGACTTTCTCCCTGGGAAAGGTATGCACCGGGGAAAACCAGACTCTAACTACCGGTAGTTAGGAAAGGACTGTTACTGCACTGTTGGGCTGTGGTGCTGAACGCATTCAGTAAAGTTTCATTACCGAGTGACTCCACTTTTGTTGAGAAAAAAAAATCTCCTCTGGGTGATGTATGCAAATTGCAAGGATTTTAACACACTTTGTAGCAAATTCCTACCATTTATTATTCTGCAGAAATACCTGTTTGTTTTTCTGTGTCCATGCACACAGTGAATCTGTATGGCAGTGGTTTTCTAAGTATTATTTAGTTGCTGCACCTGCAGGGAAAATTGGTGTGATTTCCCTTTGGGGAATACATTTTTGTTGCTGCACCTGCAGGGAAAATTGGTGTGATTTCCCTTTGGGAAATTACATTTTTGTTGCAGAGGATACTCAAAATCTGATTTGTTTCTTAGTGCAGAATTCTGGGAAAATCAGTAAGCCAATCATTCAAGCAGGAAATTACATTTTCAGGGGACAGTTTGTACACCAGCACTGTACAAAAAGACTCCAGGTGGCCATATTGCATTGCATTTCACAGAAAATTACAGCATTGTAGATTGAAAAGAAAAGGAAATTTTTAATCATTTTCAATTGTAATATGTCTTGGGTGGCAATTGTATATATTATATTATTATTTCTTTTTTTTCATTTGCAAAACATTTTCCCCACGAAAGTGGAGTTACCCTTTAAATGTTAAGAGCCTGGTCTGAGAAGATACTTAAAGGGGTTGTAAAGTTACAAGTTTTTTTACCTTCATGCATCCTATGCATGAAGGTAAAAAAACATCTAGCAGCACCACCCCCCCGAGCCCCCGTTGTACTTACCTGACCGTTCGAATCTCCCGGGCGCGTCCTCGTCGTCCTCTTCGGTTCCCAGCCTGGCCGTTGATTGGCTAGGCTGGGCGGATTGATAGCAGCGCAGCCATTGGCTAGCGCTGCTGTCAATCAGAGCGGATGACGCGGCACGCTGGGGGGCGGAGCCGAGTGATACAGTCGGCGGCTATGGCCACCGCTGTATCACGGGAGCGCACTCGCAAAAGCTTTCCTCCGTGCGAGCGCCCTCGCACGAAGAGGGAAAGCTTTTGCGAGGAGGAGCCCAGACAGCCGCCGAGGGACCCCAGAAGACAGCTTTCCGGGCCACTCTGTGCAAAACGAACTGCACAGTGGAGGTAAGTATCACATGTTTGTTATTTTTTTTTTTTTAAATCCCTGACTTTAGTGTCCCTTTAAAGGGGTGCATTGTGATACATGGTGTATCCAAAAGAAAAGGGCCTGTATGTACATATAGAGGTGAAGAGGAAAGAAGTTGACAGTAAAAGTGTAGTTGCTACTGGTAATCATGAACTGGTCAGAATGTAATAGCTGTCAGACAGCAGAGAGTGGTACCAGCCATGGGTGATGTGTTCTCCAGTTGTAAGGGGGTTGTTGTTATGGCTTTCTCCCTAGAGGTCAGGTCCCCAAAAGCAACCAACTGGTGGAGCAGGACACAAGCTCAGCAGTGCCCCCATCTAAATGCTATATTTTGGAAGAAAAGGTGTGCAGCGATATAGGAGTATTTCATGGTAGGAATCGGTTCGGTGTTACACAGCTGAACAAAGTGTATGGCTTACTTCTAAGCTTACTTCTATTATTATGTCTAAAACATACAAAATAAACAAAAGATTTTCTGCATAACATTCACTCATAGTGTATCAGTAAAGACAAATATTTTAAAAAGACACTACAAGTATCCAATGCCACTGTCTAGCAAATGTTATTGCTTGCTGCAACTATTCAGCTCTACTGACTCATGAAATGGAAATAGACTTGTTGGACTTGATTTGAAAATCTGTTGTAATCCAAAAGCAACAAATATGTCTTTCATAGCGGTAATAGCCAGGATGTAATGATGTATACACAGCAGATACCTCAAATCACAACTTCAAGAAGGTATGCGAATGCCGCTTGAGAAATACATAGATAGCCAGCACATCCTTAACCTCCCTGGCGGTATGATTCTTTCTGGTTTTAGGTGCTGAAAGCGGTACCATTATTTTGCATGAAAAATTGGCGTTTTACATTGTAGAAAATAATGAAAAAGTTGCGCTAGACTTAAAAACAAATGTAGGAATATAGCAGCCAGCACCAACAATGGACCATGTTGTGTACAAAAAGAAAAAAGAAAAAAAGTGCAGTGCTAAATAATATCTGGAGTGAAACCAAATATGTGATCAAGGTATTCAAATCAGGAGCCCCAATTATGGAGCAAGTATGTGAATCTATAAAATTGCACTAGACCAATACATGTAAATATCAAATAATATGCACAAACATTTTTATAAATGCTAAAAAATAGAAATCAAAATTAGTGAGATACCAAATAGTACCACCAGGGTGCTTCACACTGAAGTGAAAATGAATAATATCACAAATAAATGTCCCGGAAAGATATGTCAAAAGATAAAAGATCAAATGCTAATATATGTTGTAAATAGCGATATAAAAAAGCAAGAAATGGAAACTCTGGTGATGAAAAAGTCCCAATATAAAATGAACAGATTCACATTATGGCAAACGGAATTGCAAAAACGTGTAGGATAAGTCCATCAACACAGGATTCGGATATTTCAGTGATTTAAACAGGTAGTAAAAAACCCCATCAGCGGTCAATCTCATAGGATCCACAACAACATCCAATCGATACAGATAAAGTTGGGTACTCTTACCGCATGGCGTGGACACACACGTCAGCGATGGTGTTCATGCCCCAGTTGAAGAGCTCATGGCTCGAAACATATCGGGTACATAAGCCCATACGCTATTTGCCTACCACGCTACTTACCCATGTGATCACCTGTACTGGTCTTCCCGCAGTCTTGTACTTTTTAGCTTATTTTTTATTTATTTTTTGCCTATTTTTCTGTATACCATTTTATGCCTAATAAAGGCCTTTTTTACTGGAAATAACCACACTATGCGTAGTTGTGTGTGTTTTCTTCCCTACATGATTCTATGATGGGTCTACCTGCCACAATGCCATTATCCATAAGTTTCCTCTCACATTTGGATCCACTCGGCTTCTGATGATCGATTGTCTATTGGCTCAACGGGCTCCCATTGACATCATAGCTTTCCAGGAGTTCGTACACGCTTGATTGACACACCGTCGCTGACGTGTTTGTCCACGCCATCCGGTAAGAGTACCCAACTTTATCTGTATCGATTGGATGTTGTTGTGGATCCTATGAGATTGACCGCTGATGGGGTTTTTTACTACCTGTTTAAATCACTGAAATATCCAAATCCTGTGTTGATGGACTTATCCTACACGTTTTTGCAATTCCGTTTGCCATAATGTGATTCTGTTCATTTTATATTGGGACTTTTTCATCACCAGAGTTTGCATTTCTTGCTTTTTTATATCGCTATTTACAACATATATTAGCATTTGATCTTTTATCTTTTGACGTATCTTTCCGGGACATTTATTTGTGATATTATTCATTTTCACTTCAGTGTGAAGCACCCTGGTGGTACTATTTGTTATCTCACTTATTTTGATTTCTATTTTTTAGCATTTATAAAAATGTTTGTGCATAATATTTGATATTTACATGTATTGGTCTAGTGCAATTTTATAGATTCACATACTTGCTCCATAATTGGGGCTCCTGATTTGAATACCTTGATCACATATTTGGTTTCACTCCAGATATTATTTAGCGCTGCACTTTTTTTCTTTTTTGTTTTACATTGTAGGCCTGTAATTCTTAGGAATAACTCACTTAAATCTGTCCAAACAAGAGTCTAGTAGACATCTCGGGTATGACAAAGTTTGAAAAACAAAATTATAATATAATAAATAACTACAAATAATTATAACAAATAATAGTATAATTATAATAACAATTATTTAATAGTGTACTGTAATCAAATCAAAATCACTGAAATTCGCTAAGTTGCAGAATTGTCACTGTGATTACTTTTATTTTTTTATGATGAATTTCTGCAAGTGATTATAATTTATTATCGCTGTTTTCTAGCTGCTCTAAAACCATTTTTGACATAAAGGGACACTTTTTGGTTGCTATGGACAATCTACATTTTGCAGGCAGAAAGAACAGTTTTTATTATACAAAAGTACATGTAGGGAACTGGACAGACCACTAGGGACAAAGGGGGTGTGTATTTTTTACATACAGTACATACAGTAATCTGTAAAAGAGGCATCGCAGGATCCAAGGACAAGGTAAGTAAACCCTGCCTGTGGCTGCTGTGAGGCGATCCCGAGTCTGGCTCATGGTTACCGCTTTTGGTACTGAAATCTTACCCCGAGCCAGATTCAGGAATACCGCCAGGAAGGTTAAGGCTGGGTGCACACCTATGCGAATTGGATGCTAACTTCCCGGCATCCAATTCACACAGCAGGAGATTGTGACTGGCGCTCTATGGAGCCATTCACACATCTCTGCAGCGGCTCCGGTGCGATTTACACAGCCCTGTGTGTCTTTTGGTAATTTCAGGTACAAAAATGCAGCCATAAATTCGGGCTGAATTCAGACCTGAAACTGTGAATGGAGACACACTGAACTCCTGCTGTGATGCGCTGTGTGTTATAATGTGAACACTGTAGATACAACCAATAGGTTTCTTCACATCAATATGTTGTGGCTTGCATAAAATACAAGATTGGTGTCCTGGCAGCGAGCGGTGAAAGACGCAGATTGAAGAAGCTCCGCTCTCACGGGCCTTATCCTCTGCCATCTGCGACTACACTTTGTCCCCAAACGCAGTTACACTACTTGCCTGACTGCGTGGGACCTCCTGAAGAGACTCATACCTGTGGGTCGGGTGTTGTCCACCCTCACACCCCGCGGTGTGTCCCGCGGCTCCACCACAGAGTACATCGCCGCCATCTTGAGGCCTACGGAGCCTCCGGATCCACCGCGCTTGAGTCCCGCGGCTGCGGGCGGAGGTCCCAGACCAGCCCGACATCGGAATACTCGGATCGGGGGGTCGGATCGGTGATGACACGTGGACCGGAACAAGGACACCAGGCAGGACGGGGATCCGGGAGCTGCGACTGCATTGCCTGAGGCCCGCATATCCTCGGATCCGGACACACTCGTGAGACGGGGGAGCAGCACAGCACTCGTGGATGGTCCTCCGGAGCCGACGGGTCGACAGGGAGGAGGCACACCCACCAGAGGGGACATCCTAGGCTGAAGGCTGAACGGCGACAAGACACAAAGGTGAGCGGTTCCATCTTGCTACACCTCAGGCCTAACTGCTCTCCTCTCACCCTATAGCCACCAGGCAGAGAGCTAATACCCCCTTCAGGCCTAAAGGAAAGTGTTTTGGCCGCCTGGGACAGTACAACCTCGCAGACCTACCCCTCTAGCTGGTGTCCTATATTACCTCAGCTGCTAAGTGAAGCAGCAAGCAGTGTAGCCCCCTCTGCTCCCACACAGACAATTATTTATTATTATACTAGATCAGGACTGATAGATACACTCGCTTCATTTTTGACACTGCAATTTTGTGACTTTGGGAGAGTGGCTTGGTGCACAGCGCAGATGGCAATGGTGTGAGTGCAAACTGGGGTACTGAGAGACCCGGGACCTGAAAAGAAACTGCTTGTTAGCTGAATATGTCCACACAACTAAGGAGGGGGACACACAGTCACATCCTCCGTTCTTTGGTAACTCCTAAAAGAAAAACCTCACCAGCAAACCTCAGTAAATACAGATATAGTGGTGGGGGGAGAAATAACAAGATGGCGACGACACACAGACTCGATATGGAAGATGATATTGAAGATGATGAGGTATCACTACCCCCATCAGAGGGCTCAACGGCGGGTAACACCGATAAGGACAGACCTTTGACCTATGCTATTATGACGGACATTGCAGCTGACATCAAGCAATCGTTCGCATCTGCCATTACTGACATCAAAACAGAATTGTTAAAGCTCTCTGAACAAATGGCCGTGACAGAACGTGCAGGCAAAAGGAGGGATAGAGCTTTGATCAGATTAGACGACATTACCGCCTCTCACTCCCAGCATCTGATTGACATAAATAGACACTTGGAAGATTTGGATAACCGAGGGAGGAGACACAATATAAGAGTTAGAGGTGTACCAGAGTCCGTTCTCACTGACCAAATCAGACCAACACTAACCTCCATCTTTAACAACCTGCTTGAACGACCTGATCAATCTCCCATAGAATTTGATAGAGCTCATAGGGCCCTCAGACCAAGGGCTCCTGAAGACGGCCCTCCCAGAGACATCATCTGCTGCCTGCCCAATTATGGCTTGAAGGAGGAAGTTCTACAAAAAGCGAGAGTTAATGATCAAATTCGGTTCAACGATGCCTCTATTCAATTATTCCAAGATTTATCCCCCATTACACTAAAGAACAGACGGGCACTGAAACCCCTTTTGGCAGTTCTGAGAGAGAAAGGCATCAATTATAGATGGAAGTTCCCCTTCGCACTACAGGCCTCCTTCATGGGTAAGCAACACTTGCTTAGAATCCCGGAGGATTTGAACAAATTTTGTGAAAATCTACAATTAGCACCAGTGGAACTCCCAGACTGGTATGCGGAATTCTTGCTCCCTCCTGTAATCAACAATCCTCAATTTGGTCAGGGTCCTTCACTCAACCGCTCGCCCTACCATCAAGGGTCAAACCGTAGAAATTCCGCCAGGAGCAATTTTGATTCGCCCTCATCATCCAGGGGCGCCAGAAGCCCAAAGCTTAAATGATCAATTCTGTTGTATGCACCTTGAATTACCTCACCTTCTTCCCCCCTCATTCATTCATTGCCCCCCTCCCCCTTTTTTTTTTTCTTTTCTCTTGTTTCTCCTTCTGTGGCTTCCACCGATACCGGTTTGTGGTCTCGACAATAGTCTCTTGCTGACTTATATGGCACGGATCCCCATCCGGGAGTTTCTGACTGAGGTCTCCAGCATGTAAACTCTGTATCACATCCTGGTCAATCTGTAATACCCCGCCCTCCGGACAGGGGACGAAGGGGAAGAGACCTCTTTACAACCACTGGAGATGAGTCTTCTCCAGTCAGCATACCTCAAGAGGAATGGTGTGTTTTTTTTTTTTTTTTACACTCTCCAGTTGACAAGATGGGAACAACTGAGACAATTGTAAGGTTGACTTTTGTGAAATATGTCGTGAGGTACTAACACTTTCCTTTACAGTTATTCGACCTAAATTACGAACTCTGTTTTACGTTTTCACATGGTCAACAAACACTTAAATATGTCTCCTCAAAATCCTGATCGAATCTCATCTTGTAAGTAATTATACGGCTTAATGTCTCCCTCATTTGCTTCACCCCGAGATACTGTGTTTTTTTTTTTTTTTTTCCCCCGCTCATTACAGGGGTCCACTCTAGCCGGAGATGGAGAACAGCCGAGATAGACGGTCCTTTCCGCATCTGCTCTTCTAACTCTCCGGACGCCATGTCCTCACGGTACCTGTAGTATATTGTGGCAGGTAGCGTTAACCAAACACTCCTCTGTTGGGTAAACCTTCCGCAACCCTGTTATGCTAATATAAATATTATCTCAGCCTTCATGTGAAAAACTGACCTGAAAGGCAGAAAAGGTAGATACCTGGCAAAAAATGTTTGAGCCTGTGAAGGTCAGATAATAGTTAAATGGTTTTACTCTGGAAGTGTAACAATAATTACCTTGGGCACCAAATAACAATCTAGACCACAGCTTTACTCAATTCAGAGGAACCCCTGTTAACAAACAAGCATCAACTGACAATATTTGACATTCACATCCTAAAGCTATCCTATCATTATAGACGGCTGATTACAACTGGATGTTTTAATATTCTCAATAGAGATTCTCATCACCCCCCCTTCCCCCCCCCCTTTTTTTTTTTCCCTCCCACATGCCCCGAGTGAGGGGGTTTGATACCCAAATCGCACATGCTGTGAGGTTTAGAGTTTTGTTTGGTGCAGACACTTGTTATCTCTACTTTTCTGTGACTTATATGGTAAAATTATTATTTTTTCTCCATCTGTGATTACTGTTATTTCAAGTTTGATGGTTTAAGATTATTCTATACTGTTCTTGCTTACGAATTCCCTGGGTTTCTCAGTTACATCTCAGTTTTATTTGAGACAGATCTCTACACGTGCTACACTTGTTACACTAGTTACACCTCAATTTGAGCAGCGTCCACTTCGCTGCAGGAGCTGCGCTGTGACGCCTCCCGCTTATCCCCTAGAGTTGAAGTTAAGGCCTTGTTTTACAGGCTAATTATCTGCTCACTACCTTCTAGGTGAGATCTGAGCAACCACTCAACCACTACCCCCCCCTTGCTTCCTACATTCTCATCCTTCCCTTTTCCCCCCTTTCACCCTCCCTATTTCACTCAAATACAAAGCTTTTGAGCAAACTATACTCCAGTACTCTTTCGAATAAATTCTGCTAAGATTCTATTTTATCTCGAAAAACTTAATTAGGCCACAACATGGCGTTCGCCTTTTTAGGGACATCCCCTACCCTGATTTCCCATAACATTAATGGCCTCAACATCCCTGAAAAGAGGACTAAACTACTAAGAGAACTTAAAAAAGTCCGACCTTCAATAGTGTTCCTGCAAGAGACACACTTCAAAAGCAAACATGTCCCCAAATTTTCAGACAACATATTCACTAAAATGTACCATGCCACTAACCCCTTAGCCAAAACAAAGGGTGTCTCAGTTTTAATCAATAAAGATTCTCCCTTTGTAGTCAAACAGCAACTTGCTGACCCTGAAGGTCGCTACCTTTTTCTCAAAGGCGAGTGGGCAGGCTCTCCTATAACTTTGGCTAATGTGTATTTCCCGAATAGCGCTCACATCACATTTTGCCGCAGGCTAGTAGACGAACTGAAATGGTTTGCGGAAGGCTGTGTGGTTCTGGGAGGAGACTTTAACATACCCCTCTCCCCCTCAAGGACACATCTACTGGTCACACTTCCGTAACATACAGGATCCTTAAACGCATCAAAACACTCCTGAGTTCCCTCTCCCTAATAGACACCTGGAGGGCCATCCACACCACTGAGAGGGACTACACCTTCTGCTCCCCCCCACACAAACGCTACTCACGGATTGACCTTATTTTTATCACGCAAAGGGATTTATGCAATTTACAAACGGCCGAGATCGGCATTATCTCCCTATCAGATCATGCTCCCACAGCTGTTTCCTTGAAATTTGATCCTCCCAAGCAATCACCTTTTAATTGGAGACTTGATGCAGCACTCCTGACTGACCAAACCGTAAAAGACGAAATTTATGACACAATTAACAATTACTTTAAAACCAATGTCGACGCAGATACCAACCCCTTAAACAATTGGGAGGCCCACAAGAGTGTGATAAGGGGTGAATTTATGAAATGGGGAGCTAGGAAGAAAAAAGAGAGAGAGAAAGAAATTGTTCGTCTGACCTCACAAATAGCCAAAATGGAGTCACTACACAAACAATCCCTCTCATCACAGGTAGAAGAAGAACTAACACGCTACAGGAATTCCCTTAAACTTATACTCGATCTTAAAGCTAGAAAGGCACTCTTCCTAAAAAAAGGCATCTATTTTGAACACAGGGATAAGAGTGGGAAACTGCTAGCCAAAGCGCTCAAAGACACATCTACAGCAGAACACATCCATGCTTTACGGAGCAAAGATGGTATTCCCAGACACAACCCCACAGACATAGCAGATCTCTTTTGTGAGTTCTACTCCAAATTATACAATTTACCTGAACAACATAAACCTACACACCTGTCATCTACAAAGCGAGAAACAATCTTTGAATTTCTACATGAGAGCAAAATTCCTACACTCCCTCAGGCAGATGCGATTAAACTAGAAGAACCCATATCCAACACCGAAGTTCTAGATGCTATCAGGGATCTCAAGACTGGAAAAAGTCCTGGGCCGGATGGCTTCACCTCTCAATACTACAAAACATACACGCCTCTTCTTGTAAAACCACTCCTATCTGCATTTAATTTCTTAGCCAAAAACACACACAACTCTGATTTGTTTCTCATGGCACATATTGCAGTAATACCCAAACCGGAAAAAGATAACACAGATTGCTCAAACTATAGACCAATTTCCCTGTTAAATACCGACCTAAAACTCTTAGCCAAAATATTAGTCAATATACTAAAACCCCTGTTATCGAAAATTATCGGCCCAGAACAAGTAGGTTTCATGCCAGGTAGGGAAGCCCGTGATAATATAACTAAAGCATTGAATTTAATACATTTCTCCCGTACCTCCAAGACGTCAGGCATCCTGCTCTCTACTGACGCCGAGAAGGCCTTCGATAGGGTCTCCTGGGAATACATGATGGCCACCTGTTCCCATGTTGGATTAAATAGGAATATGCTATCCTGGATCTCAGCTCTCTATCGAAATCCCCAGGCTAAAATCAAGGTTAACAACACTCTTTCTGACCCTATTAAAATCCAGAATGGTACCCGCCAAGGTTGCCCTCTCTCCCCCCTGCTTTTCATTATTTCCCTGGAACCACTGATTAGGAAAATAAATCTTTGCCCCGACATTAGAGGATTTTCGGTTGGAAAGAGAGAATACAAAGTAGAGGCATACGCGGACGATCTTTTGTTCTTTCTTTCACAACCTTACCTGTCAATCCCCAACCTTAAAAAACTTTTTGAAACTTTTGGCTTTATCTCCAATTTTAAAATCAACCAATCGAAATCTAAAGCTTTAAACATTAACCTCCCACCAAACCAATTAAAACTAATGAAGGACAATTATAGTTACAGATGGGAACAAAACAAGTTGAAATACCTAGGAATATACCTGACTGATAATCTAGATTCGCTCTACCACCATAACTATAAAACTCTACTTTCGACCCTGGTGGATGATCTACGAAAGTGGTCCTCCAAGACATTCTCTTGGTTTGGCAAAGCATCAATCCTGAAGATGACAGTCCTACCAAGACTGCTTTACCTTTTCAATGCCCTTCCCATTAAAATACCGGAGGCCTTTTTTAACAGTCTGCTTAGAGCACAAAGACAGTTTCTGTGGGCAGATAAAAAACCAAGAATTAAATTTAACTTATTGACTTTACCCAAGAGCAGAGGAGGAATTGGATTGCCTGATTTCAAAAAATATTACCAAGCCTCCCACATTACAAGAATAATCGATTGGCACTGTCATGGCCAGAGTAAGGACTGGATCCAGCTTGAACAAGAATTAACACCAACTAACCTACTTTTTTATCCTTGGTCAACACACTCCAAAATAGATAAAACGCTGACTCATCCTTTAGTGGCCAATACCCTTAACACTTGGCATAAGATCACGGGCAAACATGACCTTTCCTCAATACCTGGTCCCCTAACCCCAATTACCAATAACCCGGACTTTGTTACAGGACTACACCTGAAGTATGCCCGACCCTACACGACCTCTCAATGTCTGATAAATTCGAAGGTCAAAACTTTTGACGATCTGCAAGCGGACTGGGACGGAACGTTTCCTGGCTTCTGGTTTTACATACAATTGAAGGATTTCCTGATTAATAGCAAATATAGGTTATCATACTGCCTCCCAATGTCTCCCATTGAGAATATCTGCTTCAAGGGAGCTCCGGTAGCACATACCACTTCCCTGGCCTATTCCTGGTTAACCCAGGCTCAGCACCCGGATGATTTAAAACATAAAGGTAAATGGGAAAGTGATTTAAATGCTACATTCTCGATTAAACAATGGGAAAAAGCCTGTATTATGACTCACAAATGCTCCTTGAGCTCAAGATATCAGGAGATTTCCTATAAAATTCTCACACAGTGGTATATCACACCCCAGAGAGCCAGGAGATGGTCCCCCACATCCTCAGACCTATGCTGGCGTTGCGGCAATGAAACTGGCACATTCCTTCATATATGGTGGGAGTGTCCACAAATACTTAAATACTGGGACGAGGTCAGGAAATGGATAGTAGTCATCACAGAAACCAATTTAGAGCTCAACGCAGCTGCCTGCCTGATTAACGTCAACACCCTCCCCATAAGCAGATACAAGAAATCTCTCACTAGACACCTCTTATTAGCAGCTAAAACACTCATTCCTCTCCATTGGAAGTCCAGATATATACCCAAACTCACGGAATGGTTAGATAGAGTACACCACATATACAAAATGGAAGAAATAGTGGCCATGAAGAGAGAGAACAGCACAAATTTTATTGAGACCTGGCGGGCATGGGTTTCTTTCTTATACTCCCCTGAATACCAATCACTTAATACATAATTCTTCAATTACTGAGCACAGCGCCCTGAGTGAATGGACAGTATTATCTCCCCCCATTCTACACCTGTTCCATACTATTCCTTACAATGTTACTCAAATGATAGAATGGTGAACCTTTTTTTTTTCTTTCTCTTCTCTTTCTCTCTTCTTTATCGTGCTCCTTCAAGATGCCTCGACCCCCCCTCTTCCCTCCTCCTAACCTATCCCACCCCTTCTCCCCATTCCCCTTCCCCACCCCTTCCCCCTTATGGGACAAATTTAAAGTATAAGTACTTTATCTGTTCAAGCTTTGATTGTGCAAATTCTTTTGTTACACTTGCATAACTTGTTACTGTAATAAGCTTCAATAAAATCTTTGATTGTGAAAAAAAAAAAAATACAAGATTTACTGATGAATAATCAATACAGAACCAAAATTTGGAATGTTCACAAAGCTGGAGTTGTTTGAGATTAATTCAAAAACTTTAAGATAAAATGGGCTCATGTACAGTATGTATGCACCACAAAGGCATTCAAATACATTTATCCATCTCAAATATGGCATAATAACCCAAAAGAGTTCAATTAGTGTTTGTCTTCAACAAATAATATATATATATTGTGAGGAATTAGCTCCCGGGTGGGTTCACTACATGCTGAACTGTACAGAAAGGCAGTTGAGGATGGTTGAAAACAAAGGATATCGTTTATTTTTCCATATTGCTGGATACAAGTGCAAGCATCAAAACAGCATAAACAAAACATAAAATAAACCCTTGCCACTTGGGGCATCTACCTTCACAACACAGGAACCTACCTATGGAGTCTGGCACAGCCTACTGCTGGGCAGACACTGCTGGTTATACAGCAAAAAACAAAAAGTCTCTTTGATATTTATCACACAGAAATATCAACAAGCACCTCACCTCTTCAGAAGTCACTGCTCTCCTTCACTCAAAAAGCCTCAGGATGCAGCAATCAGTAGTCATCCTTTTGGATGATTTATAGAGGCCTTAATTACCTCATTCTGAACAGCTGAAGTTTTCCAACGCCCTAAACCTTTCTGGCTATTTCTGAAGCCGACGCCTAATAGTAATTGGTGTACTGTCTAAACAAGGCAGAAATGTATCTCCCGTCTGTGACAACACACACAGATTTACCTAAGTTCCTGTCACATACCCTCCCTCTTGTTTCAACCCTAGGGTTGGGACACAGGTTGCCAGGCACGCATGCACTCGGGACAAACCATCTGCATTCCCCATTTTAACACTGGGGTGATGCGTTACGACAAAACTAAATTCCTGAAGGGCCAGGAACCACTTTTTTTTCTCCTATTGGTCTCATTGTTCTGTGCAATCCACTTCAATGGGGCATGATCCGTCACCAGTTCAAACTGTCTACCTACGAGTTAGTACCGGAGAGAATCCAAAGCCCGTTTCACTGCCAAACACTCTTTCTCAACGATGGCATAATTCTCTTCATGGGCCTTCAACTTTCGGCTGAGGTACATAACAGGGTGTTCCTCCCCGTTGATAACCCGGGACAGTACAGCTCCTAACCCCACATTTGAGGCATCTGTCTGAACCACAAAGTTCCGTGAAAAATCAGGCGATTTTAAAACTGGCTGACTACATAAGGCCTGTTTAAAGCTTGAAAAGCTGCTTCTGCTTCGGGAGTCCATTTGGTCATGACAGACTCCTTCCCTTTGGTCAAATTGGTCAGGGGAGCAGCCTGTGAGGCAAAATGGGGGATACAGCGGCGATAATATCACGCGATTCCCAAAAATGCACAAACCTGTTTCTTGTTGGTGGGACGTGGCCAATCCTGAATAGCCTCAACTTTGTTTATTTGGGGCTTGATTAAACCTCTTCCAATGATATAATCCTTGATACTTCACCTCTTCTAGCCCAAGGGTACATTTTTTTGGATTGGCTGTAAACCCGGCTTTCCAGATGGAATCCAACACAGCCTGAACTTTTGGCAAGTGTGATTCCCAATCCTCACTGTGGATGACAACGTCATCGAGGTATGCAGCAGCATAGGCTCGATGAGGCCGAAGGGTCTTATCCATGGTGCGTTGAAATGTGGCGGGAGCATTCTGTAACCCAAAAGGCATCCTCCGATATTGGAAAGATCCGTCTGGAGTTACAAATGCTGTTTTTTCCCTGGTTGACTCCGAGAGAGGAATTTGCCAATAACCCTTGGTCAGGTCTAATGTCGTCATGTACTGGGCTGTGCCTAGGCGATCAATCAGTTCATCTATGCGGGGTATAGGATAGGTGTCAATCTTGATTTTATTCAGGCAGCGAAAGTCATTACAAAACCGCCAACTTCCATCTGGTTTGGGCACTAAGACAATGGGACTGGACCAATCACTATTTGACTCTTTTATCACCCCCAGCTCAAGCATTTTTTTTTACTTCCTGGCAAATTGTCTCTCGCCGGGCTTCTGGAATTCTATAAGGCTTCAACTTGACCTTCTCCCCTGGTGTGGTGATAATGTCATGTTCAACCCGGAGACCCAACCTGGCAAATCTGAAAACTTCTCCCTATTACGGGGCCAAAATTATTTAGCCTACTGTCGCTGAGTTTTGGACAGAGTCTCCGCTATCCGAACTTCAGGGACAGCCAGGTTAAATGGAGCAGAAAATCGGGTAGTCTCAGTGACCAAGGACTCTCTATCCACTCTATCCTTCCATGGTTTCAACAAGTTCACGTGATATATCTGCTCAGGTTTTCGTCTTCCCGGTTGGCAAATTTTATAATTCACCACCCCCATTTTCTCCAACACTTCATAAGGACCCTGCCATTTGACTAGGAATTTACTTTCGACCATGGGGACCAACACCAACACCCTATCACCAGGTGCAAAGGAACGGACCTGGGCCCCATGATTGTAAATCCTCTGTTGGGCTTGGGCTAAATGTAAACAAAAAAAGCCAGAAGGCTGACGCCGCGCTAGTGTAAAATTGTTGAATATATAACAGTAAATATGGTGAACTGTGAGCTGCTGGCACTAGAAAATTGTGTACAACAATTCAATAAAACATTAAAAAAAACAAATGGAAGTGCAGCGCTGAAAAATTGATAAATAATAAAATTCATAAAATCATATATAAATAAAAAAGCTCATTCTAAAGTGATTAAAGAGAGCCAGAAGATTAGGTGTGATAAGGAAGAAATCTCCAAACACTGCTTAGTGATAGGATGAAGTGAGAAAGTCCAGCATTACATCTTGTGATAAGAACAGCTGTCAAGAAAGGTGGTCAAGTGAAATCCAAATTGCTGCCAATGGAAAAGGTCTCCACACTGCACTCGTGAGATAAGACTGCCTGCTTACCAGAGAAAGAGACTGCTTTTCATCAGTCTCATAGAGCATAGGGAAGTCCAGTCTCCCTGGAACCAATCCGTGTGGTGGTCAGAATGGAACTCAGCAATGGATCCGGGGTATATACATGTACGATAAGAAGGAGGAAACTCTCATAGCGTATTATGTATATCAAGGAATAGGTTTAATAAGTAATGCACTTACAATTGTTGGATGGAAATGTGGCATATAAACATTCAAAAGCCGTAGTCTCTCCACTCCGATGCCTCTCGCTACTCGAATGAAAACACCGCCGACGTTCAGGACGGAACACGATGATGTCACGGCACCCTACGATCGTTTCGTCTCAACAGGACTTCAACGGGGGATTGTGAAGGCTAAATTTGCCTTCACAATCGGCATCACTTGGGCAATTCTATCTTGCATTTGTGCCACATGTTCAATCACACTTCGATGAGGGGAACTCTCACGTTCCCACGTTTCCCTGGCAATGTCCAGCAGGCCCCGGGGGTGCCTCCCATACACTAGCTCAAACGGAGAGAACCCTGTGGACGATTGAGGAACCTCTCTTATGGCAAACATCAGATAAGGGAGCAGATAATCCCAGTTCTTTCCATCTTTATCCACCACCTTCCTCTACATTTGTTTTAAAGTTTTATTAAATCTTTTCACTAACCCGTCTGTTTGAGGGTGATATACTGATGTACGTAATTGGGTCACTTTCAGGAGTTTACAAAGTTCTCTGGTCACCCTAGACATAAATGGGGTTCCCTGATCAGTTAGGACTTCCTTAGGAAGACCCACACGGCTGAAAACCTGAAATAACTCTTTAGCAATGGTTTTAGCAGAGGTGTTTCGTGGAGGAATCGCTTCTGGGTAACGGGTGGCATAGTCCATTATTACCAAGATGTGCCGGTGCCCTCTAGTGGACTTCAGTAAGGGGCCAACCAAGTCCATGGCGATCCTCTCAAAAGGGACCTCGATAATTGGCAGGGGTACCAACGGACTGCGAAAATGTGGCATGGGTGCAGTAATCTGACACACTGGACAGGAAGAGCAGTAAAATTCCACTTCCTTAGTGATCCCAGGCCAATAAGACCTCTGGGTGATTCTCTCCCGGGTTTTTTCTGCTCCCAAATGTCCCCCAAGAATGTTCCCATGGGCCAGTTCCAAAACCATCTTGCGGTACGGTTTAGGCACTACCAGTTGCTCAATGGTCTCCTCTAACCTCTGTGATACTCGATATAACAGGTCCCTTTCAATAATGAAGTGAGGGAGGGCAACCCTCTCATCAGGGTTAACTAACTCCCCATCTATCTTCACTACATTCTCCCGGACTCTCAGCAATGTGGGGTCCCTCAATTGCTCAGTGATAAAATTTTCTCTGTGCACCTCGAGGTCATCAAACCCTATCGGCCGCTGTTCCTCTTCTGAGGTAGCAGGCTCCTCCCTAGGGACTGGTGTTTCCCCTGCTAAGACTGAGAACGGAAACTCAGGAGAATCCTCACAGTTAGAGGATTCTGGAGTAGCGGTTTCAGGCTCAGAAGAACCACTTACTGGGGAATCTGGGCAATCCCAGAGCTCCCAGAACTTTGGGAAATCCCTTCCCACAATGGTGTCATGTGGCAGTTGGGGAACTAAACCCACTTGGTGACACAAGTTACCAAGGGAGGTTTCAAAGGAAACTGTAGTCACCGGATATTCTCGAGTGTCCCCATGTACACAAATTACAGCCATTTTCCTAGGATGTAAGGTTTTTCCCACCACTAGATCACATTTCACTAAGGTGACCAGGCTACCTGAATCCAACAACACCACAACATCTTTACCATCTAAGTACATTCTACATAAAGGTTTCTTATTCCCCTTACTGCAGTGCATGTGGTTGTAAAGAAGGACTGTCGTCTCTCTGTCAGAAAGTCACACTGCATGGGTTCATCAACCGCTGGGCAAACGGCTGCTACATGTCCCTCTTCCCGGCAACGGAAACAAATCAACCTTCTGGTCCTCTCCTCTTCCAGGCCGCTCTCGCCAATCATTAGCAGTAGTCCCGATAACACCTCTAGTTGCTCTTTGGTCCCTCTCTCCACCCTCATCCCTTGGTGCAGTCTTACCTACAGGTGGGGATGGTCTGGTCTTGGGGTGAAAAGTCTGTGCGTATCTGGGTAAGGAGGACAAATTCTCTGTTGCTAGGTACCTTTCAACCAGGTCTACTAGTTTGTCTGGGGTTTCCGGACCACCATGGCTCACCCACTTCTGCAGGGTGTTAGGAAGAGACCTAAAAAATTTGTCCATGACTACTCGCTCCAAAATTTTTGGTCCGGACAGAGTTTCTGGCTGCAGCCATTTCCTAGCCAAATGGATGAGGTCATACATCTGTGACCGAGGTGGCTTCCTCAGCTGATAACTCCAATTGTGGACCCGCTGAGCACGGACATCCAGGGTTACACCAAAACGTGCCAATATTTCCTCTTTTAACCGATCATAGTTTTTTGCATCTGCAAACTCCAAATCAAAATATGCTTTTTGGGCTTCTCCAGATAATAGGGGGGCCACTAGTCCAGCCCACTGTTCTTTAGGCCAACTCTCTTTTTCTGCTGTTCTCTTAAACATGGTCAGAAACATCTCAGGGTCATCATCTGCTGTCATCTTTGACAATAGGTGCCTTACCCGAAAAGTCGATATGTTACTAGCCTGACTCCCAGCCTCGGTCTGCTGTCTCTGAAGCTGTTTCACGATGGCCTCCATTTGCTGCTGTTGTTCCTAGCCTGCAATGCTCTCTTGGTGAACCTGTTGTTAAGCTGCAATGCTCTCTTGGTGAGCATGTTGTTGAGCTGCAATGCTTATTTGGTGAGCTGCAAGGCTCTCTTGGTGAGCCTGTTGTTGAGCTGCAAGGCTCCGCTGCAAACTTGCATTGGTCTGCTGTAGATTTGCATTTGCTATAGCCAGCTGTTTCAGAATCTCCTCCATTTTTGGGTTTACTTTAATTGCCTGCGGCACTCCACCATGTGTGAGGAATTAGCTCGGTAGCGGGTGTTTGTGACCCCCCTGGATGGGTTCACTACACGCTGAACTGTACAGAAAGGCAGTTGAGGATGGTTGAAAACAAAGGATATGGTTTATTTTTCCATATTGCATGCAAGTGCAAGCATCAAAACAGCATAAACAAAACAAAACATAAAATAAACCCTTGCCACTTGGGGCATCTACCTTCACAACACAGGAACCTACCTATGGAGTCTGGCACAGCCTAATGCTGGGCAAACACTGCTGGTCATACAGCAGAAAACAAAAAGTCTCTTTGATATTTATCACACAGAAATATCAACAAGCACCTCACCTCTTCAGAAGTCACTGCTCTCCTTCACTCAAAAAGCCTCAGGATGCAGCAATCGGTAGTCATTCCTTTGGATGCTTTATAGAGGCCTTAATTACCTCATTCTGAACAGCTGACATTTTCCAATGCCCTAAACCTTTCTGGCTATTTCTGCAGCCGACGCCGAATAGTAATTGGTGTATTGACTAAACAAGGCAGAAATGTATCTCCCGTCTGTGACAACACACACACACAGATTTACCTGACTTCCTGTCACAATATATATATATATATATATATATATATATATATATATTAATTCAGTATTAAGGTTTTTCCTTTCCATAATGCACATTACACATTCATAATTCTCCAGATACAGTTCTCATACACATTGTACATCATGGAGTACATGCACCTCCATTGCATGTGTATTAGATTGGCCGGAGCGCCTCTGCATCGAGGGCATAGGGGGGAATCCCTGCGTTTCCACTTGAACAATTTATCGGGGGTATAGTATGCCCTGTGTAGGATGAACATTTGTGTTAATTTTTGAGTCGTGGACAGTGAAACCTGTAGTATCACAGAGCGAGCCTCTGTGTATCTGACAGTGGGTCAAGGTCTTGTTCCCACTGTATCCTGGCCGGAACCGCTACCTTTTCTTTAAACTTACTGTTCAATATCTCAGAGATTAGATATGAGACCCTTCTTTATTTCTTCCTTTTTGAGCAATGATATTATTTTTAGAGCTTAAATTCTAACTTATGTGCCTGAACCTGTATGGCATGTCTGGCATGTCTAAGTTGCAGGTACTGGAAGAACCTCTGTCTTGGTATCTCAAATTCCTCAGATAATTGAGCAAATGATTTTATATTATTATTCCAGAACAATTGCTCCACATATCTGAGTCCTTGAATTTGCCAGAACTCAAACCCCTTTAATTTCTGAACTTCTACATATTTTCCATTATTCCAAATTGGAGTGTGAGAAGTGTAGCCTGTGATATTTGTCTTTCATTTCCTGCCTTACATTAGCAAATAATTTGCCTGACAGGAATTTATAAATTTTTTAATCATTTGCATAATTTTTGCCTCTAATGTGGACAGCAATGTATGTCCATTGAAATATAAAATTGTGCTGCGCTAATGAATGACATGTGGATCAGTTTGCACCTCAAGCCTCCTTCTAGATAGCCACTGTGAGTGGCTATCTCCCTTTTTTACCCTCGCTGTCCATAACATTGAGCTGCTGGGAACCAGTGATTGAGTTTGGAGCTTTTGAATTCCTGGAAAATATTGGTGAACAGATGGGAGGAACTTCCTGACTATACCAGAGATGACCTTCGGAGGCGCTGGAGATACCATCACTCTTACCTTTGCCCTTTTGACCCATTCCTGAGGGGCTTTGGGTCCACTCCATACGGTAAGAGTACCAATCTTATACTTTTTCTGGATTCATGTTTATTTACATATTGGTTGTACCATTAAGATTATCATCATCATTGTCCCATGCTTTATATCCCACCTTGCTGGCGAGGATTTCATCTGACATTAGTAACCATTTATATGGACCCTCTTTTGAAGTGACTCATGACCACTTTATATAATATTTTTTAGCATTGAAAATACATTCACTGTTGCTTGGTTTTTCACATATATATGTTTGCTGTTGCAAGTATATGGTTTACACTATTTTTTTTTATTCATTTTGTGCAAATTTGGTCACACTATTTTTTGTAAATGTCCACATCATGACCACACAAGTCTAGATTTATTCATTAGCGCAGCACAATTTTATATTTAACTTTTCTCACATATTATCTGTATGTTGTATGCTAGCTGCTGCCCTCTTTGTCTTTAGCAGCGCGGTTCTCTCTCCCCTATTTTTTTCACAATGTATGTCCATTACCCAATGGCAGAAGTAATCTCTGTATGGGATTCTCTTCCACAGCCACTGACCAACCAAAAAACAGCTGTATTTGCGAAGCAAAAAAGTAATTATTTGGCTGAGGTATGGCATAAGTGGACAGAAGGTGAAAAAAGATTGCTCATACTGAACAATGTTTTTCACAGATGTAGTTGTCTATAAAATGTACCAAGTTAAATAATGACCACCTCAATTTGTATATGCCATGTGGATAAAATAAAAAGACTTGCCGTAATGAATATGGTGACCAGCAATGCTATTCGAAAATGTAAAGCCATCTGTCCTGTTTTTCACAAATGTAATTATGCATGAAATGTCCTAGGTAGAGTAGTGATCATCTCCAGTCTGCATATACCAGACAATTGGAATAAAATACTTTATTGAATATAATGGTAGACAATGTAATTCCGATCGCTCCTGTGTCCTGTGATAACTGAGCAGAGTAACCTGTGATTACTCTGCTTCAGTTTATGAATGGACAGGAGACTGTGTTTTTTGTCCATTAATATTCAATGCTGACATTGCTGATAAGAAATATATATATATATATATATATATATAATATATATATATATATATATATATATATATATATATATATATATATAAAATGTTATTGTAAAAAAAATGATAAGAAATTCAATTGTAAAAAAAAATATATAAAATAAAAAATTACTGACTCACTCCCCCCTACCCTACCAACACTGTCTACTGCCCCAACCCCCTCCCCCAAAAAAGGATTGTGAAAAAAAAATATATATATATATATATATATATATTTTAAAGATTTAAAAAATTATTTAAAACAATAAAGAAAAGTTCTGACACCATCCACTGCTCTACTGACATTTCCATTGGCCTCCAAAAAGCTTTTTTTTAACTAATAAATACATAAATAAAAATGAAATTGTAAAACACTACTGACACTTTCCACTGCCCTACTGACACCATCCTACACATACTACCCAACGCTGTACACTCCTCACCTGCACATTATACCCACCGCCGTATACTCCACACCCCTCCTCTGCACATAATATCCACCGCTGTACACTTCACACTCCTTTTCTGCACATAATACCCACCGCCGGACACTCCCTATTTAACATTACTGCATTCTGCACTACGTAAATCATCTCAGACTTTTAAGCCCTTTAAGCATTGCCCAATATGTAGCACAACTTAAGCCATGCCCACTTTTTGCCACCGGGGGGGTGCAGAGCGCCCCCTGCCTGAAATGAGTTTGCCACCTACCTGAAATTTGTTTTTGCAGGTTGGGATGTCTGTGACACACAATGCAGAGGCTTGTGGGGCGGCTCCCAGATTGTGATATTTGGCCAGGGGAACAGTGACATCTGCAAGCTGGCTCAAGAATTTACTGTTTGCTTCACCCACTTCTTTTACAGTGCAGTGCAAAGCAAGTGAATGGTGTAATGTGACTACAGTATATTATAGAGAAAATTAGGTACTTATACAATTGACTTAGATGCATTTACCATTGACTTTTTTGCCATATATGTGAATACTTTCAGAGCATGGTAAGCAGTGTTAAAGTAACTTTAACTGAAGCTAGACGGTAACGTGATGACATTTGCTCTGCTATACCTTCTTAGGGGTGTTCTTGTTGCAGGAATAATGTATTAGTTAGCTCTAACGAGCAGGGTCCTCTAATTCCTCCTGTATTGAACTGTATTGTAACTGTACTATCTGCCCTCATGTTGTAAAGCACTACGCAAACTGTTGGTGCTATATAAATCCTGTATAATAATAATAACAATATCATAACAATAATTTCCTGAAAGTGGTAGCAAATTTGATGAATAAAAAAAAAGACTTTCCTCCTGCAAGACAATCTTATAAAGTGCTAATATGCATCGCATAACAGCACGTTATGTGTAACTTACTTTAAAGTGGATGTAAACCCAAAAACATTTTTTTTTTATGTCACAATTTAGAGAATAAGATTTCCTATCATCTGTGACCAGTCTTGCCATAGTGTTTGTATGGCTGAAATTGCATCGCACAGACATCGCATGTGATCTGAACAGCAGCGTGGGAATTGTGAACTTTTTACAGAGGCTTTGCATGTGTCCAAGCTAGTGCACGAGATATGTAAATAACCTGTCACTCGAAGCAAGTGGGCAGAAAGGACTTTTTATTTAGACAGGTTTTTCTCTGCAAGTCTTTTTATTTTCACTGAACAATAAAAAAGGATTGCTCAGAGCTGGATTAACTCTGTGTGGCAAGACTGGGCATCATATTCTCTACATTGTGACATCAAGAAATAAAAAATAAAATTGGAGTTTACATCCACTTTAACACTGAGCCATCCAGGGACACACTGTCATCGCTGACAGGGCTTCCACATTCATTCAGTCTTCCTTCAGTGTTGGTGGGCTCCATTCCTTTGATTAGAAAGGCCGCAATGACACATGCTCACAGGAACGACTGTTCGCAGCACAGGGGTATGCCATTTCTTCAGACACATGCTCTGGTGACATCACCGACGGATTCACAAGTGAATTTCTCCTAAACAGTGCACGTTTAGGAGATATTTACTGTACCTATAGTTAAGCCTTATTATAGGCTTACCTAAAGGTAAAAATCAACCAAGAGAGTTTACTTCCACTTTAATGCAAAGGGACACCACTTTTCCATACAGTTTGTAAGATCAGTAGTCTATAGAATTATGACTTTTGTTTACTTACTTGAGATTGTTAACATAGATGCCACTGGTATTGATTACAGTTTCAGTGTTGTCTATCTTTGCTTGAATGTTTACAAGTGATCCAGAGTCACGTTGACAGTTAATAAGAAATTCTGGGTTTTCCTCAAGGCTGTGATAGAGTAAAGATACTGGATTATTAGTTTTAACATAATGTGTTTTACCATTCAACATTCGATAGTTTCCACTGCCCCATGTGCTACAGTGTCCTGTATAAAAAAAAAAAAAAACATATATTATATGTATAACACATGACATATGTATGTTTACATTTAACATTTAACATTTTCAAATAAAGAAGAACATTTACACAATAGTGGACAGTATGTGCTATTAATACATTTTAGTAATAGAATACCATTAAAGATTATAATAATTACCAGACATGCCAGAACTTGTTTCCGGGGTTTTTGCTGTAAAGAAAAGATTTATAAAATGTTCAGTATCATGGTCAATGGTGATGTTACTGCAATAATACAAAAAAATTAACATAAACAGTCATGGTTAGGCCTCATGTACAATGCAGTTGTGATGCCGTTGGGGATTTTTTTTTCAGCTGCCCCTGAACTCTCCTCTATGTTATCTTATCAGCACATGTACACTGAGACAGTCATTTCCAGGCAGTTAAGGTTAGAAGCATTTTTTGGAAAGCAAAAAAATTCGTTCAATGCAAAAAACACTTTTTAAATACAAACACAGCTAAACACTGCATGTAAAGGTGGTTACTAGCTGTCAACTTCCATCGTTCAAGAGAGGTTTTAAAATGTTCCGGGTACATGAAGCCTAAATTCTACTGCCTTTCCAAGAAGAAAACAAAGTAGCCTGGTGTTTTATCAAGGTAATGCACTTGGACCTACAGTCTTAAATAAATTCCATTGTAAAATTAAGTTAGACTTCTTTTTTTTGTTTACAAAAGCTTTATTTGGAAGACAGGGAATACATAGGTTACATAAAATACATAAGATGAGCACAGAGATGGTTAGATTAATGGATACATTTTAATAGAAATGTAAGGTGACAAAATAAATTGGGCATGGTAACGCATAAGTGAGGTCTGAGTAAGGAGTAAGAGCGAGGTATGGAGGTACAGGAGGAAGACAGTAACTAATGTAGTAACATTTTTTAATCGGGGAAAGGAGTGGGGAGAGGGAGGGTGAAGGTCAGAAGAGGAGATAAGTGTTACCCAGGATGATTCATAGGTAGGGACCAATTTCACAATTTTTCATTAAATATTTGCATTCTGTCGAATAATGTGTGGTGTATTCTTTCTGACAGTCTAATCATTTCCATTCTAGACTCGACCTGAGACCAAGGTAGGTTATGAGTTTTCCAGTTAGAGGTGATCATCCACTGGACTGAACTGATCAGGGAATGGATCAGTCTGATAAAGGGGGGGGGGATATCCGGAACGGTGGCAAACAGAAGACAAATCTGGGGAGAGAGGGTGATTCTCTTCTTGAGTGAGTTTTCCATTCTGCTAACTACCATATGCCAAATGGAGTCGAGATGCCTGCAACCCCAGAAGATGTGAAGATAGTTTCCTTCCTCTGGGCATCCCCTGAAGCAGCATGGGGAAGATGTGGGGTAAAAGCAGTGGATTTTAGACGGTGTCATATACCATCTGGTAAGAAGCTTCAGGGGTGGTTCTCTGAATGCTGCCGCACAGTTACTTTTCCGGAGGTTATCAAACATGTTAGACCAGGACTCTATAGGGATTGTGCAGTTTAAGTCTGACTCCCAGCGCTGCATGGGGCCAGATTTTTCAGGTTGGTTCAGGTTATTTAGATAGTTGTACAAAATTGATATTAGCCCCTTGCCTCGTGAGGAGGAAATGCAAATGTGTTCAAATAACGTATTGGGGGGTTTAGGGGGCAAAGGGTCATATTTAGCATAAAAGTCTTGAATCAGAGAGTAGTGAGAGGATTCAGAAGTAGGAATTTAAAATCTAGACTGTATAGTGGAGAAGGGGAGGAATGTGGTGTTAAAAGTGAGGGACTTCAGGGTCTATCCAGTGGTGAAATAGTGTATTATTTAGGAAGGCATGTGGAAATCTGGGATCTCCTAAATATGAGGCCAGTGGGGGGGGGACTCTGAGGAGAGTTTAAAGGTAGTTTTGATTTTGTTCCACAGTTGAATTGAGTGTGTAACTATCGTATTTCGTCTAGGCAGAGTGTGATGTGGGGACCAAATGAAATTACATTTTTTTTTTAATAAGGATAAGAGGACAGGAGGACAATTGATTGGTAGAATAGAGCATTTGTCCGTATTAACTTGTAGGCCAGATAGTTTGTGGAATGTGTGGAGTTCTGATAGTAGGTTGGGGATCTAATTGAGTGGGTCGGTAAGAAATAAGAGGGCATCATCTGCATACAGGCTTAGTTTGAATTGGTGGGGGTCTTTATTGTAACCTTTAATCTTTGCATTATTTCTTATGGCCAAGGCCAAATGTTCAATGGCCAGGGCAAAAAGAAGGGGGGAAAGGGGGTAGCCCTGTCTGGTGCCCCTGCTTAGGAGGAAGAATTCTGAATTGTTTCCGGGGATTTTTATTCTTGTTTGCGGGAGATGGTAAAGGGCGTTAAAGCCATGGATGAATTTGTCTGAGATACCTAACCTGGGCAAAAGTTGGTTTAAATATGACCAGTTAACACTGTTAAAAGCCTTATGAATGTCTAGGCTAAGAAGACACAAGGGGCAGGAGTAGAGGTTAGCGTCCTGGATCAGATTGGTGACCAATCTTATGTTGTCAACTATTTGCCTTCCCGGTATGAAGCCAGTTTGATCTGTGTGAATTAAGGTGGTAATTACAGGAGGCTAGCCTATTTGCAAGCAGTCTGCCAAATAGTTTAAGGTCATTATTGAGAACCGAGATGGGACGAACATTTTGTGGAAGGGTATGGTCTTTTTGATGTTTAGGTAATAGAGAAAGATTGGCTAATAACATGTCTGTGGGAAAATGACCTCCTTGCAAAATATGGTTGAACATTTTGGTAAGACTAGGGGCCAGGAGGGTTGAATTTTTTTATAGTATGTGGCTGAAAAGCCATCAGGGCCTGGTGCTGTTGAAGTTTTAAGGGATTTTATTATGTTAGTGATTTCTTCATTGGTGCAAGGTTCATTAACCACTTAAGACCCAGACCAATACGCTGGTAAATGACCCAAGGTGTTTTTGCGATTCGGCACTGCGTCGCTTTAACAGACAATTGCGCGGTCGTGCGACGTGGCTCCCAAACAAAATTTGCGTCCTTTTCTTCCCACAAATAGAGCTTTCTTTTGGTGGTATTTGATCGCCTCTGCGATTTTTATTTTTTGCGCTAAAAAACTAAAATAGAGCCACAATTTTGAAAAAAAACAACATTTTTTTACTTTTTGTTATAAAAAAAATCAAATAAACTAAATTTTAGTAAAACATTTAGGCCAAAATTAATTCAGCCACATGTCTTTAGTAAAAAAAAAAATCGCAATAAAAAAAAATAGCTACCTAGCGGGAACAGCGACACTAATACAGCGATCAGAAAAATGATCGCTTAGTGACGCTGGCAATAGGGAGTGAAAGGGTTAACTAGGGCGGTGATCAGGGGGTTAAAACTTTATTAGGGGGGGTGGGGGGGCTATCCTGAACCTAACACTAACTGTTTTTTACACTGCCTGTCACACTGACACTAAATGCAGTGATTAGATCACTGCATTCAGTGACACTGTGACAGGGGGGTGGGGGGGGGCGATCACAAGGGGTTAATTTGCCTATGTGAGTGTGTGTCAGTGTTGTGTTGGTGCACACTTACTTGTGATGTCTTCTCTCATCAGCAGCGCTGGGAAACAGCGCTGCGATGAGAGATTACATCATTTCCTCCTTCCTGTGTAAACACAGGAGGAGGAACTGACACGATGGGAGCACGCTCCCATTGGCTGGGAGCGATCGCGGGGGGGGCGGAAATCACGGACATCCGCCCGCTCGTCGGCGATCGCTCCCAGAGGCAGGGGGACCCCCGCACGCCGTGGAGGGGGTCCCGATGGGACCTCCGAACCGCACGAAGGCGGGGATGTAAATTTACGTCCTTGTGCCTGTACGAGCCATTCTGTGGCCGTATATGTGCGTGCGGGGGTCCTTAAGTGGTTAAGGGAGGACATTTGTGTGTCACTGAGTTTCGGAAGATTCAGGGAGTTCAGCCACTCCAAAGTGCATGGGTGCGGATCAGTTCTAAGGCCTGAGAGAAGGTTTTTATAGAAGGAGGAAAATATCTGAAGGACTTCACGTGGGTGGGTTACCAAGTTACCATTATTGTTACGAAGTTTATATATATGGGGGGGGTTTGGTGTCATGCTTCAGTTTCCTGGCAAACATTGCTGAAGAGGAGTTACCGTGAAGTAGAAATTTTGCCTTGGAAAATCTGAGGGTTCTTTCAGTATCCTCTGACAGAATCTTGTTTAATGCTTGGCGTTTTGAGAGTATGGATTGTGTTATTTCTGGAGAGATGTTGTTACTTAGTTTATTGTATAAGTCTGCAAGTTCTTTGGTGAGGCTTTTTATTTCTGTTAATTTAGCTTTTTTTTTGGCTGCTGCAATATTAATTATATGTCCTCTCAGGACAGCTTTGTGGGCCACCCAGACGGAAGTGGGCAGCACCTCATCCAAGGTGTTGTCTTGAAAGTATTCTTCTAAGTGGGTATAGATTTGTTGATGGATACTAGGGTCAGCCAGGAGTGAGTCGTTAAGGCACCAATTAAAGGAGGTAGGGGACATCCCTATATGGGATGTTTCAAATTCAACTAGGTTATGATCTGACCAAGGGCATGGGTGGATAACAGCTTTGGATGAGTTTGCTAAAAGGACGGGAGTACAGAATATGTACAGTACCTGCCGCCGAGAATGTGTTTTTAGCACGACAGCATCGCGCTGATTCTCGGCGACAGGGTGCCGACATCTCGCACTTGCTGGAATAGTAAAAGCACATTCCAGCAAGCACATCATAGAAGCAACGGGGATCCGACTTGGGTTCCCGCCAATTCTACATGCGGCGTTTAGTATGAATCTTGAGGGGGAACTTCCTGCCGGATTTAAAAAAAAAATCCGGCATGGGTCCCCCCCCCCCAGGAGCATACCAGGCCCTTAGTTCGGGTATGGGTTGTAAGGAGACCCCCCCTACGCCGAAAAAACGACCCCCCCCAGCAGGGGAAGAGAACCAGATGGCGGGAAGAAGAGCGTCCCCCACCCGAAGACGTCAAAGAAGCAAGCCCCCCTCGTATAAGAGCTAAAGAAGAGAGGGGGGCCCCGAAGCAGACTAATAAAATATTTTAATACCTGGTGTTGTATATTTGTGTTTACACTTTGCTTGCAGGTGAATGGGTAGGGGTACGATGTACCCCATACTCATTCACGTAGGGTGGGGGGCCGGTATCTGGGGGCCCCCTTATTAAAGGGGGCTCCCAGATTCCGATAAGCCTCCTGCCCATATACCCCAATAACCAACGGCCAGGGTTGTCGGGAAGAGGCCCTGTCCTCATCAACATGGGGACAGGGTGCTCTGGGGTGGGGCGGCTGCAGTGCGCTTCCCTGCCCCAGAGCACCTGACCCCCCATGTTGAGGGCATGCGGCCTGGTATGGCTCAGGAGGGGGGGCGCTCGCTCGTCCCCACCCCTTTCCTGACCAGCCGGGCGGTGTGCTTTGGATACGGGTCTGGTATGGATTGTGGGGGGGACCCCCACGCCGTTTTTTCGGCGTGGAGGGGTCTCCTTACAACCCATACCAGACCTAAGAGCCTGGTATGCTCCTGGGGGGAACCCATGCCGGATTTTTTTTTCAATCCGGCGGGGAGTTCCCCCTCAGGATTCATACCAAACGCCGCATGTAGAATTGGCGGGAATCCAAGTCGGATCCCCGTCGCTTCTATGACGGTATTGTCCCCATCGCGGCAAGCAGGCTCAGCGCTGGCTCCCGCGATGGGGCTCGTAGGTGGTCAATCTCGCTGAGAAAGGGAGTGAGATTGACACAATATCGCGGTCACCTACTGTAGTCCAAACGAGCAAAGCAGTCATGGGGGTGTGAGTAGTGAGTGTATTCCCTTATTCCTGTGTTATGTGCCCTCCAAGAATCAATCAATCGGAGTTTACTGAGTGAGCGGTTTAAGGTTTTGGAGAATTCCTTGGAAGAGGGAACCACCCTACTCCTGTCTAGTGCTGGGGGTGCCGCTAGGTTGAAGTCACCGCCTATTATCATATGGGGGGAACTGTATTGGTCAAGAGTGTCAAGAAAGTTAGTAAAAAATGAAGACTGTGCTTCATTGGGGGCGTATAAGGAGGCTATAGTGACAATGCGTCTGTTTAGGCAGCCTTTTAAGATTATAAATCTACTTTCAGCATCTTTATATACATTTTGTATCTCAAAAATTAAGTTGTTCCTAATCTACACCTCTAGATTTGTTGGTGAAGGAAGTATAATGGAATTGGTTGAATGACTTGTCGAAGTATTGCTGGTGATTGGCTGTGGAAAAATGGGTCTCTTGCATAAGAATAATATCAGCACCCAGTCTCTTAAAATGCTTAAAGGCTTTTTTACGTTTGTTGGGGGGATTAAAGCCTTGAACGTTATGTGAGAACATTTTAAGACCCATTTTTAAGGGGTTGGAGTTCACTAAGTGAGTAAGTGAGAGAAAAGATTAGATAAGATAATGTGGGACCAGGGGAGAAGACCTTGGAGTATTACATTTACTGTAGGAATATAGTAGAACCCAATGGTAGTGTTTGTATCCTTCACTAAAAAGAGGTGAGGGGAGAAGTGAACCCTGTAGATAAAATGGAGTTGAGTACCAAATCTGATAAAGACCAAACTAAGAGATATAACATGTCTTCCAATATTTAAGATATCTAAGTTTGATGCCATAAGGGCCAAAATAATAACAACAGCCCAGCCCAGAAAAATTGTCTGTAGGACTGTGGAGTCCTAAATCTCCCTGCGAGGCCAGCAGGCCCCTGTCCTAAAGGGGGGAAGGGCAACAAGATGCACAGGCAGAACGGGGGTCAAACCAATGACGGCAGATGAGCTAGTCAGATATTAAACAAAAAATATTTTTTAATGATGTTATAAATATACCCCAACTGGCGTGTGTGTACTTATTATCTGTGTTTTCCCTATAATCTATGTGTTGCTTAATTGTCCCAGCAGTGAGTCTCTCAACACAGATTTTATCTTTTTGTAAGATCCCACAAGTCTCTTCTAGGATAACATCCTCGGGTAAATCTATCAAAGAGCCATTCAAACTCTACTTCTGTGGAGCAGAAACATGGAGCACCACATTATGCACCCCTGACAAAGCCCAGATAGAGGCAAAACATGTTGGGTTGAGAGTTTTTTATTTTAATTTTGTTTTCACTTTACAATGGGCACTTACAGTATCTATTCGGGAAAATGGGGTGTCTATGCAGAAGGGTAAAGGCAGACACATAAGCGCTAATGGAGGAAGTGCTGGAATAGTAGAGTGGTGCTACCAGGGAATGTGTCATGTTGACCTTTAGAAAGGCAACCGAGGGAGGTGCATGTGTGGCAGGCCTGAGATGGCAGCTTGAATCGGAAGCTTCAACCCGCTCTGGCCATCTAACAGCCTCCTAGCCTGCAACATGCAACACCCCTTGCATGTCTAGAGAGCCATCCAGGAGAGAGATAACCTGCCAGTTGAGCTTCTACAATCAACCCCTGCCAACACCAGGATGCTACACAAGCGTTAGTGAATGGGACATACCAGAGTCACATAAGAAACAGAGGATCACCGAGAGTCTAAAGGGACCTGCCTTGGAGGCAATAGGCAACCTGAAGCTCAGTAAAACAAACTGTACTGCTCAAGACTACCTGAGCATTTTGCAAGATGTATTTGGCCGTACTGAGAAAGTCACTGAACTCATCTATCAAATTTAGCACTGCTATCAGAAAGAAGGAAATAAGTTATTTGATTACATGAGGCGCCTGGACAGGATCATACACCAGATCTTGTTGAAGAAGGGTTTATACACTCGGAAGGTGGATGAGATCAGAGTAAAGCAAGTTTTGAAAGGGGCTCAACTGTTAGATCCCATTGTCTTTCTGTTGAGAACCCAGCAGGATGGTGGTATCCTGGAGTGTCCAGACTTGATCTGGATTGTCAGGGAAGAAGAGGTCACGTTGGACAATAAGAAGAAGAGCCAGAAATCTGAACCCACAGCCGGAGTCAGAGTGATAAGTGCTGATGATGGTGACACACAGCTTGAGCTTCTAAAGTCTCAAGTGTCTCAGCTAATAGAGATGATGTCCATACTGACCAACCAGGCAACTATATTACCCAGTGGAAACTGCTCCAATGCTGCCCAGGTGCAAAAACCAAGTAAACTGATGACTTGTTTTAACTGTGGAGGAGTCGGACATTACAGGGAAATGTGTCCAAGTCCAGAGAAAGCTGCAGCACAGTACCGCAAGCCGGCGGAAAACTTCAGAGTGCCCTGGTGAAGGAGTCAACCGGGTGCCCACCAGTTTCAGCTAACTCAGCCAGATCCTTACCAAGCACCCACATTGTACCCTCTGAGCGACCCAATGTCTCATGCTCCATGACCCAAACTGCCCAACGGCGTGGAGTCCGTGCACACCAGACCCAACAGGGGTCGAGATCCAGTCAAAGCTCCAAGAAGAAAGGAGTAATGGTACAGATTACTGAACCAGGCAAACAGGCCCCTCCTCAAAAGTTTCCTGCCAAGCTAGTAGGGCCCTCCCTGGTAGTCTCCATCCAGGTAGGAGGGATTTATACCAAAGCCCTCCTTGATACTGGGGCTCAAGTGACTCTTCTGTACAGAGACTTTTATAACAAGCACCTCAAACACTTGCCGTTACAGAAGTTGGAAGAACTGGAGATATGGGGCATTGGAACTCAAAACTTTCCCTATGATGGTTACCTGCCAATCAAACTTTTTGACCCTTCAGTGACAGGAGAGACAGAAACGTTTGTATAATTTGGCAGTGGTCTGCCCTCGCCCACCAGGAGCTGGCAAGAGTTCCCTCATTATAGGGACCAACACTGACCTGGTCAGGAGACTACTAACACCTCTGGCCCAGGAGCAGAGTACTTCAACTGTCAGAGTGCACCCCATTTTGAAGCAGGTGTACCAGCGCCTAGTACTTGAACAAAAGACTTTAGCGGAGGGAGTCAGCACGATCTGGCTTTTGGATAAAGGAGACAAAGTACTACATCCAGGAGAGGTGACTTGTCTGAGAGCATCCATCAGGCTTATTTGGAAGCAACTAGGCCCCTTTATAGTCCTTGAGGCGCACCCACAGAAGGAAGGCAAGGGGATAGAAGTAATTCCCGGGGCGTGGCCTGGACATGGCCTGGATATGGCTGAGTGAGGCTGCTTCTCTCTAGAGCTCCCGGGGCCAAACCTCACTTACTGGCAAAAAGTCATCTCAAACTCGGTATGAACTCAGCCAAAAGCACAGGAAAAGAGCAGCAATGAGGGAGACGTCCACTGGAAAAACCCTGGGTGAAATACATTGTTATTTGAAACTTTTCCTGGAGATCTCCCCCGGAGTCAGAGTTCCCCAACGCCCTGGGAACATATTAGTATGGTTTTTGGAGGGACCCGCAGGAAAGCCAAGACAAAAACACACAAGGAAAAACCCCTCAGAGGCTCTGTTGTAATGGCTCTGTCTAATTCACCTCACACAGCTAAAGCCCACGCTGACAGAAAACAGCTGAGCTCCTCACAGGACTGAAATTACAAACATTACACCCAAATATTTTTAAACAAATAGAGAAGATGCTTCATAAAGCTCTGCAACAGATTTCTGACCAAATAACAGAGAAATTGACTAAAGAGATTTGTGACTTAGACACAACGGTCAAACTCTGCATAAGAGGTATACCTTAATCAATCACTGATCTTCCATTGTCCATGACAGCGCTCTTTCAGGAATTGTCCCCTTTCATCCCTATTGAGAGACTGGAATTTTATAGAATTCACAGGGTATTAGCACCACGCAAAACAGAAGGACCTCCGCGTGACATAATTATTAAATTCCATTTCTTCCGTACTAAGGATCAGCTTATGGCCTAAGCCAGTATTAAAGAAACTCTAACTTTTCAAGGACATTCTTATCAAATATTTGCAGATTTATCGCCAATAACAATAGCCAAAAGGTGTGAGATGAAAGCTCTACTTCAAAATCTCCAACACCACCACATCCCTTATCAATGGGGATTCCCATTCGCTGTTCGATTCACCCACCAAGAAACCAAATACACAAGTAGATCCACTGAAGAACTACAGACCACACTTCAAAAACTCCAGCTATACAACAAATCATCTACAAGTCCTCGCTGGCGCACGCTATCTAGCTCTCCACAAAATTCATCGAACCCTAAAACAGATGCAGACAAGCTATATCCAAAAGAGGTTGCTTAAACTCCACAGAATTGGTTCTTCCAGACTCCACGACTGAATAATCTCTACGTTATACTAAGAACTCCCTCAACTTCATGATTAAATGATCCAAACACATCAGTTAAGATTTCCTGATCACAAAGGTTAAGTATAGGAGTATATGTTCACTTATCCATTATTTACTTTTAGTTCCTCCCTCTTTAATCCCTCTCCCCTTTTCCTACCCTTTATTCCCTCTCCTCACTTAGAGCCCTATAGCGGAGCGTTAAAATAGCGGTAAAACACCTCTATTTTACCGCGATTTTACCACGTTTTTAATCCATTTCATGGGGAGCGTTTTATGAGCGTTTTAATAGCGCTCTTTTTACCGCGAAAACGCGGTAAAAAGGGGTTCTTCAGCTCCGTGGACCGATCGCGGGACTCCAGCGGCAATCGGGTCCGTGAGTCCCTCGATCCCAGTCCCGGAGCTTCGGACCGGGTCACGGGAGCGCGCCGCGGGCGCGCGGCCACGACCCACGGCTGGGTACTAGCACAGGAAGTACCTGTACATGCATGTGTCCAGCCGTGCCATTCTGCCGACGTATATGTGCAGGAGGCGGTCCATAAGTGGTTAAAATCTCAATAGGCAATGTTTAACCACTTCCCTACGGCCGTACGAGTATATACGGCCGCAGGGTGGCTCTAAATCTCCGGGCTGCCGTGTTTTCACGGCAGCCCCTTTCCTCGTTCCCAGCGCGCGCTCCAGAGCGCGCAGCGGGGAACTTGTGTACTGGCCGTGTCCCTTGGACACAGCCAATCACAGATCAATCAGAGTGGCCGTTTGCAATGCGATCTGATGGGCCAATGAGAGATGATCTCATATGTAAACATATGAGATCATCTCTCATTGCCGGCTCTCACAATGACAGCGTCCTGTCATAGAGAGAGCATACCGATCTGTGTTCCTAGTACATAGGGACACAGATCGGTCACCCCCCCTCCCCCTACAGTTAGAACACAATGCAGGAAACACATTAACCCCTTCCCTGCCAGTCACATTTATACAGTAATTAGTGCATATTTATAGCACTGATTGCAGTATAAATGTGAATGGTGCCAAAAATGTGTCAAAAGTGTCCGATGTGTCCGCCATAACGTCGCAGTCGCAATAAAAATCGCAGATCGCCGCCATTACTAGTAAAAAATAAAAATAAAAAAAATAACAATTCTGTCCCTTATTTTGTAGGCGCTATAACTTTTGCGCAAACCAGTCGCTTATTGCGATTTTTTTTTTAACCAAAAATATGTAGAAGAATACGTATCGCCCTAAACTGAATTTTTTTTTTTAAATTGGGCTATTTTTTATAGCAACAAGTAAAAAATATTGTATTTTTTTTCAAAATTGTCGTACTTTTTTGTTTATAGCACAAAAAATAAAAATCGCAGAGGTGACCAAATACCACCAAAAGAAAGCTCTACTTGTGGGGAAAAAAGGACGCCAATTTTGTTTGGGAGCCATATCGCACGACTGCGTAATTGTCAGTTAAAGCGACGCAGTGCCGCAAGCTGAAATTTCACCTGGTCAGGAAGGGGGTTTACATGCCCAGTAGGGAAGTGGTTAAAAAATTCTACAGGTTGCATGTTTTGAGTTACAGAAAGAGGTCTAGGGCTAGAATTATTGCTCTCGCTCTACCAATCGCGCCGATACCTCACGGTTTGAATACCGTTTACATAGGTGGGCGTTACTCACGTATGCGTTCGCTTCTGTGTGCAAGCTCGGCGTGACGGGGTACGTTTTTTGGCTCCTAACTTTTTTAGCTGGCTCCTAGATTCCAAGAAAATTTGTCAACCCCTGATATATACTTCCTATTTCCTTCTTCTTTCATATTCTGTTCCTATTTCTTTCTTTCCCTCTGTTCTTCTCCAGGGTAAGTCCAATGGTAGAAGCTATATCTGATATGTTTAATTATAACCTACTTAAGATTTATATATGGCTCCTATAAATGTACTTACATTGAATGTACAAGGTCTAAAATTCCCCAAAAGCGAACGAAAGTGTTCAGGTTGTTGACTTCTTTTAAAGCTCACATAGTGTGTCTCCAAGAGACACACTTTACTGATTCTTCAACACCTAAATACTTTGGTTCAAGTTACCCCCAGGTTTTTACTGCCAAATCCAAACACTGAGGTGTATTAATAGCTTTCCATCGATCCACACCTTTTTCCCCCTTAGCAGAAATCAAGGATCCAGAAGGCCGTTACCTTATACTCACAGGTCATCTATGTGACATCCCAATTACAGTAGTCTCTTACTACGCTCCAAATAAGAGACCAACATCATTTCTCTCCCATTTACTTCAAGTAATAGACACTCACAAACAAGGTACACTCTTGATATGTGGAGATTCAAACCAAACACTATGGGGCAGATTCACAAAACAATTACGCCTGTCTAACTGGGGTTAGACAGGAGTAATTTCAAATTTCGCGCGGCGTATCACTAGTTTGAATCCTCAAACCATGATACGCCGGCTTCGGGCTTCGATCCGAGAGGCTTACGTCTTCGTAAGCCTTCGGATCTACGCTGCCATCTATTTGCGGCCGCTGGGAGGAGTTCGCGTCGTTTTGGTGCGTCGGGATATGCAAATGTGTTTTTACGGGGATTCACGAACATACGAGCGGGCGTCGCAATCGTTTTCGTCTATTTTTTATTACGTAATGTTAGAGCAGCTTGTTGCTGCTCTAACTTTACGTAGCCCATGTTAAGTATGGCCGTCGTTCCCGCTTCGAATTTATTTAAATTTTTATTTTGTTTACGTAACTCGTCGGGACGTGGATCGGCCGTAAAGTACGCTACATAAACAACGAATGACGTCACGACGTGATTTCGCGCAATGCACGGCGGGAAATTTGCGAACGGAGCATGCGCAGATCGATCGCCGCGGGAACGCGCCTAATTTAAATGTTTCACGCCCCCTACTCGCGCAGATGGATTGCGACGGGAGAAATACACTACGCCGCCGTCGTTTACCGGAGAAAATCTACCTGAATTCCACGTAGAGCAAGGTAAAAAACGGCGGCGTAGTGTATTTCTGATACGCTACGCTAAGCAAAATGTCTGTGAATCTGCCCCTATATCCTTAACTTAATAAATCCCCAACTCCAGATACTTCTAATTCTCAATCCAAATCTTTCCAAAGACTCCTCCTACAATATTCATTAATAGACTGATGGCGTGAAATTAACCCAATCAGACGTCAATTCTCATTTTACTCCCACCACATAGATTATTCTCACGCATTCACCATATATCTATGAGTATGTCCCCAGAATTAATAGCCTTATCTATTAAACCATATACTTGGACTGACCATTGTGCTATTATATCTACTTTTACCTCACTAATCCCTAAAAAATATGACCCCCGCCTGGCATATTAATGAATCATTGCTGTCTCACCCGTCAAATTCCGCTGAATTAGAAATTGCTATAAAAGAATACATTGGCAAAAATAAATTTCCAGACACATCTCCAATAACATTATGGGAAGCACACAAGCCTGTTCTTAGAGATTATTGTACAGTATACGCCAAGCATCATATATTAAAAAAGAGAAGCAAAAATGACAGCGAGAACTAGAAAATTAGTTTAATAAATGCAATTTTATTTTTCAATCTAACCCTACTCTAACCACAAAGTCACAACTAGATAAAGCTAGCTTAAAACTTGACCTCTTCTTATCTGAATCAGTAGACAAGACACTACTGAAATCTAAACAACATTTTTATTTTAAAGCAAATAAACCAGGTACCCTCCTTGCCCGAGCACTCGAAAAACGAAGTAACCCTTTTAAACCAATTAGACTAAAAATCTCTCAAGATAGATACACAAGTAATCCTGTAAACATATTACACACCTTCCATAAACATCTCACCCCTCTCTATTAAAAAAAATGATCTTTTGACCAATCCAACGCAGAATAATTGTAAATCTCCCAACTCTATCTCAGACACAATACGACAGTCTTGAAAATCCCATTACCCCTAGTGAAATTGAACTGGCAATCAAATCCCTTAAACCAAAAAATTCTCACATGTAATAACTCCCATGCTGACAAAAGCATTTAACTCCCTTCTCAACAATCAATCTTTAAGATCAGAAACCCTTACAGCAATAATAACAATGATCCCTAAACCTCAGTCAGATGACTGTGCAAATTATAGGCCAATATCTTTATAAAATGTAGACATAAAACTACTAGCGAAAGTTATGGCATTTCGGCTGAATAATATAATTGGTTCCCTAATCAACAAAGATCAAGTAGGTTGTATCCCTTTGTGCCAAGCTTCAGATAATGTCTGTATAACAGCCCTATTGATCCAAGCAGCTAAAACTAGGAGAATACCTACATGCCTTGTATCACTAGACATCAAAAAAGCATTTGACACTGTTTCATGGTCACATTTACATTTCGCTCTACAAAAATTGGGTTTTGGCCCCCACTTTCTAGGCTGGGTTTCATCATTATATAATAGACCCAAAGCTTATGCTAAATATACAGGGTACAAATCTGACATGCTTGATATCAATAGAGGTACACGCCAAGGATGTCCTCTCTCCCCACTCCTATTTGCCCTATTAATTGAACCCCTTGCCCAATCCATTCATGCAGATCCCTCAATTAAAGGTATAGAAATAGCAGGTCATCAACATAAGCTTTGCTTATTTGCTGATGACATCTTAATTGTTATGACTTTCCCACATATTACTAGTAGTTCCTAATCTTATCAACAAATTAGACCAATTTGCCCAAATATCAGGTTTAAAAATAAATTCACAAAAATCTACAGTTCTAAATATTTCTTTATCTCCAGATACATTACAGCAGGTGAAAACGTCCCTCCCTTTTGCTCGATCATCTACAAACCTCACTTATCTAGGTATTACTCTCACTCCTGATCTCACCGACATATTCTCTGCTAACTATCTCCCACTATTACGAAAAATTACTAATTATCTAAAACAATGGTCTACTCTCCCAATATCATGGATAGGCAAAATAAATGTCATAAAAATGACTATACTTCCAAAAATATTATACCTTTTTCGTGTTTTACCCATTCCAATACCCTCATACTTCTTGAGAAATCTTTAACGCAAAGCCCAAGCATTTATATGGAACTTTCAAAAATTTTGAACCTTATTTACGTGATACTAATCAATTAAGTAATATGTCACAATTCGAACGTATGTAACAATATGTAAACAAGACCCTCATACCAAAGGTCTTATTTCAATGTTATAAAATCATCTGATCACTACTTCTGACTCAAAGCTACCTTCATATGTGGAAAAATGGGAGAAAGGACTTGGAACTAAAATCGACATTTGCGAGTGGAATAAAGTCTGGACCAATACAAAAATGTCTTCTCAAAATATAATTGCTTTGGAAACAAACTATAAAATAATCATGCACTGGTACTTGGTTCCTGTTAAAATTGCAAAATATGCTCCTCAATGCTCCCCATTCTGTTTTCGTGGCTGTGGTGGTCCGGGAACACACTCACATACATTCTGGGAGTGTCCAATTGCAAAAACGTTCTGGAATGAAATTTTCCTCATGATATTTAAGATAGCTATCATTCCAGACACGATTATTGTGCTTTTAATTATAAAACCAGTTCATATTTCTTACACTCAATTTAGGCTCTTTCTCGAGATCACCACAGCCGCAAAGCAAACCATTGCCAAAGCTTGAAAAAAGGCCAATACATTATTGATCTCCGAAGCTAAAAACAGAATAAACCAAGCAATGATCCTTTCTAAATCAAAAGCCATAACCAATGATACTATACAACATTTTGAGAAAAAATTGAATCATGGGATGGCGTATTTTCTTCCTATGCTCCCTGACAATTCCCTATGAATACCTTAATATACTATAATATAATACAACAATATGAGTGGAAACAAGTACTAAACATGAACATTTGTCTTCTGTACTAACTTAATAATATTCTTACAATATAGATGCTCCGGAGAACTTTCTTACCCTAGGCTCGTTTCTCTCTTTCTTACCTTCATTCTTTCCCTTTTACTATTACTCTGTCCTTTTTTTCTATTCCCCAATTTTTTTGTATTACCATATTTAAATGGTAATGTATTATACATAAATACTATATTTAGTTATTACTTAATAATTATACATGTTTGATGTTTTTATTGAATTAGTTGATTTCCAATTATCTTTCTTTCCATAGTGACTGACTATATATTAATTGAATATGCCTGGAACTAAGTGTATGAGCACATATTTACATATTACATTTTTCAATTGTTTATATTAACTTAACATTTCGTTTTCGAGTTGATTACCTGTTTATGTAAAATATCTAATCTTCAGATATGTATAATTCCATCCAATTTATTATCATATACTTAACAAATATTACCATTTGTTGTAAATATGTTTTACCAATTGTAACTGTCTTTATTATTTAATATTCAATAAACAAAATTGACAAGAAATATAACTGAAGGTAAAACTTTTTTTTTCCATATTTAAGCAGGGAGGGATTAGAACACAAACCAGGTATTTATTTATGTCCATGCCCCCATTATAGAGATGCACTTTTTCTATTCTTTCTGGTGATTTTTATCGCTGAAAGTGAAAAAAAAATCCCAAACTTTGAATGGTCATTAGAGCAGGAAGAGCGGGGAAAACTCCCATTGGGAACATTAGTTCTGGTGAGCCTGGTGACTACTAGGGATTTTCCTCACTCTGGAGGGATTTACTATCACTTACTTTTGTGGTTATGGCATAGAAAGTGAAGAGAAATCTCCATGCTGGGATACAGATGGAAAACAAATTCATGACAGGAGTTATAACCCTGCCTTTTTATTTCCAACATTAAAAAAAGGTTTTATCTTCAGGTCTACTTCATATATATTTTTTTTTTTTTTTTAGAGAAGGATAAATCTTGGTCAGAAATTAACTTACCTTTTTTCCCTGCAGAGTCATGTTTTCCCTTGTGTTTTCTTCCATTATTCCCATTATCCTCCTGGCTTTCGTTGCTATTTTCTATTTGGATTATATAAAATAGTAACAAGAGATTACATGTATAATATATAAACACAAGAGATTAAGTTAGCTAAAGGTCAACACTAGCCAAACTAGTTGTATCTTAGAATAAGAATAAATTAGAGCATCTGTCAACTAATGTCACCATTTGGGAGATTGCTCTTCTTTCTCTCATGTCTATTTATTGGGTGTCAGACAGAACAGGAACTGAGGGGAAATTTTCCCAAAAAGGACCCAAGCAGCAATTAAATATTTTTGCATTGCTTTTAGATAGGGGAACTATCAGAACTTCTGATAGGATTGTATTGTTGTCTGTCTCCCCAGTATATCCTCAGACTGGAAAATCTGACTGAAAAAAGAGACAAAGATAGTAATGAAAATCTGAAGTTCTAACTTCTCTCTATTGTACAAAAAAAGGCATTTTAATTTCAGTCTTTGTTGTTGTTGTCAGAAAGTTACACCTATTTCCTTTTGGGTAAAATGTGTGTGTGTGTGTGTGTGGGGGGGGGGGGGGGGGGGGGGGCATGAATCTCTCTAAGGAACAATACAAAGTCCTAAGGAACAATACAAAATTGACAGAAGTTCCAGGCCTTTCTCAAAATATTAATTTGCCAAAATATCCATTTGCCAAAATAACCAAAACTTAAATTAAATAAATCATTTTTTTGGCTAGAGTAAGCCTTTCAGTTAATTCCTATAGCATCTGTGACAGTCAGTGGAGAAAATTAAAAGCAGCTGGTAATTAGAAATAGGATCACTACTGTTTTTCAAACTTGCGTTAGAAAAATTCCAGAAACTTGTTGTAATAGCAAACACTACCATGCATGCTGTGTAAAACATACAGTAGAGGAAATATTATCTAAACAGATTATGTATAAATGGATTGCCATAATATTAATTTATAGATGATATTGATAAACATTCATTATAGAAAAAAAAAAGAAGTCAACAAAACCCAATACAAAGTATCTGTGTTTGCAGATGACCTGATGTTCACCCTTACTAGGTCTTACTAGGCCGGCCATATCACTACCCAACTTAATGCGGGAATTTGAAATATATGGGCGACTCTCCAACCTGAAGATCAACTTTGGTAAGTCAAAAGCAATGGGCATCGGACTTCCACCACCCCAGCTCACACGCCTCCGAACTAGCTTTCAACTGAAGTAGTCGGATACAGCCTTAAAATATTTGGGCACCCACATTCCCATGACCATATCTTGAGTTTTCAGACTTAACTTGCCTCCCCTACTCAAGACTGTTCAAAAATTACTAGATCAATGGAATAGCGGCCTACACTCGTGCTGTCCATCTTACCTAAGTTCCTCTACCTCTTACAGGCCCTTCCGATACACATACCTGCGGTATACTTTAAACAAATACAATCTGCCTTCATTAAATTTCTCTGGGCTGGGAAAAAACCTTGCTTACACAAAAAGATACTCTCCCTCACAAAACAATACTGTGGCCTAGGAGTGCCTGAGATCTGGTCCTACTATAATGCAGTACACCTTAGCAGACTTCTGGATTGGTGTCGCCACAGCGACACCAAACTATGGACACAAATAGAAAAATCGCAAACCGACACACCCCTTCATAGAGCCCCATGGTGCCCAGCAGGCCTAACACCTACACTCAAAAGACACCCACTGATCGGGAACTTTATTAAACTATCCACACACCTGCTGGAACACTTCTCTCTCTCTTCCTGCAACTCTACACTGAGACCCATATTTTGCAATCCCCAATTCGAATCGAGAATGAGAGACAAACCATTCCGAGACCTACGTGACGCGGGCATGCACCAAGCATCTCACTTCAGTACTGGAAGTAGATGGAAAACAATAGCGGAGCTCTCAGACCCTGGCGGCCTATACCGACTGGATTTTATGAGAGCTTTACAGCTTAGCCATTTTTTGGCTGGCTTACCACCTCCCAATGACGCATACTTACCCCTCACAACATTTGAGGAACTCTGCACGGAGAAAGAAGTGCTGCGATATAAGTTTTCCTTGACCTACGACATGCTTATTACACCACCTGGGGAATCTCAAGCCTTATCAAATGGAAAGAGACCTGAATTGTCATTTTACCACCAACCAAAAATGACACATACTCAGGTTTACACACAAGTCATCCCTATGCACCAAAATTCAGGAGACAAGCTACAAGCTCCTCACACACTGGTATAGGACACCTGCCCTACTGCAAACCTTTTTCCCAGTGACATCCCACCTTTGCTGGTGCTGTCAAAGGGAGAGGGGCACCCTTCTGCATGTCTTTTGGTCATATCCTCGACTCCAGAGTTTCCGGACGGAAGTCCGCAGGATAACTCAAAAATGTTCAGACCGAAATGTCCCGAATGAACAGGCATACTTCCTTTTTTAATGCAAATGACACACTGGCCCAAGTCTACAAAAACTCGGTTGTACGCCACCTACTAAACACAGCAAAATCCTCCATTTGGCTCGCCTGGAAATCATCCCACCCACCGACCATAGCCACATGGCTTTAAAAAGTGACTGACATCAGTAGGGTGGAAGACCTGATTCTGACTAGCCAACACAGACAGGAGAGATACTCAAAAACCTGGCAACTTTGGAATGCACTTAAATATTCCGACGAAGGAAAACACCTTAGAGGAGAAGGTCCGGTACCCTGACAGCCTAAATACACACTGCATACATCTGATAACTTCCCTTTTAGCAGTCTAGATCCATGTCCGTGGATCCCCCCATCCATCTTCCTGACCAACCCCCTTCCCCCATCCCTACATATATTTCCTCCACACTTATCTTTCTACTTCTGGACTCAGTCTAACTATTTCTATTCTCTTTCTCTAGCTAAATAATTATTGGTAAAAAAAGGGGACTGCCCCACTGGGCTAAGAAATCCTACCGTATCCCCATCAGCCATACGGGACAACCACGTGGATTAGTGGCCTGGCCATGCCCTACATGTGGAGCGTTCTTCACACAAGAATTTATCCAGGGATACTGCTGCACTGACTTAGACTATATAGTGGGTTTTGGCTAGGTCGGGATTATATTGTAGTATACATCTCTAGTGCCACTATAATTTTACTCTTGCACAATTACAGTACTTCACCTGCATTGATGTTCTGCTGATTTTTTTAATTATGATACCCTGTTGTTGAGGTCCATGTGGACCAGTTTTCCTGATATAAAAAAAAAGAACTAATTCCCAAAGTGGTTTCATTGAAGGCCCTGCAGCGGAATCATGGGAAGGTTTCAGTGAGTATTCGCAACACGACCACCTCGCCTGTGAAGGTACCGGCCAGAATGCTGTTGGGCCAAGTGAACCCAGCCACCCCAGTCGCGCCATCTGACTTGGAGGAAGAGAGGGGTGAGACTTTAGTCGAGAAGTCCTACCCAGAAGACAACCCCCTCCCACCAGAATGGAGAGAAAGAGTCAAGGCCCAACTCAGCCGGTGGCAGGCTGCATGCTCTAAAAACTAGTTCAATGTAGGATGTGCAAAGTGTGCCACCCACAAGAATTGTCTAGAAGAGGACAAACGGTTTAATGAAAGGGTCCAACGGGTTCCTCTGGGGGACTTGGAAGACTTACGTGAGCAACTGGCAAAACTCAAGAGAGCTGGGATCATCAGAGAATCCAGGAGCCCCTACGCTTCTCCAATAGTGGTGGTGCGGAAGAAAAATGGGTCATTAAGGTTGTGCATTTACACCTTCCATAAACATCTCAACTCTCTCCATAAAAAAAAAAAAGATCTTTTGACCAATCCAACGCAGAATAATTTTAAATCTCCCAACTCTATCTCAGACACAATACGACAGTCTTGAAAATCCCATTACTCCTAGTGAAATTGAACTGGCAATCAAATCCCTTAAACCAAACAAACGTCCAGGACCTGACGGGTTCTCAGCCCTCTACTACAAAAATGTTTTCCATGTAATAACTCCCATGCTGACAGAAGCATTCAACTCCCTTCTCAACAATCAATCTTTTAGATCAGAAACCCTTAAAGCAATAATAACAATGATCCCTAAACCTCAGTCAGATGACTCAGCCTGTGCAAATTATAGGCCAATATCTTTATAAAATGTAGACATAAAACTACTAGCAAAAGTTATGGCATTTTGGCTGAATATTATAATTGGTTCCCTAATCAACAAAGATCACGTAGGTTTTAATCCCTTTGTGCCAAGCTTCAGATAATGTCTGTATAACAGCCCTATTGATCCAAGCAGCTAAAACTAGAATACCTACATGCCTTGTATCACTAGACATCAAAAAAGCTTTTGACACGGTTTCATGGTCACATTTACATTTCGCTCTACAAAAATTGTGTTTTGGCCCCCACTTTCTAAGCTGGGTTTCATCATTTTATAATAAACTCAAAGCCTATGCTAAACACGCAGGGTACAAATCTGACATGCTTGATATCAATAGAGGTACGCGCCAGGGATGTCCTCTCTCCCCACTCCTATTTGCCCTATTAATTGAACCCCTTGCCCAATCCATTCATGCAGATCCCTCAATCAAAGGTATAGAATTAGCAGGTCATCAACATAAGCTTTGCTTATTTGCTGATGACATCTTAATTTTTATGACTTCCCCACATATTACTAGTAGTCCCTAATCTTATCAACAAATTAGACCAATGTGCCCAAATATCAGGTTTAAAAATAAATTCACAAAAATCTACAGTTCTAAATATTTCTTTATCTCCAGATACATTACAGCAAGCAAAAACATCCCTCCCTTTTGCTCGATCATCTACAAACCTCACTTATCTAGGTATTACTCTCACTCCTGATCTCACTGACATATTCTCTGCTAACTATCCCCCACTATTACGAAAAATTACTAATTATCTAAAACAATGGTCTACTCTCCCAATATCATGGATAGGCAAAATAAATGTCATAAAAATGACTATACTTCCAAAAATATTATACCTTTTTCGTGTTTTACCCATTCCAATACCCTTATACTTCTTTAGAAATCTTTAACGCAAAGCCCAAGCATTTATATGGAACTTTCTAAAAATGTAAACCTTATTTACGTGATTCTAATCAATTAAGTAATATTTCACAATTTGAACGTATATGTAAATAAGACCCTCATACCAAAGGTCTTATTTCAATGTTATAAAATCATCTGATCACTACTTCTGACTCAAAGCTACCTTCATATGTGGAAAAATGGGAGAAAGAACTTGGAACTAAAATCGACATTTGCGAGTGGAATAAAGTCTGGACCAATACAAAAATGTCTTCTCAAAATATAATTGCTTTGGAAACAAACTATAAAATAATCATGCACTGGTACTTGGTTCCTGTTAAAATTGCAAAATATGCTCCTCAATGCTCCCCATTCTGTTTTCGTGGCTGTGGTGGTCCGGGAACACACTTACATACATTCTGGGATTGTCCGATTGCAAAAACGTTCTGGAATGAAATTTTCCTCATGATATTTAAGATAGCTATCATTCCAGACACGATTATTGCGCTTTTAATTATAAAACCAGTTCATATTTCTTACACTCAATTTAGGCTCTTTCTCCAGATCACCACAGCCGCAAAGCAAACCATTGCCAAAGCTTGGAAAACCAATACATTAATGATCTCTGAAGCTAAAAACAGAATAAACCAAGCACTGATCCTTTCTAAATCAGAAGCCATAACTAATGATACTATACAACATTTTGAGAAAAAATTGAATCCTGGGATGGCGTATTTTCGTTCTATGCTCCCTGACAACTCCCTATTAAGACCTTAATATACTATAATACTATAATATAATACAACAATATGAGTGGAAACAAGTACTAAACATGAACATTTGTCTTCTGTACTAACTTAATAATATTCTTACAATATAGATGCTCCGGAGAACTTTCTTACCCTAGGCTCTTTTCTCTCTTTCTTACCTTCATTCTTTCCCTTTTACTATTACTCTGTCCTTTTTTTCTATTTCCCTATTTTTTGTATTACCATATTTAAATGGTAATGTATTATACATAAATACTATATTTAGTTATTACTTAATAATTATACATTTTTGATGTTTTTATTGAAATAGTTGATTTCCAATTATTTTTCTTCCCATAGTGACTGACTATATATTAATTGAATATGCCTGGAACTAAGTGTATGAGCACATATTTACATATTACATTTTTCAATTGTTAATATTAACTTAACATTTCGTTTTCAAGTTGATTACCTGTTTATGTAAAATATCTAATCTTCAGATATGTATATAATTCCATCCAATTTATTATCATATACTTAACAAATATTACCATTTGGTGTAACTATTTTTTACCAATTGTAACTGTCTTTATTATTTAATATTCAATAAACAAAATTGACAAGAAATATAACTGAAGGTAAAACCTTTTTTTTCCCATATTTAAGCAGGGAGGGATTAGAACACAAACCAGGTATTTTTTTATGTCCATGCCCCCATTATAGAGATGCACCTTTTCTATTCTTTCTGGTGATTTTTATCGCTGAAAGTGAAAAAAAAATCCCAAACTTTGAATGGTCATCAGAGCAGGAAGAGCGGGGAAAACTTCCATTGGGAACATTAGTTCTGGTGAGCCTGGTGACTACTAGGGCTTTTTCCTCACTCTGGAGGGTTTTTCTATCACTTACTTTTGTGGTTATGGCATAGAAAGTGAGGAGAAATCTCCATGCTGGGATACAGATGGAAAACAAAATTCATGACAGGAGTTATAACCCTGCCTTTTATTTCCAACATTAAAAAATGGTTTTATCTTCAGGTCTCATCACTTGTGATTTTCTTTTTTATTTTATTTTTTATTTAATTTATCATTTTTTATCTTTTCTTTATTCTTTCTTTCCCACTGTCTCTTTTTTTTTTGTCGTGGGGAAGGGATACAAGGTTACAGGTTACATGTTGGGAGGGGTCACTTTACAATTATTAGACCTTACTCATACTATAAACATTTCTCGTTGCTCCCCTCTATCTCTATATCCCTAGCTTCCCCATTTTTAGGTTAATTTCTTCCCCCCGGCCCCCCTTTTTTTTTTCCCTCCCCCCATCTCTACCCCCCCTATGTTCCCACCCCCCTCCCTGCTTCTCGAACGTTTACCTTTTCGGGTCAGACAGTCAGTTTTTTTTTTTTTTTTTTAAAGTTTACTTGTCTGTCTCTAATGTTACACAAACAAAACTTTCAGTTGTTTTAAAGGATCTCCAATGGTCCCAGGTCTTTCCTCCCCTTCCTCCCTCTTATTCCCCCAAGTCAACCCTTCTCAGATGTTCCATCTCCGAGATATGGTCGACCCGGTGTATCAGTTCTTTTAAGGGGGGCTTCTGAGGGTGTAACCAAAATTTCGGGATTAAACCCTTTGCTGCGTTTAGCAATACCGGGACCAATGTCGAACTATATTTTTTTTCTCCTTCTACTATCCCTTGTCCGTGAAATCTTCAGGTCTACTTCATAATTTTTTATTTTTTTTTAGAGAAGGATAAATCTTGGTCAGAAATTAACTTACCTTTTTTCTCTGCAGAGTCATGTTTTCCCTTGTGTTTTCTTCCATTATTCCCATTATCCTCCTGGCTTTCACTGCTATTTTCTATTTGGATTATATAAAATAGTAACAAGAGATTACATGTATAATATATAAACACAAGAGATTACGTTAGCTAAAGGTCAACACTAGCCAAACTAGTTGTATCTTAGAATAAGAATAACTTAGAGCATCTGTCAACTAATGTCACCATTTGGGAGATTTCTCTCATGTCTATTTATTGGGTGTCAGACAGAACAGGAACTGAGGGGAAATTTTCCCAAAAAGGACCCAAGCAGCAATTAAATATTTTTGCATTGCTTTTAGATTGGAGGAACTATCAGAACTTCTGTTAGGATTGTATTGTAGTCTGTCTCCCCATTATATCCTCAGACTGGAAAATCGGACTGAAATAAAAGACAAAGATAGAAATGAAAATCTGAAATTCTAAGTTCTCTCTATTGTACAAAAAAAGGCATTTTAATTTCAGTCGTTGTTGTTGTCAGAAAGTTACACCTATTTCCTTTTGGGTAAAATGTGTGTGTGACAATACAAAGTCCTAAGGAACAATACAAAATTGACAGAAGTTGCATGCCTTTCTCAAAATATTAATTTGCCAAATATCCATTTGCCAAAATAACCAAAACTTAATTAAATAAATAAAGGTTTGGCTAGAGTAAGCCTTTTAGTTAATTCCTATAGCCTCTGTGACAGTCAGTGGAGGAAATTAAAAGCAGCTGGTAATTAGAAATAGGATCACTACTGTTTTTCAAACTTGCGTTAGAAAAATTCCAGAAACTTGTTGTAATAGCAAACACTACCATGCATGCAGTGTAAAACATACAGTAGAGGAAAGATTATCTAAACAGATTATTTATAAATGGATTGCCATAATATCAATTTATAGATGATATTGATAAACATTCATTATAGAAAAAAAAAAGAAGTCAACAAAACCCAATACAAAGTATCTGCGTACGCAGATGACCTGATGTTCACCCTTACTAGGCCTTACTAGGCCGGCCATATCACTACCCAACTTAATGCAGGAATTTGAAATATATGGGCGACTCTCCAACCTGAAGATCAACTTTGGTAAGTTAAAAGCAATGGGCATCGGACTTCCACCACCCCAGCTCACACGCCTCCGAACTAGCTTTCAACTGAAGTAGTCGGATACAGCCTTAAAATATTTGGGCACCCACATTCCCACGACCATATCTTGAGTTTTCAGACTTAACTTGCCTCCCCTACTCAAGACTGTTCAAAAATTACTAGATCAATGGAATAGCGGCCTACGCTCGTGCTGTCGATCTTACCTTAGTTCCTCTACCTCTTACAGGCCCTCCCAATACACATACCTTCGTTATACTTTAAACAAATACAATCTGCCTTCATTAAATTTCTCTGGGCTGGGAAAAAAACCTTGCTTACACAAAAAGATACTCTCCCTCACAAAACAATACTGTGGCCTAGGAGTGCCTGAGATTCGGTCCTACTATAATGCAGTGCACCTTAGTAGACTTCTGGATTGGCGTCGCCACAGCGACACCAAACTATGGACACAAATAGAAAAATCGCAAACCGACACACCCCTTCATAGAGCCTCATGGTGCCCAGAAGGCCTAAGACCTACCCTCAGAAGACACCCACTGATCGGGAACTTTATTAAACTATGCACACACCTGCTGGAACACTTCTCTCTCTCTTCCTGCAACTTTGCACTGAGACCCATAATTTGCAATCCCCAATTCGAATCGGGAATGAGAGACAAACCATTCCGAGACCTACGTGACGCGGGCATGCACCAAGCATCTCACTTCAGTACTGGAAGTAGATGGAAAACAATAGCGGAGCTCTCAGACCCTGGCGGCCTATACCGACTGGATTTTTTGAGAGCTTTACAGCTTAGCCATTTTTTGGCTGGCTTACTACCTCCCAATGACGCCAACCTACCCCTCACAACATTTGAGGAACTCTGCACGGAGAAAGGAGTGCTGCGATATACGTTTTCCTTGACCTACGACATGCTTATTACACCACCTGGGGAATCTCAAGTCTTATCAAATGGAAAGAGACCTGAATTGTCATTTTACCACCAACCAAAAACGACACATACTCAGGTTTACACACAAGTCATCCCTATGCACCAAAATTCAGGAGACAAGCTACAAGCTCCTCACACACTGGTATAGGACACCTGCTCTACTGCAAACCTTTTTCCCAGCGACATCTGACCTTTGCTGGCGCTGTCAAAGGGAGAGGGGCACCCTTCTGCATGTCTTTTGGTCATATCCTCGACTCCAGAGTTTCTGGACGGAAGCCCGCAGGATAACTCAAAAATATTCAGACCGAAATGTCCCGAATGAACAGGCATACTTCCTTTTTTAATGCAAATGACACACTCTCCCAAGTCTACAAAAATTTGGTTGTACGCCACCTACTAGACGCAGCAAAATCCTCCATTCCGCTCGCCTGGAAATCATCCCATCTACTGACCATAGCCGCATGCCTTTAAAAAGTGACTGACGTCAGTAGGATGTAAGACCTGATTCTGACTAGCCAACACAGACAAGAGAGATACTCAAAAACCTGGCAACTTTGGAATGCACTTAAATATTCCAACAAAGAAAAATGGAAAATTGTATACTCACCTTTCCGTAATTTTCCTTTCCTGACGCATCTTCATTGCAGCACACACTGGGTTGTGACTCCGCCCCCACAACCTGACAGGATTGGTTAGCTATAAATTTGATTGGGAGGTACCCGGCATCATTCTCCGTATATATCATCATTGAACAACAGGGCGGGCAGTTGTGTGCTGCCATGAAGATGCGTCAGGAAAGGAAAATTACGGAAAGGTGAGTATACAATTTTCCATTTTCCTGACGCATTCATGGCAGCACACACTGGGAAATAACTCGCCAGTCGGGAGGGTTCAATGCAAAGTATTTATTTCTTAGAGAGCAGAAGAATTGGCCCTGAAGATAGATCTGCCAAATTCAGCTGTAGCCAAAAGAGCTGCGTCCACTCTGTAGTGGGAGATGAAGGTATGCCTGGAGGACCAGGTTGCTGCCCTGCAGATGGTTTCTGATGAGACCCCGCAATATGCTGCCCAAGAGGTCGCCACTGCCCTGGTTGAATGCGCTTTAATGCCTTTCGGAACCTTCCTCTGTTGAGTAGAGTATGCCTTTCCTATAGCCTTGACTAGCCAAGAGGCGATGGTCCGGGAAGTGGCTGCCTGGCCTCGCCTGGCTCCGTGAGGTATAATCAGGAGGGCGTCCGTTGACCGAAGGTGGACGGTAGCCGACAGGTAGCTGGAAATTGTAGACTTAATGTCCAAGGCATGAGGCTCACCAACTTCGTTAGTAAGGCATGGCAAGATGATGTCCTGACCGTAGTGGAAGGCCGAGGTAACTTTGGGGAGGAAACGATCAGAAGGCCTCAACACCACCCTGTCTGGCAGAAAGACTAAATATGGTTGTTTGGACATGAGAGCTTGTAGCTCCGACACTCTCCTAGCTGAAGCTATAGCAATGAGGAAGGACAGTTTTAGGGTCAGGTCCCATAAAGAGATAGCGCTGAGTGGGAAGAATGGTGGATTGGATAATGTTTCAAGAACCAGTGAAAGGTCCCAGGCCGGAAAGGATTGTCTTCTTGGGGGCCTGATCTATACACAGGCCTGCATGAACTGGATAATTAAAGGGTGCAGGGCCCATCTAGTGCCAGTTTTTGCCGACAGAGCGGAGATCTGTACTTTTAGGGTGCTAGAGCTTAGGCCCTTGTCAACTCCCGTTTGTAGGAACTCTAGGACCTGGTAAGGATCTGGCGAGATATGATTCCAACCTTTAAGTTGTGCCAAGTGGGCGAACCTTTCCCAAATTCTGGTGTAAACAGTGTTTGTAGAGACCTTCCTGGCCTGCATCAAACTTGCTATAACTGCCTGGGAACATCCCTGTTCCCTTAATCTAGCCCTCTCAACCTCCAGGCTGTCAAGTGGAGCCTGTTGGGGGCTGGATGGAGGAACTGACCTTGGTGTAGGAGGTCTGGTGATGCTGGTAGGTGGATCGGAGGTCGGGTATTGAGTTGTAAGAGAGTTGTGAACCACGGCCTCCTTGGCCAGAATGGTATTACCGCAATTACTGTGGCTGATTATCTTCGGAGTCGACATTGAAATCTCGCTATCAGGGGAGTCGGGGGAAAGACGTACCCCAGGTTGAAGTCCCATGGGAGGAGAAGGCAATCTGTCCCTTCCGCTGTCGGAAAGGGCACTCTGGACAGGAATCTTGAGCACTTGGTATTGGCTGGTGTTGCTGCCAGGTCGATCTCCGGGATCCCCCAGGCTTCCGTCAGAATAGAGAACTCCCGGAGGTTCAGGGACCACTCATTGTTCGACCGAAGTTCCCTGCTCAGGAAGTCGGCCAGCGTGTTCTGAGCCGCTGGGACGTAAACCGCTCGCAGATCCGACAGATGTGCTTGGGCCCATTTCATTATGAGGAGAACCTCCTCTAACAGTGTGCGGCTCCGAGTACCGCCTTGCCTCTGGATATAGGTCAGCGCCACCTTGTTGTCCATCCAGATTAGGACGGACCTCCCTCGCAGCAGAGGCGCGAACGCTAAGAGGGCCTGGAACGCCGCTCGAAGCTCCAGAATGTTTGAGACTACTCCCCGAGCGGAAAAGTGCCACTGTCCCTGGGCTGTCTGATCCTGGTAGTGAGCCCCTCAGCCCTTCTCGCTGGCATCTGATCTCACAACCTCCAGACTCGGAGGAGCTATAGGTCTGAATCCCCTGAGATTGGGAGGCTGAGTCCACCAAAGAAGATCGAAATGCACCTGGCTGGGAATATTGATGGGTTGGTGCATTGAGGCTCCGTCCCATTGTCTGAGAAAGGTGTTTTGTAAGGATCTCATTTGCCACTGGGACCACTGGATCATAGGTATAGTTGAAGACATAGAGCCCAGCATGCTGAGGCAGGTTCTGGCTGACGTGGATCTGGAGGATAGTAGATTTTGTACCTTCCGAGCTAGGGGTTCCACCTTTTCTAGGGGCAGCTGCACCCTGTTCTGTTTCGTGTCCAACTCTGCTCCGAGGAATGTCATCATTTGTGAAGGTTGGAGGCTGCTCTTCTGCCAATTGATTAACCACCCGAAGCTCTGAAGCGTCGAGATTAGGATCCCCCGCTGGAGGAGGAGAGTTTCTCGATTTGCCGCCAAGAGCAGTATGTCGTCCAAGTAATGATGAACCCGCAAGCCCTTCTTCCTGAGGAGTGCTATGAGCGGGAGGAGGACTTTTGTGAACGTCCTGGGTGCTGAAGAGATGCCGAAGGGTAGGCATCGGAACTGGAAGTGGTGTTGGCTGATGGAAAAGCGAAGGTATTTCTGAAAAGCGGGGTGAATTGGCACGTGAAGGTAAGCGTCTGACAGGTCAATAGACAGCATCCAATCTCCTAGGTTTACTGCCAGAAGGATAGACTGGAGACTCTCCATCTTGAAAGCCTTTATCTGGATTTTCTTGTTGAGGCGTTTGAGGTCCAATACGGGGCGAAGATCCCCTGACTTCTTTCGCACCAAAAATAGAGGGGAATAAAAAACCCAATTTTGGTGGGTTGGAAGACCCTGTGAGGGTATGCCCCCATGAAGTTCCACCTGTGGCCTAGTTTGATCGTGGAAAGGGCCCATGGGTCTTCTATGTGCTCTGACCAAACTTGCGCGAAATTCCTGAGCCTGGCGCCCACCTGAGCTGGGTGGGCAGGCAAGCCTTCAAAAGGACTTTTGCTGGTCCCCTGTGGACATGGCCTTGGTCTTCTGAGCCCTAGCAAAGGGGGGGCGAGTAGTTCTCCCATCTCTTCTGAATTCCCTGCCTGGACGATAGGTTCTGGCTTCTCTGTATATATCGGGCAGGTTACGCCTGAAGGTAGGCCCTCTCTGGGGCTTGGGCCTCCTGTCAGAGGGGATAAGCCCTGACTTTCCTCCCGTAACTTTGGAGATTGCCGAATCGAATTTTGCGCCGAACAGGTTAATGCCATCATATGGTATTTTACACCAGTTGGATTTAGAGGTCGCGTCGGCGACCCAGGGCTTCAGCCATAGGGCTCTGCGGGCCATTACCGAAGCCACCATGGAACGAGCCGAAGAACGAATGACATCTACTGAGGCTCCTGCCACAAAGTCCCCTGCTAGCCTGATTTCTTGTAAAGAGGATATCACTTCCTCCTGGTCAGTGCCTTCCAGGAGAGCCTTCTCCGCGTTGGCTGCCCATGTGGACATAGCCCTGGCAACAGCAGCTGTGGCAATAGCTGGTCTACACGCTCCCCCTGCTGAAGAGTAAGCTTTCTTCAACTCCAAGTTCATCTTGCGGTCAAGAAAATCTCGGAAAGAGACCGCGTCCTCTATTGGTAAAGTGACATGCCGGGCGAGCCGCATCAGGGATGAGTCAACAACAGGAGCGTTAATAAGGGAAGAAACTTTAGACTCCATTAGCAGGTATAGCTTAGCGAGTTTATTAGAGAGACCAGGCCGTTTATCAGGCCTTTCCCACTCATCTTTAATGAGATCCTCCAATTCCTCTATGAAAGGAAACAGTTCGGGAGCCTTCCTTAATTCGGGGAAATATTTTCCAACCTTCGGTTCTGCTACGGGTTCCTCCCAGCCTATGGTCTCCTTAACAGAGCGTGCAAAGGGTTCAACTAGGCTAAAGTCAAATCCCGATCTCATCTCATGCTCCTCGTGGTCGGACAGGGTCCCCGCTAGCTGGACGTAAGGGCTGAAAACGGATGAGGTGCCAGGAGCGGGATCGTCACAGGCCAGAGGGGCCATAGTCCAGCTTGATTCCCGTACCGGCTCTCGAGCAAGGTCTGTAGCTATCCTGGCGTCCGCCTCTGTCTCTCCGACTGCCTCTTTAAGACAGGTGCGACAGGCTAATTTCCCTGGCAATGCAATAGCACCGCACACCCAGCAGGCATTAGCCGCAGGACGGGTATGGTGGCGTTCGCTGTGCAATGAGGGAGACCGTCTCCGGTGAGACCTGCTGTGGCGGGATCGGCTGCGGCGTGATCGGCTATGCCTAGACCGATGGTAGCGGGAGGAAGATCTTGATCGGCTTCTGCGGGATCTCCTGCTTGATGTATGCCTGGATCTCTCCCTGCGCCGTGGGCTTGCATCTCTGGGCCTGGTGGGACTGCAAAAAAAAGCAGTGCTTAGTGGCCGGCTCTCTTTTGTCTTCTTCACTACTTACCCCTATGACGGCCTCTCATACCTAGTTTGTTGGCAGTGGTCTGCTAGGGCAGTGGTCTCCATGAAATGCACAGAGACAGCAGTGGAAGCAGCAGCTGGAAGGAGCAAAAGGGTGGAAGGAGAAAAAAAAAGAGAGTTAGACAAAGTGAGGAAATAGCTGTTCCCAGAAGGGAGAAGGAACAGAGTTACCTGGGGCGAAAATTCCTGGAGGAATTGGGGCAAAGCAGCAGCCTTGAGAAGGAAAAGGAAAGATTCCTATTTAAATCTGGCGCCATTTTGGATGAGGGCAGAGGAGACTGCCGACATCATAGCTCTGCTGCGCGCATGCGCAGAGTGGCCGGGGGGGCGCGGCGGATCAGGGGGACGTGGGACAACAAAGCCCAGCAAGCCTGCTGACTACAAAAAGGTAAACAACAATAAAAAGAAATACTGGAAGGTAATTGGAGTGTAACAGACAGCACACTGTGTTAGTAAGGCATGGCAAGAGAGAGATGCTGCCACGAAAGATAAGGGGAGCCACTGCCAAATATAAGCTCATTTAGAGCTTGTGAAAATCCAGGTATTGCCGGGATTTAACCCCCGAGACCACCAGAGCGGGGCTCCCCCATAAAGCTCTATTAGAGACTGTACAGGGGGGACTTCCAAACAGGAGAGGCTGAACCTGCTGGGGCGATAGCGGTAGGAGGCAAGCTGTACGTCCGCGTCCTGTTCAGGTGAGGATGAAAAAAAGAGAATGATGCCGGGTGTCTCCCAATCAAATTTATAGCTAACCAATCCTGTCAGGTTGTGGGGGCGGAGTCACAACCCAGTGTGTGCTGCCATGAATGCGTCAGGAAAACACCTTAGAGGAGAAGGTCCGGTACCCTGACAGCCTAAATACACACTGCAAACATCTGATAACTTCCCTTTTCGCAGTCTAGATCCATGTCCGTGGATCCCCCCATCCATCTTCCTGACCAACCCCCCCCCCCCCCCATCCCTACATATATTTCCTCCACACTTCTCTTTCTACTTCTGGACTCAGTCCAACTATTTCTATTCTCTTTCTCTAGCTAAATAATTGTTGGTAAAAAAAAGGGGACTGCCCCACTGGGCTAAGAAATCCTACCTTATCCCCATCAGCCATACGGGACAACCACGTGGATGAGCGGCCTGGCCATGCCCTACATGTGGAACGTTCCTCACACGGGAATTTATCCAGGCATACTGCTGCACTGACTTAGACTATATAGTGGGTTTTGGCTAGGTCGGGATTATATTGTAGTATACATCCCTAGTGCCACTATAATTTTACTCTTGCACAATTACAGTACTTCACATGCATTGATGTTCTGCTGATTTTTTTAATTATGATACCCTGTTGTTGAGGTCCATGTGGACCAGTTTTCCTGATATAAAAAAAAGAAGTCATTCCCAAAGTGGTTTCATTGAAGTCCCTGCAGCGGAATCATGGGAAGGTTTGAGTGAGTATTCGCAACACGACCACCTCGCCTGTGAAGGTACCGGCCAGAATGCTGTTGGGCCAAGTGAACCCAGCCACCCCAGTCGCGCCATCTGACTTGGAGGAAGAGAGGGGTGAGACTTTAGTCGAGAAGTCCTACCCAGAAGTCAACACCCTCCCGCTAGAGAAAGCGCCCAACGGGTTCCCTCTGGGGGACTTGGAAGACTTACGTGAGCAACTGGCAAAACTCAAGAGAGCTGGGATCATCAGAAAATCCAGGAGCCCTTACGGTTCTCCAATAGTGGTGGTGCAGAAGAAAAATGGGTCATTAAGGTTGTGCATTGACACCTTCCATAAACATCTCAACTCTCTCTATAAAAAAAAATTATCTTTTGACCAATCCAACGCAGAATAATTTTAAATCTCCCAACTCTATCTCAGACACAATACGACAGTCTTGAAAATCCCATTACTCCTAGTGAAATTGAACTGGCAATCAAATCCCTTAAACCAAACAAACGTCCAGGACATGACGGGTTCTCAGCCCTCTACTACAAAAAATTCTCCCATGTAATAACTCCCATGCTGACAGAAGCATTCAACTCCCTTCTCAACAATCAATCTTTTAGATCAGAAACCCTTAAAGCAATAATAACAATGATCCCTAAACCTCAGTCAGATGACTCAGCCTGTGCAAATTATAGGCCAATATCTTTATAAAATGTAGACATAAAACTACTAGCAAAAGTTATGGCATTTTGGCTGAATATTATAATTGGTTCCCTAATCAACAAAGATCAAGTAGGTTTTATCCCTTTGTGCCAAGCTTCAGATAATGTCTGTATAACAGCCCTATTGATCCAAGCAGCTAAAACTAGAAGAATACCTACATGCCTTGTATCACTAGACATCAAAAAAGCTTTTGACACGGTTTCATGGTCACATTTACATTTCGCTCTACAAAAATTGGGTTTTGGCCCCCACTTTCTAAGCTGGGTTTCATCATTATATAATAAACTCAAAGCTTATGCTAAATATGCAGGGTACAAATCTGACATGCTTGATATCAATAGAGGTACACGCCAGGGATGTCCCCTCTCCCCACTCCTATTTGCCCTATTAATTGAACCCCTTGCCCAATCCATTCATGCAGAGCCCTCAATCAAAGGTATAGAATTAGCAGGTCATCAACATAAGCTTTGCTTATTTGCTGATGACATCTTAATTTTTATGACTTCCCCACATATTACTAGTAGTCCCAAATCTTATCAACAAATTACACCAATTTGCCCGAATATCAGGTTTAAAAATAAATTCTCAAAAATCGACAGTTCTAAATATTTTTTTATCTCCAGATACATTACAGCAAGCAAAAACGTCCCTCCCTTTTGCTCGGTCATCTACAAACCTCACTTATCTAGGTATTACTCTCACTCCTGATCTCACCGACATATTCTCTGCTAACTATCTCCCACTATTACGAAAAATTACTAATTATCTAAAACAATGGTCTACTCTCCCAATATCATGGATAGGCAAAATAAATGTCATAAAAATGACTATACTTCCAAAAATATTATACCTTTTTCGTGTTTTACCCATTCCAATACCCTCATACTTCTTGAGAAATCTTTAACTCAAAGCCCAAGCATTTATATGGAACTTTCTAAAATGTTGAACCTTATTTACGTGATACTAATCAATTAAGTAATATGTCACAATTCGAACGTATATGTAAACAAGACCCTCATACCAAAGGTCTTATTTCAATGTTATAAAATCATCTGATCACTACTTCTGACACAAAGCTACCTTCATATGTGGAAAAATGGGAGAAAGAACTTGGAACTAAAATCGTCATTTGCAAGTGGAATAAAGTCTGGACCAATACAAAAATGTCTTCTCAAAATATAATTGCTTTGGAAACAAACTATAAAATAATCATGCACTGGTACTTGGTTCCTGTTAAAATTGCAAAATATGCTCCTCAATGCTCCCCGTTTTCGTGGCTGTGGTGGTCCGGGAACACACTTACATACATTCTGGGATTGTCCGATTGCAAAAACGTTCTGGAATGAAATTTTCCTCATGATATTTAAGATAGCTATCATTCCAGACACGATTATTGCGCTTTTAATTATAAAACCAGTTCATATTTCTTACACTCAATTTAGGCTCTTTCTCCAGATCACCACAGCCGCAAAGCAAACCATTGCCAAAGCTTGGAAAATCAATACATTAATGATCTCTGAAGCTAAAAACAGAATAAACCAAGCAATGATCCTTTCTAATTAAGAAGCCATAACCAATGATTCTATACAACATTGAGAAAAAAATGAATCCTGGGGTGGCGTATTTTCTTCCTATGCTCCCTGACAATTCCCTATTAAGACCTTAATATACTATAATACTATAACATAATACAACAATATGAGTGTATGAGTGGAAACAAGTACTAAACATGAACATTTGTCTTCTGTACTAACTTAATAATATTCATACAATATAGATGCTCCAGAGAACTTTCTTACCCTAGGCTCTTTTCTCTCTTTCTCACCTTCATTCTTTCCCTTTTACTATTACTCTGTCCTTTTTTTCTATTTCCCTATTTTTTGTATTACCATATTTAAATGGTAATGTATTATACATAAATACTATATTTAGTTATTAGTTAATAATTATACATTTTTGATGTTTTTATTGAATTAGTTGATTTCCAATTATCTTTCTTTCCATAGTGACTGACTATATATTAATTGAATATGCCTGGAACTAAGTGTATGAGCACATATTTACATATTACATTTTTCAATTGTTTACATTAACTTAACATTTCGTTTTCGAGTTGATTACCTGTTTATGTAAACTATCTAATCTTCAGATATGTATAATTCCATCCAATTTATTATCATATACTTAACAAATATTACCATTTGTTGTAACTATTTTTTACCAATTGTAACTGTCTTTATTATTTAATATTCAATAAACAAAATTGACAACAAATATAACTGAATGTAAAACCTTTTTTTTTTCCATATTTAAGCAGGGAGGGATTAGAACACAAACCAGGTATTTATTTATGTCCATGCCCCCATTATAGAGATGCACCTTTTCTATTCTTTCTGGTGATTTTTATCGCTGAAAGTGAAAAAAAAATCCCAAACTTTGATTGGTCATCAGAGCAAGAAGAGCGGGGAAAACTTCCATTGGGAACATTAGTTCTGGTGAGCCTGGTGACTACTAGGGATTTTCCTCACTTTGGAGGAATTTACTATTACTTACTTTTGTGGTTATGGCATAGAAAGTGAAGAGAAATCTCCATGCTGTGATGCAGATGAAAACAAAATTCATGACAGGAGTTATAACCCTGCCTTTTTATTTCCAACATTAAAAAAAGGTTTTATCTTCAGGTCTACTTCATAATTTTTTTTTTTTTTTTTAGAGAAGGATAAATCTTGGTCAGAAATTTACTTACCTTTTTTCCCTGCAGAGTCATGTTTTCCCTTGTGTTTTCTTCCATTATTACCATTATCCTCCTGGCTTTCACTGCTATTTTCTATTTGGATTATATAAAATAGTAACAAGAGATTACATGTATAATATATAAACACAAGAGATTAAGTTAGCTAAAGGTCAACACTAGCCAAACTAGTTGAATCTTAGAATAAGAATAACTTAGAGCATCTGTCAAATAATGTCACCATTTGGGAGATTTCTCTTCTTTCTCTCATGTCTATTTATTGGGTGTCAGACAGAACAGGAACCGAGGGAAAATTTTCCCAAAAGGGACCCAAGCAGCAATTAAACATTTTTGCATTGCTTTTAGATAGGGGAACTATCAGAACTTCTGTTAGGATTGTATTGTTGTCTGTCTCCCCATTATATCCTCAGACTGGAAAATCGGACTGAAACAAAAGACAAAGATAGAAAATGAAAAAGTTCTAAGTTCTCTCTATTGTACAAAAAAAGGCATTTTAATTTCAGTCGTTGTTGTTGTCAGAAAGTTACACCTATTTCCTTTTGGGTAAAATGTGTGTGTGTGTGTGTGTGTGTGGGGGGGGGGCATGAATCTCTCTAAGGAACAATACAAAGTCCTAAGGAACAATACAAAATTGACAGAAGTTGCATGCCTTTCTCAAAATATTAATTTGCCAAAATATCCATTTGCCAAAATAACCAAAACTTAAATTAAATAAATAAAAGTTTGGCTAGAGTAAGCCTTTTACTTAATTCCTATAGCATCTCTGACAGTTAGTGGAGGAAATTAAAAGCAGCTGGTAATTAGAAATAAGTTCACTACTGTTTTTCAAACTTGCGTTAGAAAAATTCCAGAAACTTGTTGTAATAGCAAACACTACCATGCATGCAGTGTAAAACATACAGTAGAGGAAAGATTATCTAAACAGATTATTTATAAATGGATTGCCATAATATCAATTTATAGATGATATTGATAAACATTCATTATAGAAAAAAAAAAGAAGTCAACAAAACCCAATACAAAGTATCTGCGTACGCAGATGACCTGATGTTCACCCTTACTAGGCCAGCCATATCACTACCCAACTTAATGCGGGAATTTGAAATATATGGGCGACTCTCCAACCTGAAGATCAACTTTGTTAAGTCAAAAGCAATGGGCAAGCGGACTTCCACCACCCCAGCTCACATGCCTCCAAACTAGCTTTCAACTGAAGTAGTCGGATACAGCCTTAAAATATTTGGGCACCTACATTCCCACGACCATATCTTGAGTTTTCAGACTTAACTTGCCTCCCCTACTCAAGACTGTTCAAAAATTACTAGATCAATGGAATAGTGGCCTATGCTCGTGCTGTCGATCTTACCTAAGTTCCTCTACCTCTTACAGGCCCTCCCAATACACATACCTGCGGTATACTTTAAACAAATACAATCTGCCTTCATTAAATTTCTCTGGGCTGGGAAAAAACCTTGCTTACACAAAAAGATACTCTCCCTCACAAAACAATACTGTGGCCTAGGAGTGCCTGAGATCCGGTCCTACTATAATGCAGTACACCTTAGTAGACTTCTGGATTGGTGTCGCCACAGCGACACCAAACTATAGACACAAATAGAAAAATCGCAAACCGACACACCACTTCATAGAGCCTTATGGTCCCCAGCAGGCCTAACACCTACACTCAGAAGACACCCACTGATCGGGAACTTAATTAAACTATGCACACACCTGCTGGAACACTTCTCTCTCTCTTCCTGCAACTCTGCACTGAGACCCATAATTTGCAATCCCCAATTCGAATCGGGAATGAGAGACAAACCATTCCGAGACCTACGTGACGCGGGCATGCACCAAGCATCTCACTTCAGTACTGGAAGTAGATGGAAAACAATAGCGGAGCTCTCAGACCCTGGGGCCTATACCGACTGGATTTTATGAGAGCTTTACAGCTTAGCCATTTTTTGGCTGGCTTACCACCTCCCAATGACGCAAACCTACCCCTCACAACATTTGAGGAACTCTCAAGCCTTGTCAAATGGAAAGAGACCTAAATTGTCATTTTACCACCAACCAAAAACGACACATACTCAGGTTTACACACAAGTCATCCCTATGCACCAAAATTCAGGAGACAAGCTACAAGCTCCTTACACACTGGTATAGGGCACCTGCCCTACTGCAAACCTTTTTTCCAGCGACATCCGACCTTTGCTGGCGCTGTCAAAGTGAGAGGGGCACCCTTCTGCATGTCTTTTGGTCATATCCTCGACTCCAGAGTTTCTGGACAGAAGCCCGCAGGATAACTCAAAAACGTTCAGACCGAAATGTCCCGAATGAACAGGCATACTTCCTTTTTTAATGCAAATGACACACTGGCCCAAGTCTACAAAAACTCGGTTGTACGCCACCTACTAGACGCAGCAAAATCCTCCATTCCGCTCGCCTGGAAATCATCCCACCTACCGACCATAGCCGCATGGCTTTAAAAAGTGACTGACATCAGTAGGATGGAAGACCTGATTCTGACTAGCCAACACAGACAGGAGAGATACTCAAAAACCTGGCAACTTTGGAATGCACTTAAATATTCCGACAAAGGAAAACACCTTAGAGGAGAAGGTCCGGTACCCTGACAGCCTAAATACACACTGCATACATCTGATAACTTCCCTTTTCGCAGTCTAGATCCATGTCCGTGAATACCCCCCATCCATCTTCCTGACCAACCCCCCCCCCCCCCCATCCCATTCCGGACTCAGTCCATCTATTTCTATTCTCTTTCTCTAGCTAAATAATTGTTGGTAAAAAAAAGGGGACTGCCCCACTGGGCTAAGAAATCCTACCTTATCCCCATCAGCCATACGGGACAACCACGTGGATGAGCGGCCTGGCCATGCCCTACATGTGGAGCGTTCCTCACACAGGAATTTATACAGGCATACTGCTGCACTGACTTAGACTATATGGTGGGTTTTGGCTAGGTCGGGATTATATTGTAGTATACATCTCTAGTGCCACTATAATTTTACTCTTGCACAATTACAGGTCCGGTACCCTGACAGCCTAAACACACACTGCATACATCTGATAACTTCCCTTTTCGCAGTCTAGATCCATGTCCGTGGATCCCCCCCCTCCATCTTCCTGACCAACCCCCCCCCAATCCCTACATATATTTCCTCCACACTTCTTTTTCTACTTCCGGACTCAGTCCAACTATTTCTATTCTCTTTCTCTAGTCTAGCTAAATAATTGTTGGTAAAAAAAAGGGGACTGCCCCACTGGGCTAAGAAATCCTACCTTATCCCCATCAGCCATACGGGACAACCACGTGTGGAGCGTTCCTCATGCAGGAATTTATCCAGGGATACTGCTGCACTGACTTAGACTATATAGTGGGTTTTGGCTAGGTCGGGATTATATTGTAGTATACATCTCTAGTGCCACTATAATTTTACTCTTGCACAATTACAGTACTTCACCTGCATTGATGTTCTGCTAATTTTTTTAATTATGATACCCTGTTGTTGAGGTCCATGTGGACCAGTTTTCCTGATATAAAAAAAAGAAGTCATTCCCAAAGTGGTTATATTGAAGGCCCTGCAGCGGAATCATGGGAAGGTTTCAGTGAGTATTTGCAACACGACCACCTCGCCTGTGAAGGTACCGGCCAGAATGCTGTTGGGCCAAGTGAACCCAGCCACCCCAGTCGCGCCATCTGTCTTGAAGGAGGAAGAGAGGGGTGAGACTTTAGTTGAGAAGTCCTACCCAGAAGACAACACCCTCCCACCAGAATGGAGAGAAAGAGTCAAGGCCCAGCTCAGCCGGTGGCAGGCTGCATGCTCTAAAAACTAGTTCAATGTAGGATGTGCGAAGTGTGCCACCCACAAGATTTGTCTAAAAGAGCACAAACGGTTTAGAGAAAGGGTCCAATGGGTTCCACTGGGGGACTTGGAAGACTTACATGAGCAACTGGCAAAACTCAAGAGAATCCAGGAGCCCCTACGCTTCTCCAATAGTGGTGGTGCGGAAGAAAAATGGGTCATTAAGGTTGTGCATTGACTACCGAACATTGAACAGAAGAACCATTTCTGATCAGTACACCACCCCCCGGATAGAAGACGCCTTGCAGAGTCTGTCAGGGGCCAAGTGGTTCAGCGTGATGACCTGAAGAGTGGGCACTACCAAATCCCCATGCACCCTGAGGATAAAGAAAAAACTGCCTTCATTACTCCAGTGGGGTTCTTTGAGTTTGACCGCATGCCTCAGAGGTTGTCAAGGCCCCCGGCCACCTTTCCACGGCTGATGGAGGAAACAGTGGGCAACATGAATCTGATTGAAGTACTGGTGTACCTGCACAATATCATAGTGTTGGGCAAGACTCTGGAAGAGCATGAAGAGTGGTTGGAGAAGGTTCTGAAGAGACTTCACAAAGAAGGGCTGAAGCTCTCCTTAGAGAAGTGCCAGTTCTATCAGCCCTCAGTCCACTACCTTGGCCACATCGTGTCTGCCGAGGGAATAGCCACAGACCCTGAAAAGCTGGATGCCATTACCTCTTGGCCAGGACCCACTAATGTGACTAAGCTTCGGTAATTCCTGGAATTCTGCTTTTACTATCCTAGATATGTAGAAGGGTTTGCCAAGATAGCCCGCCCCCTCAATAAGTTACTGAGGAGTGAAGAAGAGGATGATGTCCCAGATCCAGTCAAACTTGTGAGGCCCACTGTGGGGCCTAGGAACCCTAAAGAGTCCATCCAGGACGAGTGGACTACCAAGTGTGGCAAGGCCTTCATGCAGCTAAAAAAAAAAGCCTAACCACTCCCCCAGTCCTGGCCTATGCAGACACCACCAAGCCCTACAAACTACCTGTTGATGCCAGTCGAGATGGGCTGGGCGGGGCGCTATACCAAGAACATGATGGTCACCTGCGGCCTGTTGCCTATGTGAGTCAGAGTCTGGTCCCACGCTGAAATGAACTACCCCACGCATAAGCTTGAATTCCTGGCTTTAAAGTGGGCTGTGGTGGATAAATTGAGAGACTACGTCTATGGGGCCGAGTTCGTGGTCAAGACCGACAACATTCTGCACTATGGTTTGCCCCAACGTATCCACTCAGATCAAGGGAGAGACTTTGAAAGTAGCCTTATCAAAATACTTTTTAGACCTGTTAGGCATTAAAAACTCCAGAATCACCCCATACCACCCCCAGGGGGATGCTCAACCTGAGAGATTCAACCGAACACTTCTGGACATGCTTGGAATGCTAAGCTCAGAGAAGAAGCAACATTGGAGCAAACACGTAGCTGCCATTGTTCATGCCTACAACAGTACTGAAAGTGATGCTACATGATACTCTCCCTACTGTTTAATGTTTGGATAGGAAGCTCGGCTAACAGTGGATCTGGCCTTTGGTATATCCCTTGACCATACGTCAGGAACTCCCCACAAAGGGTATGTAGATCGCTTGCGTAGAAGCTTGACAAGGCCCAAGCTACCTCAGACCAGAGAGGGCTGAGAAACAAGAAGAACTTTGATCTCAAGGTTCGAGTACAGGATTTACAACCAGGAGACAGAGTGCTGTTAAGAAATCTGGGTGTCCCTGGAAAACACAAGTTGACCTCTGGAAGTCACAGTCGTAGAACAGCCCTATTGATCCAAGCAGCTAAAACTAGAGGAATACCTACATGCCTTGTATCACTAGACATCAAAAAAGCTTTTGACACGGTTTCATGGTCATATTTACATTTCGCTCTACAAAAATGGGGTTTTGGCCCCCACTTTCTAAGCTGGGTTTCATCATTATATAATAAACTCAAAGCTTATGCTAAATACGCAGGATACAAATCTCACATGTTTTATATCAATAGAGGTACACGCCAGGGATGTCCTCTCTCCCCACTCCTATTTTCCCTATTAGTTAAGCCCGTTGCCCAATCCATTCGTGCAGATCCCTCAATCAAATGTATAGAATTAGCAGGTCATCAATATAAGCTTTGCTTATTTTCTGATGACATCTTAATTTTTATGACTTCCCTACATATTACCGCCCCTAATCTCATCAACGAATTAGACCGATTTGCCTGAATATCAGGTTTAAAAATAAATTCACAAAAATCTACAGCTCTAAATATTTCTTTATCTCCAGATACATAAAAGCAAGCAAAAATGTCCCTCCCTTTTACTTGGTCATCTACAAACCTCACTTATCTAGGTATTACTCTCACTCCTGATCTCACCGACATATTCTCTGCTAACTATCCCCCACTATTACGAAAAATTACTATATATCTAAAACAATGGTCTACTCTCCCAATATCATGGATAGGCAAAATAAATGTCATAAAAATGACTATACTTCCAAAAATATTATACCTTTTTCGTGTTTTACCCATTCCAATACCCTCATACTTCTTGAGAAATCTTCAACGCAATGCCCAAGTATTTATATGGAACTCTCTAAAATCCTGCTTACCCTCACACACTCTATATCTCCCAAAATTCAAAGGTGGACTAGGCTTTCCCAATTTTACCACCTATTTTCATGCCGCACAAATAGCAAATATCCTCAAATATAATACAAAACATAAAATCCCTCTTTGGGTAGCAATTGAAAAAATTGATAGAAACCCAACTTCCTTACCTAATCTAATATGGTCTACCTCTTCTGACCATAAAATTATTGAAAATAAAATAACCAAACATACAATTACCATTTGGGATACATTTAAAATAACCAAAGGTTTGCAATCTCCATGTACACCTTTGATATCATTTATCAGAAACCCCAAATTTTACCCAGCCCACATATACCCTAATACTTTCAAAAAATTGACTTCTGCTGGCCTAACACAATTAGCTAGGCAGCTAAGATACGACGGCGTAGGAGACTTACACCGGTCATATCTTAGCAACATTTAAGCGTATCTCACTTTGAGAATACGCTTAAAGATACGATGGCGCAGATTCTGAGTTACGACGGCGTATCTACTGATACTCCGTTGTAAGTCTACCTGAATCTGGCCATCAGCTTCTGAACTGTTTCGCTACTTACAAATCAAAAAATGTTTTTGAACCCTATTTACATGATACTAATCAATTAAGTAATGTGTCACTATTCGAATGTATATGTAACCAAGACCCTCATACCAAAGGTCTTATTTCAATGTTATATAATCATCTGATCACTACTTCTGACTCAAAGCTACCTTCATATGTGTAAAAATGGGAGAAAGAACTTGGAACTAAAATCGACATTTCCGACTGGAATAAAGTCTGGACCAATACAAAAATGTCTTCTCAAAATATAATTGCTTTGGAAACAAATTATAAAATAATCATGCACTGGTACTTGGTTCCTGTTAAAATTGCAAAATATGCTCCTCAATGCTCCCCATTCTGTTTTCGTGGCTGTGGTGGTCCGGGAACACACTTACATACATTCTGGGATTGTCCGATTGCAAAAAAGTTCTGGAATGAAATTTTCCTCATGATATTTAAGATAGCTATCATTCCAGACACGACTATTGCGCTTTTAAATATATAACCAGTTTATATTTCTTACACTCAATTTAGGCTCTTTCTCCAGATCACCACAGCCATTGCCAAAGCTTGGAAAACCCATACTTTAATGATCTCTGAAGCTAAAAACCGAATAACCCAAGCAATTATCCTTTCCAAATCAGAAGCCATAACCAACGATACTATTCAACATTTTGAGAAAATATGGAATCCTTGGATGGCATATTTTCTTCCTATGTTCCCTGACAATTCCCTATTAAGACCTTGATATACTATAATACTATAATATTATACAACAATATGAGTGGAAACAAGTACTGAACATGAACATTTGTCTTCTGTACTAACTTAATAATATTTTTACAATATAGATGCTCCGGAGAACTTTCTTACCCTAGACTCTTTTCTCTCTTTCTTACCTTCATTCTTTCCCTTTTACTATTACTCTGTCCTTTTTTTCTATTTCCCCCTTATTTTTTTGTATTACCATATTTAAATGGTAATGTATTATACATAAATACTATATTTAGTTAATACTTACAATAATTATACATTTTAGACGTTTTTATTGAATTAGTTGATTTCCAATTACCTTTCTTTCCATAGTGACTATACATTAATTGAATATGCCTGGAACTAAGTGTATGAGCACATATTTACTGTACATATTACATTTTTCAATTGTTTATGTTAACTTAACATTTCATTTTCGAGTTAATTACCTGTTTATGTAAAATATCTAATCTTCAGATATGTATAATTCCATCCAATTTATTATCATATACTTAACTAATATTACCATTTGTTGTAACTATTTATTACTAATTGTAACTGTCTTTATTATTTACTATTCAATAAACAAAATTGACAAGAAATATAACTGAAGGTAAAACCTTTTTTTTCCATATTTAAACAGGGAGGGATTAGAACACAAACCAGGTATTTATTTATGTCCATGCCCCCATTACAGAGATGCACCTTTTCTATTCTTTCTGGTGATTTTTATCACTGAAAGTGACAAAAAAATCCAAAACTTTGAATGGTCATCAGAGCAGGAAGAGAGGGGAAATCTTCCATTGGGAACATTAGTTCTGGTGAGCCTGGTGACTACTAGGGATTTTCCTCACTTTGGAGGGATTAACTATCACTTATGCTGGCCATACACCATTTCGAAAAAAACAAAAGTTTTGACGTGAGTGCAAACGATAGTACCATCATGTAATGACCGATAAATCGTTCAGTGGAAATAAAAAAAAAAAAAAAAATGTTTTGTTTATTACATATACCTAGTGCAGAAAGTTTGGACAGGAAACACATTAACCTTCCGATTTATCGTTCGTTCGGCAGAAAATTTCCAAACTTGTCCTTCGTTTTTTAGGCTCAAAAACGTCCAAACGATTTTCGATTTTGTGCCCATTAACTTGGCGAAAAAGGAAAGATCTTTCTTAACGACCGATTTTCGGCCGAATTTTCGTATAGTGTATGGCCAGCATAACTTTTGTGGTTATGGCATAGAAAGTGAAGCGAAATCTCCATGCTGGGATACAGATGGAAAACAAAAATAATGACAGGAGTGATAACCCTGCCTTTTTATTTCCAACATTAAAAAAAGGTTTTACCTTCAGGTCTACTTCAAGGATTTATTTTTTATTTTTTAGAGAAGGATTAATCTTGGTCAGAAATTAACTTACCTTGTTTCCCTGCAGAGTCATGTCTTCCCTTGAGGACGCGTACACACGAAGGGACATGTCCGATGGAAACGGTCCGCGGACCGTTTTCATCGGACATGTCTCCTCGGGATGCGTCGAATCCATTCGATGCATGTGCGGGCAGATATGTCCGCTGGTTAGTGTACTAACCAGCGGACATATACAATGGACATGTCTCCGGCGGACAAATTTTAAAGCATGCTTTAAAATTTATCCGCCAGAAAAATATGTCCGCTAGCCCATACACACGATCGGATTTGTCTGCTGAAATGGTCCGTCGGACCAGTTTCAGCGGACAAATTCGATCGTGTGTACGCGGCCTAAGTTTTCTTCCATGATTCCCATTATCCTCATGGCTTTCACTGCTATTTTCTATTTGGATTATATAAAATAGTAACAAGAGATTACATATATAATATAGAAACACAAGAGATTAAGTTAGCTAAAGGTCAACACTAGCCAAACTAGTTGTATCTTAGAATAAGAATAACTCAGAGCATCTGTCAACTAATGTCACCATTTGGGAGATTTCTCTTCTTTCTCTCATGTCTATTTATTGGGTGTCAGACAGAACAGGAACTGAGGGGAAATTGCAAGCAGCAATTAAATATGTTTTCATTGCTTTTAGATAGGGGAACTATCAGAACTTCTGTTAGGATTGTATTGTTGTCTGTCTCCCCAATATATCCTCAGACTGGAAAATCTGACTGAAAAAAGAGACAAAGATAGAAATGAAAATCTGAAGTTCTAACTTCTCTCTATTGTACAAAAAAAGCATTTTTATTTCAGTCTTTGTTGTTGTCAGAAATGTACACCTATTTCCTTTTAGGTGAAATGTGTGTGTGTGTGTGGGGGGGGGGGGGATGAATCTAAGGAACAATACATAATTGACAGAAGTTCCAGGCCTTTCACAAAATATTAATTTGCCAAAATATCCATTTGCCAAAATAACCAAAACTTAAATTAAATAAATAAAAGTTTGGCTAGAGTAAGCATTTTAGTTAATTCCTATAGCATCTGTGACAGTCAGTGGAGGAAATTAAAAGCAGCTGGTAATGAGAGGATCACTACTGTTTTTCAAAATTCCAGAAACTTGTTGCATGCAGTGTAAAACATACAGTAGAGGAAAGATTATCTATACAGATTATTTATAAATGGATCACCATAATAATAATTTATAGATGATATTATAAACATTCATTATAGAAAAAAAAAGTCAACAAAACCCAATACAAAGTATTGGTAAGTCAAAAGCAATGGGCATCGGACTTCCACCACCCCAGCTCACACGCCTCTGAACTAGCTTTCAACTGAAGTGGTCGGCTACAGCCTTAAAATATTTGGGCACCCACATTCCCACGACCATATCTCAAGTTTTCAAACTTAACTTCCCTCCTTTACTCAAGACTGTACACAAGTTACTAGATCAAGAACATGATGGTCACCTGCGGCCTGTTGCCTATGTGAGTCGGAGTCTGGTCCCACGCTGAGAGGAACTACCCCATGCATAAACTTAAATTCCTGGCCTTAAAGTGGGCTGTGGTGGATAAATTGTGAGACTTCGTCTATGAGTTTGTGGTCAAGACAGACAACATTCTGCACTATTGTTTGCCCCAACGTATCCACTCAGATCAAGGGAGAGAAAATAGCCTTATCAAAATACTTTTTTGACCTGTTAGGCATTAAAAAGTCCAGAACCACCCCATACCACCCCCAGGGGGATGCTCAACCTGAGTGATTTAACCAAACACTTCTGGACATGCTTGGAATGCTAAACATGCTTGGAACGCTACAGGATACTCTCCCTACCGTTTAATGTTTGGATAGGAAGCTCGGTTACCAATGGATCTGGCCTTTGCCATACGTCAGGAACTCCCCACAAAGGGTATGTAGATCACTTGCGGAGAAGCTTGACAAGGCCCAAGCTACCTCAGACCAGAGAGGGCTGAGAAACAAGAAGAACTTTGATTTCAAGGTTCGAGTACAGGATTTACAACCAGGGGACAGAGTGCTGTTAACCACTTAAGATCCGGACCAAAATGCAGCTAAAGGAACTTGCCCCTTTTTGCGATTCGGCACTGCGCCACTTTATCTGACAATTGCGCAGTCGTGCGACGTGCCTCCCAAACAAAATTGGCATCCTTTTTTCCCCACAAATAGAGCTTTCTTTTGGTGGCATTTGATCACCTCTGCGTTTTTTATTTTTTGCGCTATAAACAATATAAACAATGCTCTAATAAATATCCCCCAAAGATATATATAAAAAAAATGTTTTCTTCAGTTTAGGCCGATATGTATTTTTCTAACTATTTTTGGTAAAAAAAATTGCAATAAGTGTTTATCGGTTGGTTTGCGCAAAATTTATAGTGTTTTCTAAATAGGGGATAGTTTTATTGCATTTTTATAAAAAATATTTTTTACTACTAATGGCAGCGATTTTTTTAATAACTGCGACATTATGGCGGACACTTCAGACAATTTTGACACATTTTTGGGACCATTGTCATTTTCACACCAAAAATTGATTTAAAATGCATTGTTTACTGTGGAAATGACAGTTGCAGTTTGGGAGTTAACCACAGGGGGCGCTGATGGGGTTATGTGTGACCTGAAGTGTGTTTACTGTAGGGGGGTGTGGCTGTAGGTGTGACGTCATTGATTGTGTCCCCCTATAAAAGGGATGACACGATCGATGCTGCTGCCACAGTGAAGAACGGGGAAGCCACGTTCTTCAGCTCTGGGGACCGATCGCCGGACTCCAGCGGCGATCAGGGCCGCGAGTCCCATGGTCCCCGTTCTGGAGCTTCTGGCGGGACACAGGAGCGCGCCCCCGGGCACACGCCCATGACCCACGGCTGGGTACTAGCACAGCACGTACCTGTACGTGCATGTGCCCAGCCGTGCTATTCTGCCAACGTAAAAGTGCAGGAGACGGTACTTAAGTGGTTAAGAAATCTGGGTGTCCCTGGAAAACACAAGTTGACCACTGGAAGTCACAGCCATATGTTGTATGCAAGCAACTGCCAGGCCTCCCAGTGTACCAGATCAGGCCAGAAGTTAGTGTAGGCCCACTAAAGACCTGGCATCCAAATCATCTACTGCCCCTCTCAGAGGCGGTTTGTCTGCCAACCATGTCAGATGTACAGACAAATATGTGGGGTGAATACTGTGCTGGTCTCAAAAGTAAATGGATATATATGTAAGAAAAATTTAAATATATATAAAAAAATGTATTGAATCACAAACTGATTCAATTGTGAAAATCGTGCTGCTGCAATAAAAATAATGTCAGATATAAACATTGGTAACATAAATTATAGGAATTAAACTGCGCTGCATGATATTAAAATAATCAAGTGATTAATTATTTAAACACAATTAGTGTTCACAAAGTGCACTATGCAAGTGACTGTATATGAACAAATATAAATAAGAATGACAATTAGTCCATAGAATCCAATTCAGTGAAGAACTCCAAAAATGATCTAAAGAGCAGTGCCAAACAGATCCAGAGAAGACCGTGCCAGAAAGCAGGATAGATGAAACCTCCACCTCTAATATCACATCTGCTTACCAGCTTAAATGGATCTCTGTAAATGAGATCAAAAGCGCCTGTGGCTAGCAGCCCTGCATATGGTTTTCCTGGAGCCTCCTGTGTGTTGTCCTTCTGTGTATTTCTCCCAAGTTCACTCAGTTGGAGCTCATATTCAAAGTGACCCAATGAAGGAAAACGTGCCAATAGTGTAATACTGCCACTAAAATCATCTATTAAGTATAAAAGAGATACATTGCACTTACATTTAGTAGAATAAAAAATTGCGTGTGTATTAGCTGAAGCCGGCCGGCTCTTAACCCTCCGCCCGTCCTTATGGATAGCAGCAAAGGTATACATTGGTGACGTCAGCACGCCACTCCTCTCTACGCCGTTTCGTCACAAATCTGACTTCTTCCAGGGGCACGAGCGGCGCGCTGACTCGCCACTTCTTATTCATTCACAGCACCTAGGACCGCCCAGCTCTGAGGTCCGGGAATCCAGGGCATGCGTCAACTATCTTTGAATGGGGGTCCCTGCCAGCAATATTGCAACACAGGGATAACAAATTAAAAAATTTAAAATAAATGCCCTACTAAACGATTACAAAGAGCGTTCAAAAAACGAGATGATAAGGGACAGTTGCCATTCTCTCATCTCATCAGTAGGTCATCACTAATGCAAGATAAATTATGCTTACATTAAAAATGAATTATCACATTCATAACAATGATTAACCTCCCTGGCGGTATGATTCTTTCAGATTTTAGGTGCTGAAAGCGGTACCATTATTTTGCAAGGAAATTTGGCGTTTTTAACTGTAGGCCTATAATTCTTAGGAATAACTCACTTAAATCTGACCAAACAAGAGTCTAATAGTCATCCCGGGTATGACATTTAAAAAAAATAAAAAATTATAAATTATAATATAATAAATAATTATAAATAATTATAACAAATAATAATATAATTATAATAAAAATTATTCAATAATGTAATCAACTCAAAATCACTGAAATTTGCTCAGTTGCAGAATTGTCGCTGTCATTATTTTTTTTTTCTATGACGAATTTCCCCACAAATCGCTATCGCTCAATTCTGCAAGTGATTATAATTTATTAACGCTGTTTTATAGCTGCTCTAAAACCATTTTTGACATAAAGGGACACTTTTGGTTGCTATGGACAATCTACATTTTGCAGGCAGAAAGAACCTTTTTTTTTTATGTAAAAGAACATGTAGGGCACTGGACAGACCACTAGGGACAAGGGGGGTGTGTATTTTTTTACATACAGTACTGTAATCTATAAGATTACAGTATACTGTATGTAATGTGTTTGTTTACTTTTTTGAATATGGCGCCGTTCTCCGCCCCCGGGCGTCGTAACGTCGCAGGGAACGGAGCTCGGCGGCACACAGAGGCACTGTGTGAATGGAGCGAGCACCCGCTCGCTCACACAGCGTGGATGCATCGCTGGATCCAGGAACAAGGTAAGTAAACCCTGTCTGTGCACTCTGCGAGGCGAGCCCAAATCAGACTCGGGGTTACCGATCGCAGCATAAAAATTTAACCCCGAATCAGACTCGGGAATACCGCCAGGGGGGTTAAAATTCAATGCCGATTTGAACCCAACCAAAACCGCATTGAGTGATAAGGTAAATGATAATCCTTATCCAAATTAAAAATTAAAAATGTATTTTAACACTAAATGGGCTGTGGACCCCATAGAAGGTTGTACAAAAGTTTTGAGTGAGCGCAATTAACATTGCGCTACACACAGGGGCAGAAAACCAGTACGATACTAATAATTAGATATTCTTTAAAACCTAAACATAAACATTAAGTCATGTGATTAAAATGAGATCTATTGAACCAATCAAAGAATTGGAACTTAGTATATCATAAAAATGGACAAAGGGAAAGAATAGATCAGTATAAATTTGGATAATTTTATATTTAAAGGGGAAGTGTGAACCCAATGGGATAATATTTTCAAAATGCCAAGATTTACCCAGATCCCAGAGCTGGTTTACACAATAAGCCTAAAAAGAGTATTGCAGACCATACATAAATAAAATGTGTGCAATGTTAATTTTAGCTACTATCAATAAATGCATTCACATCTGTGTCTACATTTAACCCATATGGAATGTAAGTACGTACTCGGTGGATCCAAGCCATTTAGAGTCTAGATATCTCTCTGACTAAAGAGCTACCTCTCCAATGAGGATCGTATTTATCGATCCCCAAAAAAAGTGTACCTGTAGGGTTGAGATTATGATGTTGGTTGTAGTGATTAGACACCGAATGTTGAGAAAAACCTGATTTGATATTTGCAATATGAAAAAGGGGGGGGGGGGCTTCTGCGCTAAAATTACAAGGTCGCCCTAAACACACAGAAAAAACAATGCAGCAAAAACAAAAGTGTAAACACAACACCTGAAAAAGAACAACTGTAAAGAAAAAGTAATTGCGCAAAGTGCATAAGACCAACATATGTTGGATATAAGATTGCAGAGTGATGCAAGTGACATATAGATCAATAGTGCACAATACTATAAAGTGCAAACAGAGTCCATGATGTTAAGAGGTGTTCCAGGATACCCGCTAGTTCCGTGAAAGATGTGCACTTCACCACACACACAAAAAGAGACCTCAATGTGCAGATCCACTGCTGGTTATCTCCCTGGTGTTCCTGGTGTCCACAACATGGATAGTATGATCTGGGTCTCAGAGGTGGGATAAAAACAGGAAAGAGGACCTCCAATAGTGCATTATCATTGATACAGAGGAGTTTAATAAATACAATTTGCACTTACAAACATAGAAGTAAAACGAGCATATAACACAGCGGCACCGCGCTGGTATCACAGCAATCCCGGTGTACGTCTCCCTTCACCCTACGCGTTACGACATACGTGTCTTCAACTGGGGTTCCAGTGAAACCAGCAGAAGCCAGCAGACCTAAAACGCTTCATTAAAACCATGATTTCTGATCTAATCCCTGCCACTCCTCAACAAGAGCTGGAAATTGACAGGGCACATAGACTACCTAAACCGCATTACATAGCAGAGAAAATACCTAGAGATGTCATTGCTAGGACCCACTTTTTCAATGTCAAGAAACAACTGATGCAATTCGCTCGGCGTCACTGACCACTCCCAGATCCGTATTCTGAAATAATCCTTTACTCGGATTTATCACAAGCGACAATCTTAGCACGCAAAAATCTAAACTCGATCACTAAAGTGCTGAGAAACCATGGCATAATTTACAAATGGGGCTTCCACACAAAAATTCTGGTAGAATTTAAAGGCACCTCATACACTATTAACGGAATGGAACAAGGTTTGGGAAATCCTCCGCTCATGGGGTCTACTCCCAAACCAAAATGGACACTACTACACCTGGTCCCATTTCCCAGAACTGGAAATCAACTTTAAAATCCTCTCATGACAAATTTTAATGTTGCGGTCTCCAGGCACAAACTGAGGCCTCACAAATCTCTCTTATGCCCATGTTTAGGGGCCTTTTGCAGCTCAGGGAATCCAGATTTTGAATAATTCCTGACTGGAATTCTCTGCAAGTTCTTACCCCCGACTGATTGGAGGTACATAGTCCTGTACACAGGAGTTGGAGCACAACTCCTATTCTTTTTTCACAGTTTTACTAAGCTTTTCTTGATTTTCCTTCCCTGGTTCGTTCACCATTTTCTGTTTTTTTTTTCTGCTGCCTTTACACTATTTCTAAAGCAACACCACCATCTACTGGCAAAACTGACACCCAAGGAAGATACATCATTCTGGTTGCCACCCTAGACAACGTGACATACACTATTGTCAATATATATGCCCCCAATAAAAATCCCCACGAATTCATCCAAAAAGTGATTAGGAACACAAGGAAAATTCAGAAAGGCCATCTATTGATCTTTGGAGATTTCAATGCACCGATGGATCCTGATATGGACACCTCCAAGAAAGGAAAAGCTGCCAGAAAGGGTCTCTCCAACATTTTCTTAGCAAATGTATGATCCCTGGAGATGCCTTCATACCACAGAAAAATACTTTACTTTCTTCTCCAGTGTTCATAAGACGTACTCTAGACTAGACTATTTCATCACAGATAAGAATCTCCTCCCAAAAGTAGCGAATGCTATTATTCACAACCTAACATGGTCTGATCACGCTCCAATCACTCTTGATATTAAATCAAACCAAAATTGCCCCAACAATTATCTTTGGAGAAACAACACATATATCCTCTCCCAGGAGAAACATAGATCTGTGATAAAAAAAAATTTTTTAACTCTCACCCCCCAACCTAACGCTGATAACATCTCATCATTTTTAGACAATATTGACCTTCCTTCCATTAATCCTATGTCATTAGAATTACTCAACAAACCTATATCAGATGAAGAAATTATTAAGGTCATACACGAACTACCAAAAAACAAATTGCCAGGCCCAGATGGCCTGTCAGGAGAATATTATATGGCCTTTGAAGAAACCCTAGTCCCCCATCTTTCCAACCTATTTAATCAAGTAGCTAACTCAGAAGCCCTCGCAAAATAACTGCTAGAAGCAATAATTATCACTATACCTAAATCAGGCAAAGATCTCACTTCCCCTTTAAACTACAGGCCCATTTCCTTACTAAACACAGATCTGAAAATCTATGCAAAGATACTGACGAATAGACTTGTTAATATAATTCCCACCCTAATTAAACCAGATCAAGTTGGCTTTGTTAAAAGTAGAAAGGCCCCAGATAGCACAAGAAGAATGCTCAATATTATTAACTCTATACACAATAATCGAACCCCCGCCCTGCTCTTAGCTTTAGATGCTGAAAAAGCATTCGACAGAATGCATTGGGAATATATATCAAAAACCTTAACTAAATTTGGCTTTAACAGTTTTATCCACTCGGCAATCATTGCATTATATACCCAGTCCAACGCAAAGGTCTACACTTCCGGTATCTTATCTAGAAACTTCCCATTAAATAACGGAACCGGACAGGGCTGCCCCCTATCCCCTATTATTTTTGCCTTAGCTATAGAACCCCTAGCAGAATACATTCGATCATCCCCGAACATCAGAGGTGTTACGTTTGGCCAAGACGTGCACAAACTAGGACTATTCACAGACAATATCATATTGACACTGACAGAACCTGATATATTTCTGCCTACAATACACGCAATACTAGGAAAATTCAAAGATGCCTCATACTATAAAATCAATCAGGATAAATGCTTTATCCTCCCTATGAACATACCAGACTCGACAATCAACTCTCTACGCACAACACATAAATACAAGTGAGACTACAAATCGATAACATACCTAGGGATCCAACTCACATTTCCTCCAACCAAAATGTATGATGGCAATTTCCCCACACTTTTAGGCCAAATATCCTGTGACTTAACGCATATTCAAAAAACCAACTTATCCTGGGTTGGTAAAATAGCCGCTTTCAAGATGCAAACTTTACCTAAAATGTTATATCTCTTTAGATGCCTCCTCATACCAATTCCTGCCAAGTTCTTTAAACAACTAGACAGCAAACTTAGACAATTTATCTGGAACAAAAAAAAAAACAGAGTTGCTTTCTCGATCCTTACTACTAAACGTCTGGGTCTCCCAGAAGTTAGAAATTATTATTTTGCTTCTATCTTAGATCAGATGAAACATTGGTTTACCCCAACAAATGACAAATTATGGGTAAACATTGAACGTCTAGCCACACACAATTTTGACCTCCCTTCTCTCGCAATAGCTAGCGCCATTATCCCTAAGATAACAATCCCCAACCTAATAAGCATTAAAGCTACTTTATTCGCTAGGAAACACATTCTCTCAAAAACCAGACATGTATAGAAAAAGGCTAAATTACATCTTCCCACAGAAGTCATTAATTATTGCAGAATCAGATTCTCTGTAAACGAGTAGATCAGTAATGGATATAATCTATACCAGAACCTACCCCCTAATGTTAAGAACATTATCGAGACTAAGATTGGTAAGTGTACCCAACTGAAGGATTTCTCTCCCAGTAATTTGATTGAAATCCCTATGAACCTTTGGGAGTTCCTCTATTCTCAGACAAATGATAACAAGAAAGGTATATCTTTCTTCTACGATGTGTTACCCTCCCAACTGTTTACCAAAAACACAAATATGCTGAAATGGGAAAGAGATCTGGACCAGATTTTTTCCCCGACCTAATGGATTAAAGCATTTCAAACAATAAGTAAAACATCCTCTTGCATTGAACACTGGGATAATGCCCAAAAAATAATTAATAGATGGTATCCAACAGCATCCGACATCTGTTGGAAATGTAATGAGCAAACGGGAAACCTCCTGCACACGCTTTGGAGTTGCAAGACTCTAAAAAGTTTTTGGAACTCTATCTCATCCTTTATCGCCAATCTTATGGGTAACCTTACCACGCTTACTACTACCAATGCATTATTAGGTATAGATCTAGACAAATACCCCACTTTGTATAGTACTATTGTCTTACATATTTTGATAGCCTGAAGAATTACAGTGGCCTCTCTATGGAAATCCGCAGACGCCCAAAACCTACCAATGGTCATCACCAGATTAAACACCCAAGCTCAATTAGAACTATCATTAGCCTATAAGAATGATTCTATAATCCCCTATCGTAGAAAATGGAAAATGTGGTTAATCCACCCGCAAGCTTCCAAATATTTGAAAGATTCCTTACTTTAATAATCTTCCTATAGTCTGAATAATAACAGTATAAAATACTGAATATTTGGTATAGATAATGACCAACGGCAGCCTTAGTTTCAGTTTTATCCATCCCTCCCCCCTCCTTTATTTGTATTTACTTTAGCTGTATATGTGTACCACTGATCATCTTGGTGACCTACAGTTTGTACCCAATTGGGGTAGGCTGGCCTAGGTCGCCGAGTACCGTATTATTTTTCTGTTAAATGTTTGCCTGTACAAGGTGATTATACTACTTAAGTTGTATATTGAATGCTTGTATATTGAATTCTTGTATATATTGTATATTGAATTGAGTGTTGTAAATTGATAAACCCAATAAAAATTTATTGATAAAAAAAAATTCTATAAAATTTCCCAGCAAAACGCACAAAGAACCTATTTTCTAAATTGCTGAGATGCCCACATTTTTTTAGTTTATCAACATAAATTTCATACCGATACGTTCAAAAAGACCGTGTGTTTCCAACGGTGAAGTCACTGTTTCAAAAGCATGTACGGTTGTGGATTTATTAAGGTTTGTTTGAAGGGTTCAGTCACTCACTAGGTGTGGGGATTAAAAGGGTTATAAAGGTATTTTTTCCCCTAAATAGCTTCCTTTACCTCAGTGCAGGGGGGAGGGGCGACCAGGAGAGTCAGGACACACTCTCTATATTGCAGATAGAGAAAGGAGCTGTGTGTTATTAGGCATCATGCTCGCCCCCTTCCCCCTCAAGAGGCTTTCTCCACACCAGGGAGAAAGCCTTGCATTACTGTTTGTAGTTACAGACAGAAGATCAGGAAGTGAGGATTTCTCAGAAGAAAGAAGAACATTAAAAAGCAAAATGGAAGGATGAGGTAAGTGAAAGAGGACTGCACTAAGGTAAAGGAAGCTATTTAGGGAAAATATTTTTATCTTTACAACCCTTAATGATCAAAGAGAGGCTTTATAAGTACTGAAGGAACATTGCTTGAATGTCCTAAAGATAGTGTAGTGGTTTTGGTGAATAGCTTTGGTGCGGGCTTAGCAATTCAGCTATTCAGCATTCCCACGCATTTTCCTCAGGAAATGCATTTTCTAGTAGTACATTACGTTTTAGCATAAACTCCAATACGTATTCCGCTAGCTGCAACATCTATTACATGCTTTAAAAGCAATTTATACAGGAGGATTTTACATTTTGGCAAATGCACCCCAATTATTCCTTTTTCCAATGGTAAAACTTTTAAAGCTGAACTTCAGCCCTCGCTTCAGTCTTGCGCGGTTTACAGGCTGCTCTTTTCTACTAAAATTGCTCATCTTCACTGGGACAGTACGGCTTTAGAGTAATTTTGAGTCATGTGTCTAGGTCTCCTTCCGCCTGGAACCCGGACACATGATCTAGAATGCATTGTGGCTCAGGGGCTCCGTCTGCTCTGACCCCAGCTTCATAGAGTGCACTCGAACCCTGGACAACTTTACAGAGAGGAAGAGAACACTAAAGAAGTCCTGTCAGTGTTCGGGTGTCAGTGGAGAATTGGAGAACATGATCGGCCGATCAGCATGTATGTAGTTTATCACACAGACAGCTGACCGGAATAGACCCTGCAAGAGACTAGCCGCAGAATCAGCTACAGCTGTCTCTCTGTCACTCTTCCTGCCCCCTCATGTAACTCTGCCTGCCCCCTGCTGTCATCCTGCCCTCCTCTCTGTCACTCTTCCTGCCCTCATTTGTCACTTTGCCTGTCCCCATCCTGTCACTCTGCCTGTCCCCTCCTGTCATCCGCCCTCTTCCCTGTCACTTCCTGCTCCCTCCCGTTACTCTGTCTGCCCCCCTCTTGTCACTCTGTCACCCCTTCCTGTCACTCTGCCTGCCCGCTCCTGTCATCCTGCCCTCCTCCCTGTCAATCTGCCTGCCCCCCTCCTGTCACCCTTCCCCCCTACTCCCTGTCACTCTTCCTGCCCCCTCCTGTCATCCTGTCCCCCTCCCTGTCAGTCTGCCTGCCCCCTCCCTGCTGTCACTCTGCCTGCTTCATCTTGTCATCCTGCCCCCTCCTGTCACTTTGCTTGCCCCCCTCCTGTCATATTGCCTGCCCCCCTACTGTCACTCTGCCTGCCCCCTCCTGTCATCCTGCACCTCTCCTGTTACTCTGCCTGCCCCCTCCTGTCACTCTCCGTGCCCCCTCCTGTTACTCTGCCTTCATATATATTATATATATACACACACACACACACACACACACATATACACCCATGTGTGTTTGAGCTTTGATTTGGGGTGCACAACCTAATGCAACAGGCTGCGCACACCTATGAAGTGGACATTGGGTCTCTGAACCGCTTCACAAGCATTAGACCGCTGGTGCCTGAAAAACATGGAACAGTTCAGAGAAACATGGAAGGTAAGTGCTTTCCCTCAACTGATTCCACAGAAAATACTGGAATGGCTGAACAGCCTTAGGGCTCATTTACACATGTGGTGCCCTCTGAAGAGCAATCTATATTTGGATTGCTCTTCAGATGGTATTTGACAGGCAGGGAGGACAGCATATCCTGTTTAAACCCAACAGCATCACCCCTCAATTTAATACATTGCATGCAGGAAGTCCCCATTCACTTGGATGGGCCACATTCGGCAGGCATTATTGCTCACTGAACCCAACAGTCCAGACATGTTTTACCGCACTGTGATGCAAATCATTTTAGCTGTGGCAAGTGTACATCCCCCTCTGGTGCCTTTTCAGCTTAAGGGTAATGATTGGCTAGCAGTTAAAACACAGCTTAATCTTTAATTTTTACTGTTCCCAACCACACGAGTAAACTGAGTCGCAGGGCACTCTGAAGAGTGATCCATAGTGGATCATGTTTTAGATGTATTTGACAGGTGGTGAAGAAGCGTTATGTTGCCTCCTCACCACCTGTTTTTAACCCCTAAAAACCCATACCATTGTGCCATAGCTATGTGCATTGCACGCGGTTGCAGCGCAGCCCCATTCAGGTGAATAGGTTGAGTTAAACAAGTGCAGTGCCGTGCACCACTAAAATGTTTGGCTTTGGCTTGAAGAAAAGGTGGCAACCCTAGTTGGGGTGCTTTGATATTTTCAAGAAGCCATGTAAAGATATTGCCTGGCAGGGTTCTGTACATACTGTAGCTTCCTGAAAGCATCACAACACCGAAACTCAGGACTCCCTTTTAGAGCCCTCAGCCCTGATGCAGTATTTGTATGCACAAGGTACTTTATGATGTCTGACTGTCAGGCTGTACCCAGCCTGTTGCATGTACACTTACATTATGGGAACCATCTAGAGATAGGAGAGGAATACATGGAGACAGAGAAGGGGACATAAAGACAGAGCAAAGGAAAACAAGAGATGGGGACATGGTGGCAGTTAGAGAGTTCATGTGTAGTAAAAAAAAAAATTGGGATTCCACACTCAGTGTACAGGCTAGGTAGCAGCCTCCCCTAATAAGCTCTCCACGGGGGGGATCGAAAACAAAAAGTAAAATAAATGGGGTAAGTGAGAGTACATAGGGACGGACAGTACAAAGCAGATGGGACAAAACATGACATCAACAATAAGGCTCTTTCACATGGAATAGACTCTGCTTTGCTCAGCAGGAATCTGTCTGCTGATCCCTGCTGAGCGGGTGGATGACAGGTATGCATAACGGACATGGACACAGCCCACTCTGCGATATGGGCAGTCAAATGTAGACCGCCTATCCGTTTACACTCAACTGGCATCCATTCTGATCCACCCAGACAGAGGGTAAATGGATCCCCCTTCTGTTTGTTTTTGGCAGACAAGATTGAAGGTAGGCAGGTGTAAAAAGACACAAGTCCATTTACATCCACAGTTCCATAGAGGAGAATAGAGGGTCCAATCAGATCTGCCTGAAAAGGCAGCCTATAGAAGTGGATGCAGATGCAGCAGCTGCTTTTAGATCTGTGCATCTGCTCCTGCCCACATGTCAAATTTTGACATGCAATTTTGTCTGTGCAGACACTATGTCTGCATCCACTTCTTTAGGCTGCCTGCACGCAGCTCCAAAGTCTATACAGCAGACAGCGTCTCAACATAGGGGACTGATCGAAATGAGCCCCAAGGGGGAACTCTGGGGGCTCTAATGTAAGGAGGAACTTTTCAAACTCTAATGTATGGTTGGAACTCTAAAGACTCGGATGTAAAGGGGGCTCTGGGAACCTTGGTTGTAAGGCTGGAATATTGGGGACTTTGATATAAAGGGGAATTCAGATGCAAGGGGGGCTCTGGGAAAATTGATGGTAAGGAAATAATGCAGTGGAACTCTTATATATGTATAGAGTAATGGTAGGGACTCTGAAGTAAGAAGATATTCTGATGTGCAAATATGAGGGGGTGGCGGAAGGGGAGCGCAAAAATGCACTTTTGCCTAAGTAGATGAAAATCCTTGCAGTGGCCCTGTGTTCCTAGGTGTGCGCAGCCTATAGCATTAGCTCAAACACACATGCATGTGTGTGTATATAAATATATATCCTGTATATACACACATACTGTATACATACATACCCATTTTTAAAAAAAAAGACACTTATCAATGTAAACAAATACTTTCATTTTTTTGAACTTATCAAAAATATGGTGTGGACAGCCAGTGGACACTATGCAGTGTGGACAGTCAGGGGACAGTATGTACAGTAGTGGGAGCTCTAGGAGCAGTTCTTTAGTTCTTTGTGTGCAGTGTAAGGGTTGAAATAGCACAGGTGTAGCATGGAGGGAATTCCTGCTGGGAAAAGGTAAACCTCTCCTCATCAGCCACTTACCGCATGGCTGGAGGTAGAAGACTCCCGGGCTACCATCTCTGCTCCACCTCCTTCCCAGTTTCAGCTGCTTAATAAGCCAGAGCAGCCACCTGTAAATGTGTATGAAGGGGAGTTTGGGCACATCTCCGCCTACCACCTCCTTAGCTGGCTGCACAAGTTGATACTAAAAAGCTGAAAGAGAGTCCCTGCAGGCTGTAAGTCTCAGAATGCTGTGTGTGGTGCACTACAGGGGCACCTCGGCCTGGGTAAAAAGTCAAAGACAGCCCTTGCTGGCCTGCCGACAGAGATGGTCATAGAGATGGGGGTGAACCCAAGCTCCCCCCTTGCTGCTGCCTCTGGATTAGGGTTTGCCCATGCACACTTGGCACCCACCCTGTGCATGCCTATGTTTATGTTAAATATTTGTGAACATCATAAAATGGCACTTTGGTTTTAGTATTTACTATCTGAACACCAAAATTACCTTTTAAGAGCATATTAGAAAACTGAGTTTGTCTAACACAAATTTTAATATATTTTTTTCCATCCACAATTCTGGCATTCTACTAGCAATACTAATCTAATGATAACCGTCATTCAGCTAGAATGTTCCTAGGTGTCTACTAGGCATCCCATACAAGAATACATACAAGATAAAGCTAGCATTTAACTTCTATGGACACAATAATAATTCCCATGCTATGTTATCATTCTTACTTTCCTAATGTGAGTGGCTAATACAATCATGTGACATGAATAATTACCACAAGCAAGAAATTCAGTAAAAATTGCTAAATCACCATATTACAGTAGTATTGTTTTCAGAATGCGCACTTGTGGTGAAAATTGAAAAAAAAAAAAGACGTAGAACCTTACAAATACAGCAAAATATACTGATACATTTTTAACTCACCTCGACATAAGGAAAGCTGCAATAGCATGAGAAGACCTATGAACACACATATTTTTAAATTCATCTTTCTAGCTAGTAGTCTAATACCAGCATAATTTAATATGCGGGATGTTTCCTTTGCACAGCTTTTATATAAAGCTATGTTCTATCTATTTGCATAAAAAACACACCTTTTAATCAAGGAGCTAAGTAAACAACTTTTTCCAAAATGCAACATTAATTTTGTAGTTTCCCAGAATTGTTTGCTGAATCTTCTGTAATGTCAACGTAGTGGAGACTCATATTATTTTTAATTATTACTTTCTGCAGATAATTAAATCAGATATGAAGGCACTGTTCCATCTTGCTTATTAAATTTTCAGCAGATTTAAAGTGTACTTAAGGTCAAAACTTTTTTTTTTTTGTTTTGGAGAAAGTAGGAAATAGGTAAAATGTGTTTTCTACCTTTTTTTTTTTAGTCATGGATAGAATAGGAAAAGGGTTAGACCTTCTGTAAGGTTTTTATTCCTGACAGTGTCCTCATTGGGGAGATTCACCTATCTATTTGTCATGGTGACCATTGTCCACGAGAAAGAAAGTGAAGGTAAATCTAGTTTATGTGTACCTAACAAATCCCATAGATTCACTGCACCATTAATCTTTAACCACTTCAGTTCTCATGCCTGTACACCCCTATTAACCAGAGCACATTATACATGTTTGTTATGGGCCACTTTATTTGGCAATAGCTTTGTCATTGCTTAAGATAAAGTAATAGATATGTGGTTTTCCTTTTCTTAATAGCTTGTACCTCTTTTTTTATTTTATTTTTATTAAAGAAGTAAGATAACAATAAATGCATCCAAGCATGGGGTATAGCCAATTTCACAAATAGGAAAATTCTGAGAAAGTGACCTATCGCAACATTAATATAACAATGACATGCTTCCATTCCTACATCAGTGGGTGTTATATGAGAGTAGGAAAGATCCCTGGTCCACTATCTTGTGTATGAATATACATGTTAGAATGTCTAAGAATGCTTTAGCTTGACCATATATGACCTATTTGTGAAATGTGTAAAGAAATAGGAAATAGAAATGGGACTTTACATGAAACATGTCATTGTGGGTAGGGATAATATGTATGAATAAAATTAAATACAATTTTATTTGATTTGATGTCATTAACCCCTAGGGGAAGTCTATGATTTTTAAAGCATAAATAAAATAAAATATAATACACATATAATCATAAAAGATGAATATAATATTAATAATAATAACAATGAATTTAATGCAAACAAATCGATGGACATGATTAATACAATTCTAACAAAGAAATACATAAATCAATAAATTTACAAATCCAAAAATAAATAGGGACTAAACACACCCAAAGGAAGGTGTGAAGGTATATAATAGTGCACTAAAGAATATGTGTGTATACAACTAAGGGTGCCTACCCAAGCTTGTTTTAATTATGAATTCCAATAACACTATTCTCCCTTGTCTGTACCTCTATCATGTGATTTATGTATTTTTTATGTGTACATTGATTTATGTTTTTCTTTGTAAAATTGTATTAATCATGTCCATTGATCTGTTTGGATTACATTCATCATTATTATTATAAATATTATATTAATCTTTTATGATTATATGTGTATTATATTTGATTGTATTTATGCTTTAAAAATCATGGACTACCCTTAGGGGTTAATGACTTCAAATGAAATTAAAATGTATTTAATTTAGCCATACATATTATCCCTACCCAAAATGACATGTTTCATGTAAAGTCCCATTTCTATTTCCTAATTCTGTACTAATTTCACAAAAAAGGTCATATATGGTCAAGCTAAAGCAGGGGTGTCAAACTGGCGGCCCTCCAGCTGTTCCGAAACTACAAGTCCCATCATGCCTCTGCCTGTGGGAGTCATGCTTGTAACTGTTAGCCTCGCAATGCCTCATGGGACTTGTAGTTTTGCAACAGCTGGAGGGCCGCCAGTTTGACACCCCTGAGCTAAAGCATTCTCAGGCGGCGTACACACGACCGAGGTTCTCGCTGGGAACCAGCGAGAACCTCGCTGGAAGCTGCATTCCAGCAAGAACCTCGGCCGTGTGTACGCTCTCGGCGAGCATCCCGTCGGGAATGCCGTCGAGCAGAAATAGAGAGCATGTTCTCTATTTGCTCGACGGCCCGCCTGGATGAATGGCTGGTTGCCATTCCCGATGGGCGGGTCGCCGAATCTGACGGCCGGCAGAGAACCTCGACGGGCAGAACGATGTGTTCTGCCCGTCGAGGTTCTCTGCCGTGTGTACGCGGCTTCAGAGATTCTAACATGTATATTTATACACAAGATAGTGGACCAGGAATCTAGCCAGGGATCTTTCCTACTCTCATATAACACCCACTGATGTAGAACATTCCAGGTTTCAAATGCACCTAGTAAAAATGGCAAGAATGGAGATAGGGGTTGAAAGACCGCTGGAAGACAGAATGACGGAATAGGATGAAAAGCAAAAGTAAACTGAGAGGGAAGAGGTTGGGGGGATTGTCCCCACAGACTTTGACTTTGGGGCAGGCCACATTAAAAGTAGCCCAAACCTAAAGGGGTTGTAAAGGTACAATTTGTTTTCCTAAATAGCTTTCTTTACCTTAGTGCAGTCCTTCTTCAGTTAACTTATCCTTCGATTTTGCTTTTAAATATCCTTATTTCTTCTGAGAATTCCTCACTTTCTGTTCTTCTGTCTGAAGTGCCCCCTTGCGTTTAGCGTGGGTATTGCGCTTTAAAAAGAATAGTTGATTGGGAGAGTTACTTTGCTTTCAATCGCAATTGTTGAGTTACTGGCCTGTCTTATTCTGGGACGGTCCACTGGCTCTCCAGCACCGTACACACGACCGAGGTTCTCGGCAGAAACCAGCAAGAACCTCGCTGGCATCCTGATTCTGCCGAGAACCTCGGCCGTGTGTACGGATTCGGTGAGCATGCCGTCGGGAATGCCATCGAGCTGAAATAGAGAGCAGGTTCTCTATTTGCTTGACGGCCCGTCGGGATGAATGGCTCGTCGCCCTTCCCGACAGGCTGGTCCCCGAATCTGACGGCCGGGCGAGAACCTCGACGGGCGGAACAATGTGTTCCGCCCGACGAGGTTCTCTGCCGTGTGTACGCGGCCTGACTGCATTCTGGGGATGTAAGTTCATCCTTGGCTGGCAGTGGGAGCTGGAGGGATTCCCGGCAGATTGAATCTTCCCCTGCAGCCAATTGGAGAGTTTTCCTCTCGCTGGGCATGCTGGGGAGGGGTATATCTGGACGAGAGGTCAGGTGTTCTGGGTTCTTTTGGTGTTCCCTGTGCGGGGTCCCGGAGTCGGGGTGCAACATCCACCTTTAGGGTGTGCGCACCTAGGGACCCCATCGGTGTGGCCCATCCGGCCAATATCCTGGCCTTGCTGAGTCTCTGTCGGAGACGAATCTGAGGGGGACCCCAGTAGATGGCTGGGTTCCTGAATATCGCCGGGAAGATCCGGCACTAGAGCCATAGACAGGTACTCTTCGCTGTCACATGGTGCCGGACGCACGGGAAATAGCTGGGAGGATTTGCTCTGTTCAGCCGGGTCAGAGAGAGAGAAAGACCCATTCCTCCTAGCCTGCGTTGTGACGGTGACGCGTGTGAATTGGCACTGTCTGATACTGAGTTGCGCTGTGTGCTTATCCAGGCCTGACATCAAGAATCTCTACCTCTTATTCATCAACCTGTCCTTCTTCATCGAGTTGATGTTTGGCTATGTTGGCCTGGAATTAAAGCATAAGAAAATCTTTATTGCCTGCCTGGACATTCAAGTTATTGAAAAGTGTTCTGGTGCATTCCTAGACTAAGCAAGGGTAACTTCAACATGCCGGTCCCATTCTCAATCCAGCGGCTCCTTCAGGGGTGAGTGCTACATGTCTGTAACTCCACACAGTAATGAGAGGCTTTCTCCCTGGTGTGGAGTGTCGTGCTCGCCCCCTCCCTTGGACTACAGGAGATTCAGGACACCCACTAACACACAGCTACTTTCTCTATCTGCAACATAGAGAGCGTACCTTTACAACCCCTTTAAGGGATGAAGTGATGGGAGAGCATAATTAATTCAGGGTTCCCAAACTTTTAGGAGTGAGAGTCATTTAAAACGCTGAACATTTTTTCATGTAACTGTAGCGCTACCCCATTCAGGATTCTGATTAGATTGGGATCGGCGGATTAGGTTACCTCTGTGTGGTGTCTAGGGGTGGATGCAGTGAGCAGAGTAATAACGAATGTCCAACCTGTAGCTGAAGTTTTTTGAATGCTTTATTTTCCTGGTCCAACACGACCAACACATCAACTTGAGGTAGATAGGAAAAGGTTGATGAAAGTAGAGTAACTTCGCAGAGTCAGGCTTGGATAAAGAAAGCAGTCCTGCCTTCTGTAATTAAGTCAATCACGTCGCCACTCCAGCCGGAGTGGGTGCAGTGCACCCGGACAGGCCTCTTACACAGGTTTGGCAGCCAGAGTGTCACTGAGAAAGCTTAGAAGGAACAAGTCACTGCCACCGACTTGGCTCTAGAAGATTAGTAGAGGCCTCTGCCACAGGTCCGGTACTTAAGAGCAATAGAGCAAATCCCCTCAATCCCATTCTCTTGAGATGTGGAACCCCAGTAAATCACTGAGGTCCCTCAGTCATTTCAGTGTCTCTGAACCATGAGGGCCCAGAGTCGGGAACTCTGCGTGGCACGGGCCCCGGCCAGGTAGGCCATAGTGGTGGGGCCCGTGATGTCCACACACCCTGAAGGTGGGTGCCGCACCTGGAACCAGGAACCCGCGAAGAACCCCGAAAAATGGCGTCTGCCACAGATATACCCTCCCCCAGCATGCCCCGTGAGGGAAAAACTCCTCCAATTGGCTTCTGGGGAAAAGCGGTTCTGCCTGAATCCCTCTGGCGCCACCTGCCGCCCAGAGATGGGACCACATCCCTGGAGTGCAGAATGACCCACAGGATAATTCAGGGCTGACAGCTGCCGAATTTGAACAAATCAACCTAGATGAGAGCAAGTAAGTCTCTCACCCTACTAACTTTAGCGTAGCTCCCTTTCTGAAAGTAAGGGGGCGCTACATAACATAAACATAGTCATACTATCTCTCAGTTCTTGAAAGGGGACAAAGGGCTTTTTCCAGACTTTAATTATGGCCTGTTTTGCCGCCACTAAAAGAGAGGTTGCTCATTTCGATTTCAAAAGAGATTAGGCATTGTAACAAGGCTACTCAAGCCTCTTTATGGATCGCCAGGTGGAATAACCTGAATAAAGCAAAGCCAGAAATCCTTGACCAAAATCCTACAAATTGTGGACAGGACCACCAGGTGTGTTAGACATTCCCATGTTGACCAAAACCTCAAAAGCATATGTCACTGCATATGGGATTTGCGTGGGCTATGCAGGCAGGGATCTAATGCGAGCCAGGCCTTCTCGTCCACATCAGTGCCTAACTTTACAAAAGCCTTCCCAGAAGAGTTGAATATGGCATAGCTGCAAAGGGTAGACCAACTCAATATTGAACCCTATGGACTAATGCCGCGTACACACGGTCGTTTTTTGCGATGAAAAAAACGACGTTTTTTAAAACGTCATTTAAATTGATCGTGTGTGGGCAAAACGTTGTTTTTTGTCTTAAAAAAAACGACAAAAAAAAAATTCCAACATGCTTGAATTTTTTGTGTCGTTTTTCAAAACGTCGTTTTTTGTTTCACAAAAAGTCACCGTGTGTAGCAAAAACGTCGTTCAAAACGACGTTTTTCAACCCGCGCATGCCCAGAAGCTAGTTATGAAGCGAGCTTCAATGGAAAAGAGTGGTGAACGTAACCTCGCTTTTTGTGAAAAAAACGATGGTGTGTATGCAAAATTGTCTTTGAAAAGTGACGTTTCAAAAACTTCGTTTTTTACTTCACAGAAAACTTCGTTTTTTTTCATCGCAAAAAACGACCGTGTGTACGCGGCATAAGACTAGGATGCCATTAAAGTTCATGTGTGTGTAAAGGCAGGTGTCTCAATACTTTTGGTAATATAGTGTATATAATGATTACCAATGAAAACTTCTGATTCCTCATCAAAAAGAAATGTGTATTGCTTTTGGTGAATATCTAGTGTCTTCCTGTGTAGGGATGAGGTTCGGTTTTAGACTAAAGTTCAGCATTCAACAAATGGGCAAACTAAATTGGTTGTTTACCCACCTGCCAAGCTAAACCTCTGGCTGCAGCAGGAATTGATAAATTAAGCAGCAGTTACTACCCCTACTAAATGTGGTAGCTTTCATCTTTGAAGTGATGCATCCTTGCCAGCCCATTCAACTGTCAGCTGGGGATTCCCAGGGCTTAGCCCCAGCAGAAGGTGGAAGGTTACCCAGCATCTCTACAAGCTGTGAAGTTCTTTCCAAAGGCCCATACACATGATTTGGCTTTTTGACAACAAATGTCCGACAGACCTGTTTGATTGGACAATCTGACCTTGTGTATGCTCCATCGGACAATTGTTTTCGCTTTTTCATCGGACAAATGGTCGCTGTGAATGCTCTCAAACTTTGAGAACCAATGTCGGATGTCATGCTAAAGATCAGCCAACAATAGCAGAAGTTGCCCAAAGGGTGGAGGTAAAGAGCTGAAAAACCACATGATTTGGTGAAAGTTGGCTGAAAAAGTCCTGCCGTGTGTATGCAGAACAAGTTCACGGCCAACGCTCATTCGGAGCAAAATCCACAGAAAAGTCACATGGAAGTCCGATCATGTGTATAAGGATTTAATGTGGCACTTTAATGTGCTCTGCTCTCACAGTATAGAAAAAGAAGCTGCAAAACAGAGGGATTTAACACCACTTTACATTGAGTGATTTGATGAAGGGTACATATTGCAAGGATAAGGAAAACGACACTGATAGATTGTTGCTGCCCTCTCCTAGTCCAATACAGCCCAAGTGGCAGTAGTTCTTGGCAGGAAGTGTCAGCAGCATCTTTTCAAGCCTCCTCCCCCAACTCTCAGTAATGTGGAAAAAAAAAGGAAGCAAGCAGTCATGTGTCCACTGATGGAATATATAAAATAAGGTCTCATGTACACTGGACGTTTTTGGACATTTTTACAGCAGCTGCTTTTGGCAGTAGACGTTCTTTTCTACAGTCAATAGACTCTTCATCATGTTATCCTATGTGTCCATGCACACATAGGCTGTTATCAGCAGTTTTGGGCAGTGGCGTTCTTAAGCAGTAAAAAATAAAATAGTGGGTTCTGAGAGACGTTTTTCAGCTCTAACACTGGTGATAAACGTCAATAAACACTGATAAACGCTCAAAAACTTCACTTAACAGTGTTTTTTAACGTTTTTGATCCATTGAAAAAATAAATAAATAAATATTTTCAACCAAAAAACGCAAAAAAAAAAAAGATAAATCGGAAAACGCAAAAAAAGCTATTAAACGCTAAAAACCCTATTGAAAAACGCTGAAAAAAGTTGAAAAACTCACTGCAAAGCTACTGCCGTTTTTATAACGTTATTTTAACGTCCAGTGTGCATGAGGTCTTAATTATAAAGCATGTTTAGTAAAAGTGTAAGGCTGCTTTCACACTGAGGCGCTTTGCAGGCCTTATAGAGCTATAGAGGCGCTATGAAATTTGCGGTGTGGTTTTAACTCTTTTTTGCCCGCTAGCGGGAGTTAATAGCGCTGCAAAAACTACAGTAAAGCGCTGACAGCGCAATGCCCCAGTGTGAAAGTAGCCTAAGTTACTAAATGATGGATATATTATGATATGCCTTCACAAATACTTTAAACAGAAAGTACTATGGAATACTTCTAGTGCTATGGAATGCATGTAGGTTTCTTTCTGACCTGCTAAAAATCGAAAAGCCTGCTGTATTGAATTGGATCACTGCTATTGCTGCTAAATAAAGTGGTTCTAATGTCAGAAGGTGTTTTACCTAACGTATTTTTTGCATAAAGGTAAAAAACCTGTTACTAGCTTTTCCTTCCACCCTCTCCATCCCTTTCACACTAAGGCATTTTTAATGCGTTTTAGCGCTAAAAATAGCACCTGAAAACTGCCTCCCATACATTTAAATTAGTGCTTTCACACTGGGGCAGTGCGTTAGCTGGGCGGTAGAAAAAGTCCTGCAAGCAGCATCTTTGGGGCGTCTTTGAAGTGCTGTAAAAAGTACTCCAAAAAATACTGCTGCCCATTGAAATACTGGCAGCGCTTCCAAAGTGCCTTAAAAGCGATTTGAAAGTGCCATAAAACTGGTCTTTTTTGTTTCTGTTTAAGGTCACTTTAGCAGTGCTTCAGTGTAAAAGGGGTCTTACCAGGACACACAAAGCAGCATAGGCAATTGTCTTTTACTGCTGTCAGTTAAATCCTGCAAGGAGGGAGCAGGGGGTCTGTCTATGGATGCATACAGTCCAAATCGGAAACATGCCATCACAGGTACCCCCTCAGCACACAAAGAAGAGGAGGGGTGGAGAACACTTGCAGGGGATTACAGGAGAGGGGAATTTACCCTATAAGGAATATGCTTCTCTCTGATAAGTATTTAAACACTTTTGTGTCCATATATTGATTATCTGGATTTAATAAATTATGAATAAACACTTTATAGCATTTCTTTGCACTTTTAGGCCTCGTACACACCATCGGACTTATCCGATGAAAACGGTCCGCGGACCATTTCCATCGGGTATGTCCGATCGGGAGTTTGATCCGATGGCGTGTACACACCATCGGATCAAATTCCCCGCCGCCGGACGGCGCGGTGACGTGGCGGTGACGCGGCGGTGACGTTGACGCCGCCACGTCACCGCTACGTCACCGCACCAGGAAAAAGGATTTTTAATAAACAGCTTACCTGTAAAATCCTTTTCTTGAAGTACATCACGGGACACAGAGCGCATAGCCATTACACTTGGGTTATATGGGTACCTTCAGGTGTGGACACTGGTGTAATCAATTTCACAGGAAGTTTCCTCCCTATATAACCCCCTCCCACTGGGAGTGCTTCAGTTTTGTAGCAAGCAATTCTCCCGAGGTTTTACAATGTTCCCCAAAAGAGGGGTGGGAGCTCTGTGTCCCGTGATGTACTTCAAGAAAAGGATTTTACAGGTAAGCTGTTTATTAAAAATCCTTTTTTCTTTATCGTACATCACGGGACACAGAGCGCATAGCCATTACACTTGGGATGTCCTAAAGCAATGCTCCATGAAGGGAGGGAGACCGTAAGGCCAAGAATAGCCAAATAAAAACATTGTTAGGAGAAAAAATAGCTCCACCAACAGAAAAACAAGGGGGCGTGAACCGGGCCAGAGGATTCTATACTGCTGCCCGTAGGACCGCCTGCCCAAAAGCTGCGTCCGTACCCTTTGCAACGTCCAACTTATAAAATTTAGTAAACGTATGTACGGAAGACCAGGTTGCCGCGTTGCAAACCTGTGCCATAGAGATCTGATGGTGTGCCGCCCAGGAGGCACTCATGGCCCTCGTAGAATGGGCTTTAACTGATAAGGGAGGTGGAACGCGCTTCAGACCATAGGCCTGAAAAATCAGCTGCTTAATCCACCTAGCCAAGGAAGACTTGGCAGCCGGCTGACCCTTCTTGGGGCCATCCGGAAGAACAAAAAGCACGTCTGTTTTCCGAATCTTCTCTGTAGCCTTGAGATAGACCCTCATGGCTCGAACCACGTCCAAAGTATGAAGCCGTCTTTCCTCTCTGGACTGGGGAGTAGGAAAGAAGGATGGTAGGACTAGGTCCTGATTCAAGTGAAAACTGGATATGACCTTAGGAAGGAAAGAAGGTTGAGGCCGCAGAACCACTCTGTCCTTATGCAGAATAAGGTATGGCTCCCTGCATGACAAGGCTGCCAGCTCAGAAACCCTTCTGGCTGAAGCCATAGCCACCAAGAAAACCAACTTTCGGGTTAGTAGCACCAGAGGGATTTCTGTCAGAGGTTAAAACGGCTGCTTTTGTAAAGCTGACAAGACCAGATTTAAATTCCAGGGGCAGAGGGGAGCTCTGATAGGGGGATTCACATGCAAGACCCCCTGCAAGAAGGTTTTCATAAGCGAATGGGTGGCCAAGGGTCTTTGAAACCATATTGATAAAGCCGACACCTGCCCCTTTAGAGTACTAAGAGCCAACCCTTTGTCAACGCCAACCTGGAGGAATCGCAAGATCCTGTCAATAAAAAACTTTCGAGGATGCCATTTTTGAGACTCGCACCACTCCACATAGGTTCTCCAGACTCTGTAATAAATATTTCTGGAGACCGGTTTCCTAGCCTGAATCAACTTAGATATGACCTGATCTGAGAGGCCTCTGCCCTTAAGAATTAGGGATTCAGCCGCCAAGCCGTCAAATTTAGCTGCTGTGAAGCAGGATGGCAGATTGGGCCCTGAGACAGCAGATCTGGGCGCAGGGGGAGCGGCCACGGCGCCCCGACTGACATCTTCACGATGAGTGCGTACCAAGCCCTCCTGGGCCAGGCTGGGGCCACCAGGATCACAGGCCTGCGCTCCACCCGGATCCTCCGTAGAAGGCGGGGAATCATCTGCAGTGGAGGGAACGCATACAGAAGAGAAAACTGGTGCCAAGGGCAAACCAAGGCATCGGTCCCGTAGGCCGAGGGATCCCTGGCTCGGGATATGAATTTGTCCAACTTTTTGTTGGATCTCGTTGCCATAATGTCCACATCTGGGACTCCGAATCTTTGGCAAATCTCTTGGAATACCTGGGGGTGAAGAGACCACTCCCCCAGGAGCAACTGTTGACGACTCAAAAAATCTGCTTGAGAATTGTCTATCCCTGGGATGAACACCGCCGAGATGCAGGGTACATGGGCTTCGGCCCATGAGAAAATCAGGTTTACTTCTCTTTGGGCTCCTGGGCTCTTCGTGCCCCCCTGGTGGTTTATGTATGCCACCGCAGTGGCGTTGTCGACTGTATCCTTATTGGCAGACCCTGAAGGGGGAGAGTCCAGGCGATCAGGGCCAGCCGAGCAGCTCTGATCTCCAAGATATTGATGGGAAGCAGTTTTTCTGCCTCCGACCACTGCCCTTGCTGGGTTTGTTCTTCTAGAACTGCCCCCCAACCTGACAGGCTGGCATCCGTGGATACTATCTTCCACGTGATGGGGCAAAAGGATTTCCCTTTTGACAAATTTTGAGGGACCAGCCACCAAGACAGGCTGCGCCGGACCATCGGGGAGAGCACTAACGGACGATCTAACGCCTGAATGGACTTGTTCCAAGCAGAGAGAATGGCTGCCTGAAGATATCTGGTATGGATCTGGGCGTAGGGTACAGCCTCGAAGGCGGCCACCATCTTCCCCAGCAGTCGCATACATAGGCGAATAGTCGGCCTCTTCTTGCCTAAGATCACTTGAACTGCTATTGATCTGATCTTTGCTTGAGGTAAAATTATCCTCTGGCAGTCTGTATCTAGCCGAAGGCCTAGATATTCCAACTGCTTTGTGGGTTTCAATACCGATTTTTCTAGGTTTACAATCCACCCGAATTCCTCTAGATGCTAAACTGTGCGACCTACTGCCTGATTGAGGTTGGAAGCTGAGCTGTCGATAACCAGAAGATCGTCCAAGTATGCCAAGACTAAAATGCCTTCTGTCCTTAGGACGGCTAGCACCGGGGCTAACACCTTTGTGAATACCCGCGGAGCTGTTGCCAACCCGAAAGGGAGGGCTACGAACTGGTAATGGCGGTGATCTATCATAAAACGAAGAAACCTGTGATGTGCCGGGTAGATCAGCACGTGCAGATACGCATCTTTTATGTCTATAGATGCTAGAAAGTCGTCTTGATGTAGGCTGGCTGCCACCGAACGTATGGACTCCATACGAAAGGTCTGAATGCTTAGAAAGCGATTTAGGCGTTTGAGGTCTAAGATAGGCCTGACGTCGCCATTGGGCTTTGGTATTATGAAAAGGTTGGAGTAGAATCCCAGACCCCATTCCTGGGTTGGTACTTCTATAATTACTCCTTGGAGCAAGAGACGATCCAACGCTTTTACAAGAGAGGCCCTCTTTAATGGGTCGCTTGGAAGACTTGACCCCTGAAAATGAGGAGGGGGGACTTCCCGAAACTCTAGCTTGTAGCCCGTGGTTACCACGGATCTTACCCAAGAGTCGGGAATTCTGGCCTTCCACACTTCGGAGAAAAACCGAAGCCTTCCCCCCACCCAAGAGAGTGGGGGCGCCCCTTCATGAATCTGACTTGAGGACTGGTTTAACCGGCTTGCGAGACCATGTCCTCTTGCCTGTCGTGGCTTGTCCTTGTGGGCGGCTATTAAATGCTGAACGCCCGGGAGGCCGTCGATACTGACGGGAAGTTGAAGGGGCCGAGCCTGCGAAGGCCTGTCGCTTAAATGCGGGCCCACGCGATCTTTTCTTGATAGGCAAGAAAGAACTTTTACCACTTGATATGGTCTGGATATATTTATCTAGGTCTTCACCGAATAGTCTCCCACCATGAAAGGGAAATCCTGCTAAAAGCTTTTTGCAGGGTGCCTCTGCTGACCAGTTTTTTAGCCACAAAAGGCGACGCATATGAACCAACAGCAGAGATAAACGGGACGCCTGTTGAACGGAGTCCTTAATAGCATCTACTGCAAAGCAGAGAGCTCTTGGGAGGTCAGCCAATTCACGAGCTTGCTGAGCCGGTATGTCCCTTAACATCTGTTTAGTCTGATCCTTTAAAGCCTGACAAACGCCAATGGCTGCCACTGCTGGCTGAACCACGGCACCTACTGTGGTAAAAGAAGCCTTCAGTAGGGTCTCCAATTTTTTGTCGACTGGATCTTTAAACACCTGGACATTTTCCACCGGACAGGTCAGGGATTTATTTACGCAGGAAATGGCTGCGTCCATGGAAGGGAGTGCCCATTTCTTTGCAAATTCTTCTTCCATAGGATAGAGAATGGTGAACCTTTTAGGAGGGATAAAAATCCTATCAGGTCGAGCCCAATCCTGAAAAATCACGCTCTCCAGAAGGGGGTGAACCGGGAAAGACGCACCACTCAATGGTGCCTTCAAGGAACCTAAAGAGGATACCGCGGGGGCTAATTGTTCTGACACTGGAAGTTTAAAAGCAGTGCGAACCATATCCGTCAGAGACTGGATCCACAGACTCTCTGCTTGAGAAGCCGAAAAAATTTCATCTATAGTGGAATCTTCAATGTCTGACCCGTCAGGACTCAGGTCCGCTTGATCCCCCTGTGGGTCCGAAGAGAGGACCTCTGCATCCGAACACACCGTTCTAGGTGACGGGGATCTAGCCCGTTTGCCACCCGGCAAAGAGCGGGAAATTAAAGCAGTTGACCTTTTCTCTAGCCCACCCAGGGTGGATTCTAGCATTTCTTCCGTAACATAAACGGGAATGGGTTGATTGGGGGCCGCCTCTGCCCCTAGCACCCTCAATGGCTCCTGCACGATGCTGTTCGGTGGTCTATCTGGTGAGTGTGGGACCACTGGAGCCTGGCCCAAATCCTCTGACCCCGATGGAGACCCCTTTACTTTTTTGGCACCTTTTGCAGCCTTAGCTGGTCCTGATCCCTTGGGAGCCATTGCACAACCTTGAGACACCCCTACAGCCAACACCCAACTGTTGTAGCTAGAAGTGAAACATTAATAAGGACAGGCTATGGTAAAAAAAATTCTAAATTTTCATACGCCTGAGAAGGTGGCAATACCGAGGAAAGTCCTGTGAGTATTGCCACACCAATGCCCGTTAGCTGGAGTCCAAGGTTGCACCGACTCAGATACTGCCAGATCTAAGGCTGAGTCCCTTTAAGAAAAAAATCATTTTTTTTTTTTTTCTGGTCAGTGTGGACTAAGTCCAGACCTGAAGATCCAAAAACCACAACTGGGTGTCACTGTTAGCCAGAACTGGCTCAGCTGCGCGCTCTATGTCCTCACTCTCCACTGCTCTCAGGAGGGAATGACCAGCCAGGAAATGCTTTTTTGCTTTATCTGAGACCTGACGCTGCTGGCCCGCCCCCCCCCACGCACGCTGACGCTGTAAAAGGCGGCGCGCACGCGCGCGCGCCCCCGCCCCCCCCACGCTGAAACCAACATGGAGGAAGCAGAGAGCAGAGGAGAAGCCCGGACCAGCGCTCCCAACAGACACCCGGTAAGCCACTAATCTGTGTAGTGCACACATAGAGGAAGCTGTCCCCATAGGCTTCCTAGGAAACAGGAGTTCTGTCAGCACTTCCTCTCTATACACGTGGGGCTGCAGTATCATGCTAACAGGCAAATCTGGGGGGAGTAGAAAAATACATATCTTTAAAAGCATATATATATCTACATGTTATCTGGGTAAACATAAGTACATCCCATCCTGCCTCAAAAGACATAGTGGAGATAGTGGCTGATGCACAAGCATACCATTAGCCAACCCAGAACCCCCAGGGGGATACCTACTGTCGAACCAAGTCCCGCAGGTTCCCTCTTACCTGCTCCACGCCGCAGGGTATTGCATAATGCAAGAGGCCCAGCCTTCCCCCATCTCCGTGGGTATTGTCTTGGACCTTCAGGGACCGGGGTCCTGTGTTAAGGAACCCACACCCCTGGACCTATATAGCATCCTGGCATCAGTAGCGTTTAGTTCTTGGAAGAGACTAAGGCACTGGAGCCCAGAATCCAGCCCTCCAAGGAGAGGCATTATAGGCAAAAACCCCATCCAGCAGGGCCCGGGTACCGTCACCTTGGCTTTGAAGCACTTCGGACGGATCCGGCTAGCTATCCTGGGTCCCGAGACCTCCGAGGGACAGCTAGACGTGACCAACACCTAAGACACTGGCGAAAAAACTAAAGCACTCCCAGTGGGAGGGGGTTATATAGGGAGGAAACTTCCTGTGAAATTGATTACACCAGTGTCCACACCTGAAGGTACCCATATAACCCACGTGTAATGGCTATGCGCTCTGTGTCCCGTGATGTACGATAAAGAAAGTAAAACACTTCCGCGCATGCGCCGAATACATTCGGCGGCGCGGGACGACATGTCTGCTGGTAAGTGTACTAACCAGCAGACATGTCGGGCGGACAGATTCCCACCGGATAGATTTCAAAGCTTGCTTTGAAATCTGTCGGGTGGACAAATCTGTCCGCTAGCCCATACACACGAGCGGAGATGTCTGCTGAAACGGTCCATCGGACCGTTTTCAGCGGACATATCCCCTCGTGTGTACAAGGCCTTACACTTTGGCCCAGATTCATAAAGCAATTACGCCTGTCTAACTGGTGTTAGACAGGAGTAATTTCAAATTTCGCGCGCTGTATCACTAGTTTGAATCCTCAAACCATGATATGGCGGCTTCAGGCTTCGATCCGAGAGGCTTACGTCTTCGTAAGCCTTCGGATCTACGCTGCGATATTTTTGCGGCCGCTGGGAGGAGTGTGCGTCGTTTTCATGCGTCGGAATATGCAAATGTGTTTTTACGGCGATCCACGAAGATACGAGCGGTCTTCGCAATCGCTTACGTCTGTTTTTTTTTACGTACTGTTAGACCAGCTTTTTGCTGGTCTAACGGTGCGTAGCCCATGTTAAGTATGGCCGTCGTTCCCGGGTCGAATTTAAATATTTTTTTTTTTTTGCGTAACTCGTTCGGGAATAGAAATTCCCTTAAACGACGCTACTCAAACAACGAATGACGTAACGACGTGATTTCGCGCAATGCACGGCGGGAAATTTGCAAACGGAGCATGCGCAGTTCGATCGCCGCGGGAACGCGCCTATTTTAAATCCTTCACGCCCCCTACTCGTCTAGATGGATTGCGACGGGAGAAATACACTACGCCGCCGTCGTTTACTGGACAAAATCTACCTGTATTCCACGTAGAGCCAGGTAAAAAACGGCGGCGTAGTGTATTTCTGATACGCTACGAGAATCCAATTCTCTCTGAATCTGGGCCTTTGTTTTTGTGACAACTCCAAAAATTAGAATTTTGCTTTTTTAGTACTGGAGTACTTTAAAAATTAAGTATAATGCTAAATTTGCTGAGAATATAACAATTCTCCCCTGGTCAACCAGGGCCTATGTTTATGGGCATTGTACTGGCATCGGTTTGACATATATTATGAGATACTTCTGAGATTCTACACAGTATTACTATCTCTCAGCACTGCAAAGAACCTCAAAAATGGGAGCTGTCATACTGGACTAATGCCGCATACACACCATCACTTTTCGGCATGAAAAAAAACGTTTTTTTCAGCATGTAGAAAAAACGTAATTTTTCCAACTTCTTCATTAAAAACGATGTTGCCCACACACCGTTGTTTATAAAAAAATGATGAGCAAAGCGTGGTGATGTACAACACGTACGACGGCACTCTAAAGGGAAAGTTCCATTCAAGCTCCCGTCTCATAACTTGCTTCTGAGCATGCGCGGGTTTAAAACGTCGTTTTAGCCCACACACGATCATTTTTTTTACAACCCAAAAAAACTAAATTTTTTAAAACGACATTAAAAAATGCAGCATGCTCGAATTTTTTTTGTTGTCGTTTTTCAGAAGATGAAAAACTATGAAGCCTACACACGATCATTTTAAATGACGTTTTTAAAAACGTCGTTTTTTTTTCATGCCGAAAAGTGATCGTGTGTACGCAGCATAAGTTTGTTTTCAAAATCTCTTTATTAGTTTTCAATTCGTTACAAAACAGTCATCGAACATACATATATTATGCCCTTCAAAAAGCATAAGAGTTTGTATTCCTTTTCTTTCAGTCCTGACGCTTACACAGCTCTGCCAATCAGCACACCCAGGACCCTCTGCTGCAGTTAAAGTGGACCTCCACCTCCTTTAACCACTTAAGACCCGGACCAAAATGCAGGTAAAGGACCTTGCCCCTTTTTGCGATTCGGCAGTGCGTTGTTTTAACTGACAATTGCGCAGTCGTGCGACGTGGCTTCCAAACAAAATTGGCGTCCTTTTTTCCCCACAAATAGAGCTTTCTTTTGGTGGTATTTGATCACATCTGCGTTTTTTATTTTTTGCGCTATAAACAAAAATAGAGCGACAATTTAAAAAAAAATGCAATATTTTTTACTTTTTGCTATAATAAATATCCCCCAAAAATATATAAAAAACATTTTTTTTTCCTCAGTTAAGGCCGATACGTATTCTTCTACGTATTTTTGGTAAAAAAATCGCAATAAGCGTTTATCGGTTGGTTTTCGCAAAATTTATAGCGTTTACAAAATAAGGGATAGTTTTATTGCATTTTTATTAATTATTTTTTTTTACTACTAATAGCGGCGATCAGCGATTTTTTTCGTGACTGCGACAATATGGCGGACACTTCGGACAATTTTGACACATTTTTGGGACAATTGTCATTTTCACAGCAAAAAATGCATTTAAATTGCATTGTTTACTGTGGAAATGACAGTTGCAGTTTGGGAGTTAACCACAGGTGGCGCTGTAGGGGGTGGGTGACCTATGTGTGTGTTTACAACTGTAGGGGGGTGTGGCTGTAGGTGTGACATCATCGATCGCGTCCCCCTATAACAGGGATGACGCGATCGATGCTACGGCCACAGAGAAGCATGGGGAAGCCGTGTTTACACACGGCTCTCCCCATTCTTCCGCTCCAGGGACGGATCGCCGCACTGCAGCGGCGATCGGGTCCGCGAATCCCGCGGTCCCGGTCCTGGAGCTTCGGACCGGGTCACGGGAGCGCGCCGCGGGCGCGCGCCCATGACCCACGGCTGGGTACTAAAATCAACGTATATATACGTTGATGTGCACAGCCGTGCCATTCTGCCGACGTAAATGTGCAGTAGGCGGTCCTTAAGTGGTTAAGAAAGAGAAGTGTTAATATTTCATTTTTTTTAATTAACAAAATGGAAAGTAAATAAACAGAAAATAAATACAAATCAAATCAATATTTGGTGTGACCATTTACAGCAGGGGTGCCCAACCTGTGGCACGGGGGCCACATGTGGCCCGCGGAGCCCTCTGATGTGGCCTGCGACCTCCTGCTCTGGGATGGAATAAAATAGAGTGCTGTTATTAAAGGTAAGTTTATTACTAATATCACAGTGTATATATGGGCATATCTGTTATGCAGTGGTTACTGTGCTGCTTTCAAACTGATCCTGTGGGTTACATGCACTGAGCCATAGACTTCTATTACCTGCGAGTTTGGTGTGCTGAGAGTAAAGTGGTCTCTATAGAGCCGAGTGAGCTGTCATCCACCCGCTCCTCATTGTGACCCGTGACCAGTTACCAGGTCGCTTAACTGGCCCTTACTCCTCAAAAGGTTGGGCACCCCTGATTTACAGTATATATCCCTACTCCGCGCTAAACTTAAACGCACTTAAAATAAAGTGCTTAAAACGGTAATAAACCACCAAAACAAAAGAAAGCACTGCATACTAGCACATTATGACTTACTTATAAAGGGAGCGCTCCCCCAGTGCTTCCTTCTCCACCCAGCCTTCCTTCTGAGTTTACAGGCTCTGGCTGTTTGAATTGACAGAGCCACGATGAGGTGGTGGAAACTGACAGAAACCAATCAGGTGGCACGATATTACTTACCCTATGTCATAAGGATCAGAGGAAGTGGAGTACCCACTGAGCCAGATTCTAAGGCCCCTTTCACATGGGGCAGGGGAGGTGCGGTGGTGGTATAGCGGCGTGATTTTTGGCGCTCCTATACCATCGTATTCACCGCGATATTCGGCTGCTAGCGGTGCGGTTTTAACCCCCGCTAGCGGCCGAAAAAGGGTTAATACCAACGGCAATGCGCCTCTGCAGAGGCGCATTTCCGGCGGTATTACCACGGTTTCCCAATGAGTTCAATGGGAAGTAGCGGAATAGGAGCAGTAAACACCCCGCTCCTATAGCGCTCCAAAGATGCGGCTAGCAGGACTTTTGGAGCGGTCCTGCTAGCGCACCGCTTCAGTGTGAAAGCCTTTTTCGGCTTTCACACTGAAGACTGCAGGACACGATTTTTTCAGGTGGTATAGCAGCGCTATTTTTAGCGCTAAAACACCTGAAAAACGTGTCGGTGTGAAAGGGGCCTTACCATTGGATCACCTTTCAAGCTGTGTTTGCCTGTCTGACATATTAGAGGCAATTTAAAGGTGTTGTAAAGGTCTGTTTTTTATTTTCTAAATAGGTTCCTTTAAGCTAGTGCATTGTTGGTTCACTTACCCTTTCCTTCGATTTCCCTACTAAATGGAGAACCAACAATGCACTAGCTTAAAGGAACCTATTTAGAAAATAAAAGATGAACCTTTACAACCGCTTTAATTTGGTGAGTGTTATGGCCCCATAAATCATATAATATAAGGTCAAACCATTATGCCGCTTACACACAACCGTTTTTCATGGCGCGAAAAATTCCATTTTTTAAATTGGTCATTAAAAACGATCGTGTGTAGGCTCCAGAGAATTTTTCTCGACAAGAAAAATGGGCATTACAAATTTAGAACATGCTTTATTTTTTCTCGTTGTTTTTCTCGTCGTGAAAAAAAGGTTGTGTGTACGCTTTAACGGCGAGGGAAAAAAAACGAATGCTCGAAAGCAAGTTATAAGAAGGGAAATTTGCATAATCAGCCGAAAGGCTGGCGCCATTGAATGGAACTTCCCCTTTATAGTGCCGTTGTACGTGTTGTACGTCACCACGCTTTGCTCAAGCATTTTTTATCACGATCGTGTGTATGCAAGGCAGGCTTTAGAGCAGGGGTGGGCAAACTTTTTGACTTGAGGGCCGCAATGGGTTCACATATTGGACCCGGGGGCCGGACCAAGAGTAGATGGACGGTGTGTATGTGTGAATTAATATAAATTACATTTAAATTTGTAACATTAAATAGTATTTAAATTTAAGGTATAAAAGCATAAAAAGAGTTATTTTACAAAACCCTCACACAGACAGGATACAGGAGATATCAGAGACAGCAGACAGAGATTGCATACAATGATTTTGTACAATCTCACCACTGCCATTTTTGTCTGGAAACTGCTACCTGTGCCTGTCTGACAGCAGAAACCCTGTAATGGTTAACAGCACCATTATACCTAAAATCACTGATAATCCACAGTCCAATTTAAAGCGGATCTCCACCCTAAAGTGAAGATCCGCTGATCCGAACACTCCCCCCCTCCGGTGTCACAATTGACACCTTTCAGGGGGGAGGGGGTGCAGATAGACATGTATCTGCACCCACTTCCGGCCCAGCATTCACGGGCAAAAGACGGGCATTGCATCACATCCCGTCTCCCGCCCGTTGTGTGCTGGGAACACTCAGCTCCCAGCACACAGCTGGAGCCAATTCGCGGGCGCAGCACGACTCGCGCATGCGCCGTAGGGAACCGGGCAGTGAAGCCGCAGCGCTTCACTTCCTGGTTCCCTCACCGTGGATGGAGGGGGGAGCAGCAGGGTGACGAGCGATCGCTCATCCTCTGCTGCGGACGGCGCTGGACTCCAGGACAGGTAAGTGTCCTAATATTAAAAGTCAGCAGCTGCAGTATTTGTTGCTGCTGGCTTTTAATATTTTTTTATTTGTGAACCATCTGCTTTAGCTTTTTTTCTTTTTAAAACTAACACCTGTAATTCTCTACCAGCCCGATTAAAAAAATCTAATCATTCGTCCATAAACACTTTGTCCATAAGAACATCCTGTGGTGATACCTTGATTGTTTAACCACTTAAGACCCGGACCAATACGCTGGTAAATGACCCAAGGTGTTTTTGCGATTCGGCACTGCGTCGCTTTAACAGACAATTGCGCGGTCGTGCGACGTGGCTCCCAAACAAAATTTGCGTCCTTTTCTTCCCACAAATAGAGCTTTCTTTTGGTGGTATTTGATCACCTCTGCGATTTTTATTTTTTGCGCTATATACAAAAATAGAGCGACATTTTTGAAAAAAAAAAAAACACTATTTTTTACTTTTTGTTAAAAAAAAATCAAATAAACTAAATTTTAGTCAAACATTTAGGCCAAAATTTATTTAGCCACATGTCTTTAGTAAAAAAAAAAATCGCAATAAAAAAAAATAGCTACCTAGCGGGAACAGCGACACTAATACAGCGATCAGAAAAATGATCGCTTAGTGACGCTGGCAATAGGGAGTGAAAGGGTTAACTAGGGCGGTGATCAGGGGGTTAAAACTTTATTAGAAGGGGTGGGGGGGCTATCCTGAACCTAACACTAACTGTTTTTTACACTGCCTGTCACACTGACACTAAATGCAGTGATTAGATCACTGCATTCAGTGACACTGTGACAGGGGGGTGGGGGGGGGCGATCACAAGGGGTTAATATGCCTATGTGAGTGTGTGTCAGTGTTGTGTTGGTGCACACTTACTTGTGGTGTCTTCTCTCATCAGCAGCGCTGGGAAACAGCGCTGCGATGAGAGATTACATCATTTCCTCCTTCCTGTGTAAACACAGGAGGAGGAAGTGACAGGATGGGAGCGCGCTCCCATTGGCTGGGAGCGATCGCGGGGGGGCGGGTATTCGCCGACATCCGCCCGCAGATCCCGGATCGCTCCCGGAGCCAGGGGGACCCCCGCACGCCGCGGAGGGGGTCCCGATGGGACCCCCGAACCGCACTTAGGCGGGGACGTAAATTTACGCCCTTGTGCCTGTACGTGCCATTCTGTGGCCGTATATGTGCGTGCGGGGGTCCTTAAGTGGTTAAAAAGTTTATAGCTTCCATGGCAGCACACTGGTTGGAATATAATCAATGCTAAAAAATCTAACAAAAGGACTGAAAAAATCACCTGTTCACTGTTGCACTAAAAAACGGAAAAAAATTAATTCAGTTCTAATACATGAATACCTAATAGCTGCTGCTTGTAAATAAAACAATAATATAAAAACCACACAAAAAAAACAAGTGAATGAACAGCATTGCCTGATCCTATACCTGGGAGAGAGTGGCAGCATGTAATGCCTGTGTCCCTGTATAATGCTTAGACGGCAGCCATCCAGTGTACAAAAGCCGCGCCTCCTCCTCCTCCTTGTCCGTGATAGGGGAACTCAGTTTCCCAGCAGTGAGTTAGTGTTCCGCCTATCACGGACATCCTCTCATCCTCGTCCATGGGAGGAGGATGAGAGGGTGTCCGTGATAAGCAGAACACTGACTCACTTCCCCTATCACAGACGAGGAGGTGGAGGTGCGGCTTTTATACACTGGATGGCTGCCGTCTGAGCATTATACAGGGACACAGGCATTACATGCTGCCACTCTCTCCCAGGTATAGGATCAGGCAACACTGCTCCGCGGGCCAGATTAAAAGGTCCGCCGGGCCTTATACGGCCCGCGGGCCGTAGTTTGCCCATCCCTGCTTTAGAGGAATCACGTCGAGAAAAACGTGGTTGTGTGTACGCGGCATAAGAGTTTCAATTTGTATGCAAGCCCTTGAACTACATGGTTTTTGTAAATCTGAAGACAGAATTATGCAGAAAATCTAATAGTGTGTATGGGGCCTTATACTGCTGGGTGAGGGTTTGTGATCGCGAACAAGCAATGGTGCATTTTGGTGGAAGAGGAATTACGCTGGACACCTGTGTACATGTTTCATTTTGCACTTTGTTTCTACAGTAAATGGATAATATAAACTTGTTTTAAGTGCCCTTTTGTATGGACACTTGATTTATCACAGCACTGCAAGTAATGAGCATTTTTTTGTGCTTATTATTTTTAATTCGTACATTAGTGTGACCACCCTTTTTTAGCCTTTACAACAACATCAATTCTTCTAGGTACACACAGACATCTTGGAGAACTAACCACAAATCTTCTGTGAATGTAGACAGTCTCAGAGCATTCTGTCTCTTTGTGTAATCCCAGACAGACTCAATGAGGTTGAGATGAGGGCTCTGAGGGGGCCAAGCTATCACTTCCAGGACTGTTGTTCTTCTTCATACTTAAGACAGTTCTTAATGACATTGGCTGCATGTTTGGGGTTGTTGTCCTGCTTCAGGATACATTCGTGGGCAATCATATACAATGGGTAAAAAAAAAAGAATCATCCACCTTTAACCACTTCAGCCCCGGACCATTTTGCTGGCCAAAGACCAGAGCACGTTTTGCGATTTGGCACTGTGCCGCTTTAACTGACAATTGTGCAGTTGTGCGACATGGCTCCTGAACAAAATTGACGTCCTCCTTTTTCCCACAAATAGAGCTTTCTTTTGGTGGTATTTGATCACCTCTGCGGTTTTTATTTTCTTGCACTATAAACAAAAATAGAGCGACAATTTTGAAAAAAAAGCAATATTTTTTACTTTTTGCTATAATAAATATCCCCCAAAAATGTATAAAAAAATATGTTTTCCTCAGTTTAGGCCGATATGTATTCTTCTACATATTTTTGGTAAAAAAAATAAAAAAAAATCGCAATAAGCGTTTATTGATTTGCGCAAAATAGGGAATAGTTTTATTGCATTTTTATAAAAAAAATATTTTTTACCAGTAAAGGCAGCAATCAACGATTTTTATTGTGAATGCGACATTATGGCGGACACATCTGACACTTTTGGCACTATTTTGGGACCATTGACATTTATACAGCAATCAGTGCTATAAAAATGCACCAATTATTGTGTAAATGTGACTGGCAGTGAAGGGGTTAACCTGTAGGGGCGTTGAAGGGGTTACGTGTGACCTAGGGATGTGTTCCGTGTGGGGGCAGGGTTACATGTGACACAACACTGATAACCGCTCCCGATCACAGGGAGCTGTGATCAGTGTCCTGTCACTAAGCAGAACTGGGAAATGCTTGTTTACATCAGCTGAATAAAACAAAAGACGTGTGTCTTCATTTCAGGCTGCAAAGCAACAAACGTAATTATTTTAAATGGAGGCGATTATTTTCTATACTCACTGTACCTTCCTGATGGTATGACATAATGGGTAAGTTTTTGCCTGTAGTTCTCAGCATTTAGGACACCATTGATCCTGAGCAAATCTCCAACTTTATTAGCAGGAATGCAGCCCGGAACTTGCTTCACCGTTGCCTGCAGACATTCATTATTGTAATGGTGTCCAGCCCTTTGCAAACAAACTGCTTCACAGCCAAAGATTTAATATTTTAACTCATCAGTCCAGAGCACTTTTTGCCATGTTTCTTACATAACTGTACAACCATGTACCTTTTTCTTCATGATTAGCCTTTTTATGTTGCCTCTGTGCTGCTTTGCCTACTCTTCCTGGCCACCATTTTCAAAACTAATATCGTCTGTGGCCTACTTATAGGTTTCAAATTTTGACTCATCAGTCTAGAGCACATGCTGCCATTTTTCTCACTCCTCAGTTTCTATGTTTTTGTGCATAATTGAGTCACTTAGCCTTGTATACATGTCCTATGCAAAAAAATATAGGAACTGGGGTGCAAAAAAAATGGCAGCAGGTGCTCTGAACTGATGAGTCAAAATGTTTAATATTTGGCTGTAGTCCGAGGCAGCTTGTTCATTAACCCCTTACATACAGGGCATTTTCACCCCCTTCCTGCCCAGACCAATTTTTAGTTTTCAGCGCTGTTGCACTTTGAATGACAATTGCGCGGTCAGGCAACACTGTACCCAAATTAAATCGTTATGTTTTTTTCCCCACACAAATAGAGCTTTCGTTTGGTGGTATTTGATCATCTCTGCGGTTTTTATTTTTTGCGCTATAAACAAAAGAAGAGCGACAATTTAAAAAAAAACACAATATTTTTTCCTTTTTACTTAATACATCTCACAATATTTTTTTTAAAAAAAAACGTTTTTTCCCCTCAGTTTAGACCGATACGTATTCTACGTATTTTTGGTAAAAAAAAAAACGCAATAATCGTATATTGATTGGTTTGCGCAAAAGTTATAGCGTCTACAAAATAGGTGATACATTTATGGCATTTTTATTTTATTTTTTTTACTAGTAATGGCGGGGATCTGCGTTTTTTTTTTTTTTTGTGACCGTGACGTTGCGGCGGACATATCGGACACTTTTGACACATTTTTGGGACCGTTCACATTTACACAACGATTAGTGCTATAAAACTGCACTGATTACTGTGTAAATGTGACTGGCAGGGAAGGGGTTAACACTAGGGGGCGCTGAAGGGGTTAAAATGTGTCCTAAAGTATGTTCTAACTGTAGGGGGAGGGGGACTCACAGGGGGAGGAGATCGATGTGTGTTCCTCTGTACTGGGAACACACATCAGTCTCCTCACCGCTGACAGGAGGTGGATCTGTGTGTTTACACACACAGATCCACACTCCTGACGTGATTGCCGGAAATCGCGGGTGCCCGGCGGCAATCACGGCCGTCGGGCACGCGCGCGGGACCGCGAGTGGTGCCTAGAACGCCGTGAAGACTGGACGTTGTGCAACGTCCAGTCTCATCGGCGAGGGGATCGCCATGACGCGATTCCCCTATGGGCTGGTAAGGAAGCGGTTAAGGGCTGAAGAGCGATACAATAATGAGTGTCTGCAGTCAACAGTGAAACATTGTGGAGAGTCCTGGCACGTTTGGGGCTGTTTGGATTGGAACACAGCAGTGGCAGCGGTGGAGGAAATTTGAGCAGAATGGCAACAGTGGTGTGAAGAGAGTAGAGCAGGTTGGTGACAGTGGTGGAGACTGGAGCTAAGCATTGACAGTAGTGGAGGATACTGGAGCGGAGCATGACAGCATTGGAAGAGACTGGAGTGGAGGAGAAAAACCATGAAGAGAGCTGTGACAGTTGCATGAAGAGAGTCGAGCAGAGTGGCGACAGTGGTGGAGGAGACTGGTATAGAGCAGTGAGCAGAGCAGTTACAGCAGTACAGAAAAATGGAGCAGAGTGGTTGACAGTTAAGGAGGAGATTGGAACAGAACCATGACAACCATGTGAGAAGACTGAAGCAGAATGATAGCAGCAGTGCAAGGATCTTGCAGCAAGGCAGTGACAGCAGTGTGAGGAGATTGGCACAGAGCCATGAGCAGAGCAGATATAGCGTTGGTGGAGATTGAAGCAAAGTGGTGGCATTTAAGGCAAATAGTGCAATAAATAAACTTAAATATAATTAATTTCTATTAAAAAATAAATAAATTACACCAGCACCTCCAGGCCAATAATGCCATGTTGTACTAAGCCAGGCTGCTGAGTGATAGCAAGAGACAGGACCAATTTTTTTAAATCAGCTGCGGATGCTTCCAATTGGCTGGATGCAAATGATCACGTTTCGGGAAGCCAGAAGACGTGTGGAAGAGGCATATTGATTATTGGGTGCAGGAGTACCAACCACTTAATTGCCAAGTCGATCCATGACTGTCATACTAATGGAAAAGCGAGCAAGTGTCCTTCATGTGTGTAGCGGATGGTTGCTACTAGTTACTAATATCCACCATATGACCCTGATGCTAGACCTCCATATATCACTCTCGGATACAATGAACAGTCATTTGAATGGTTTTGTTTTTTTGTTTATTGGGGGATATAACTTGAATGGGGAAAGGGGATATGGGATGCCCATAGATCAGATCACTTTGCCATCATAGAATGGATTGCCATTTAAGAATGGATTGAGCTTTTGAAGAATTAAAAGACTCTACTAATCAGAGTCACTTCCCCTGCATAGCTCATGCAGACTATTGCTTCTCCCCTGCATTAACTCATGCAGACTGTTAGGCCTCGTACACACGATCAAATTTGTCCGCTGAAAACGGTCCGATGGACCGTTTCAGCAGACATCTCCGATCGTGTGTATGGGCTAGCGGACAGATTTGTCCACCCGACAGATTTCAAAGCATGCTTTGAAATCTATCCGGTGGGAATCTGTCCGCCCGACATGTCTGCTGGTTAGTACACTTACCAGCAGACACGTCGTCCCGCTCCGCCGCCGCACCGCCGCCGAATGGATTCGGCGCATGCGCGGAAGTGTTTTACTTCCTGGTGCGGTGACGTGGCGGCGTCAACGTCACCGCCACGTCAGCGCGCTCTCTGCTGGCGGGGATGTTGGTTTGCTCGTGTGTACACGCGAGCAAACCAAAATCCCAGCAGACAGATTTGTTCAAATCTGTCGGACGGACAGATTTGAACAAATCTGTCCGCTCGTGTGTATGGGGCCTAACTCTCAGGACTCCTCTCCTCCTGCACAAACTTCACTGTGAACTATTAGACCCCTTTCACACTGAGGAGTTTTTCAGGCGGTACAGCGCTAAAAATAGCGCTGCTATACCGCCTAAAAAACTCCTTCACTGCCTACTCAATGTGAAATCCCGAGGGCTTTCACACTGAGGTGATGCACTGGCGGGATAGAGAAAAATCTCCTGTCAGCAGCATCTTTGGAGCGGCGTTGTATACCGCTCCTTCCCATTTGAAACAATGGGAAAACGCGACAATACCGCCCGCAAGAGGCGTATTGCGAGCGGTATCAACCCCCGCTAGCAGCCGATTCCCGCGGCAATTTCGGCGGGATAGCGCTGCCATTTTTAGCGGCGCTATACCACCACCGCGGCTCCCGCTCCAATGTGAAAGGGGCCTTAGTCTTTCTGCCTCATCTTCACTTCACATAAAGCAAGGGTGTCAAACTCATTTTCCTTGTGGGCCGCATCAGCATTATGATTGCCCTCAAAAGGGCCTGTTGTGTCTGTAAGATTAGATGTCCAGCACATCCCCTCCCCTTACATTAGATATCAAGAGCCATCCCACCATCAGAAGTTGAAACACAAGGACGTGCTGAGAAAAATGAAGTTCAATGCTTCCAAACATGGGTCGACTTGATTCTGAGCATGCATGGATTTTTAACCAATGGACATGCCCACAGATGTTTTTTTTTCTAACCATTAGAAAAATTAAAAAAAAAGTTCCTAGTTTTTTCATCGATGGATAAAAACCGATGGGGCCCACACACGATCGGTTCGTCTGAAGAAAACGGTCCATCAGACCGTTTTCATCAGACGAACCAATCGTGTATACGCGGCATTAGTAGGCCAGGCCAGGGACCTGCAGTACCCTTTATTGCCATCTAGTTGATTAGCAAATTAGTTGGTGGACTACTGATCCGAGCTAGCCCGACTTGCAAATCCTGCGCCCGCAGGCCACATCGATTTGGCACAAAACCCTGCAGTCTCTCCTCTGGCCTTGCACCCAGCTCCCCTGACATGCCTCTTCCAGGTATACACTGCATCACACTCACCAACCTTCTCCTGCCCTAAATCCATAGTGAAAAACTTAACCGGACATGCGTTCTGATAACTTCTCCAGCGCCTCTGTTCCAGAATACCCCCTCCATGACCATGCAAGGACAAGGCACCCTCCCAGGCTCCTCGCCAACCCCCCTTAGATGGGGTTGGGCCTCCTGCTGTGATCTAGCTCTCCATTCTCCATGTCTCCCAGCCGAAAAACTCCCTCCAGTGGGCTGGACCTGAGCTTATGAAGGAGGCTCGCCCCTTGTGAATTCCAAGTGGGGATTAGTCAGGGCTCCTCACATGAGCTCCCTGTCACTCCAGTCCTCTGCCCTGCCCCTCTTCCAGAACTCTTGACTAGAGGTATCTCTAATCACTCTCAATTCAGTTAAATGTTAAACCTGCCACTACTCTACCGAGAGCCCCATGGGAGCTTAATGCTTTCTGGCTGAATTTTTTTTTTTTTTAAAGATTTTTATTTGCCAGATGTACATACACAAGAAGTTGTAGACAAGGTACAGTTCCAAGCAGGTAAAACAATACAGTAAGCCAATATAGAGCCCTTTACCCTTCCAAATTCTAGGTACAGTATATTCTTTAAAAAAATAAAAATAAATAGCTATTTGTACTAAAGAAAAACCAAAATCGCAAGCACCACATGTGCTCGTAAAAAAGAAACATAATAACCTAAATTTCACATAACAACGGAGGTAAAGTTCCCCCAGTCCTGTTTGTGCAGTGTGCTGTTATTCTATCACTCCCAAACTGTCACATTTCCCTCACCCAAGTCATAACAATTACCCATCTGATAATAGCAGAGAGAAATATATATATATATATATATATATATATATATATAAAAATATAAGAAAATATATTTCCTCTCAATTGTCAGTTTGTACCGTATCCTCAGAATCAATCCATCGTCCCCAAACTTTATGACATTTCTTAAGGCAGCCCCTGAACTCATACGTCATTTTATACAATGTGACATTGGCATTGACAAGGCCTTTCCAGGCATCTAGTGTGAGACATTCTCTCTTAATCCAGTTGAGAACAATTAGCTTTCTGACATAGTAAAACAGCAGTCTCAGTAGTGTTCGTGTAGTATTACTCATAACCTCATCCTCGATAACACCGAGGAGTCCCAACAGTGGGCTACAGATATTTGGCAGGTCAAATGTGTCAGCAATAAACTGGGTCACTTGCGACCATAGGGGCCGTATCCTATTACAATCCCAGACCATGTGTAGAAAGGTTCCTTCTGCAATTAAACATTTATGACAGGTGGGGTTATCTTTCCTTCCCATTTTATACAGCCTTAATGGAGTATAGTACATTTGGTGCAAATATCTAAGTTGTATTAATTTGTCTCTAGCGGAGATAACTGTGGGCGTATAAGATGTCAACACCTCCCCCCATTGCTCCTCCGTAAACTCTGGAATAATATTGTTCCACCTCTCTCTAAGTTTCTTCTCCCTTGGGTTTATTCTATCCATGAGTGAGCTATAGTAGATAGAGATCAATTTAGTGTGTTCAGGAGCCATAAGGAGCCTTTCCAGTTTAGAGTTTTCAAGTAGTACCCGTCCTGTCCCAAATTGAGCAAGAGCAGCATGTTGCAGTCTGGTGTACTGAAATGCCCAGGAGTCGGGAACATCTAGGTCCCTACATATTTGTGCAAATGTTTTTAGTTCCCCATTATCGTATAGTTGGTGAAGATATGTGAGCCCGAATTTTGCCCACCTATATCCATCCTCCAGATGAAAAAACTCCCTTAAACAGGGGTTGAACCACAGCGGGGCATTGGGTGAAAGGTGCAGAGGGGTGTCGGCTATATGTTTTATACAAATCCCCAGAATACGCTTAGCAGAGCCAAGCATCTCCCTGCTCCCCACTGTAGGCACCTCTCCTCTAAAGAAAAAGTTCAACAAAGCTTCGTAGGACGTTGCCACAGCTGCTTCAACCGCAACAGCAGCATTGTTCAACTGTGGAAACATGCGCCAATGTAAATGAACTAGCTGCGAGGCCAAATAATAGAGGTACAGATCAGGCACCGCTAGAACTCCCCTCCCAACCGGCAGTTGTAGGATTTCCAGGGAAACTCTAGCTGCTCCAGCTCCCCATAGGAAGGATGATAGCAGGGAGTTAATGTGGCAAAACGTTTTTTTTTTTAGGAATATAAATTGGGGCATTAGAGAGCACATATAGGAATTTTGGCAAAAAAATCATTTTAAATAGATTAGCTCTACCCAGCAACGTGAGTGGGAGGTCCTTCCATTTCTGGATCCTGTCACTAAAAGACCTAATGATAGGCCATAGATTCAATTCTGCAAACAAAGTTACCGGCAATCTCACAGTAATGCCCAAATATTTAAACTGGGGGACTACCGCCAGAGGGCACTGAACAGGGAGTATAAGGTTAGGTTGAGGATCTGAAAGGTGTTTGATATAAGACCATTTACTCGAATACTAGCACAGGGTTCTTTGTACAATAGTTTAACCCAGGAAACAAATTTCGGTCCAAAGCCCAGCTTCACAAGAAGAGCAAAGAGATAGTCCCATTCCACTGAGTCGAACGCTTTTTTAGTGTCTAATGATGCCATCACTCTCTTGTCTGAATTCTCATGTTGAATCTGCAAGTTAACATATAGCCTTCTAAGGTTCATTTGGGTACATCTGCCGGGTATAAATCCTGTCTGGTCTGAGTTAATTAATTTGAGAATCACCGATTGCAATCTACCTGCCAAAATTTTGACATCCGAATTGATCAAAGAGATTGGTCTATAGGATTCACATTCTTGTGGATCCTTCCCCGGCTTGGGAATTACCACAATCAGGGCTTCACGCATAGATTCTGGGAGTATCCCCTCTTTTTCTGCTGCTGCAAAGACTCTCTGTAAACGTGGCGCCAAGATCTCTCTATGTAATTGGTACCAGTCGGCCAGAAACCCATCAAGTCCGGGCGACTTACCAGGTTTGAAAGAAGAGATAGCGTCACATATTTCTTCCTGTGTTATAGAGTGCTCCAATTTAGCACCGTCCTCTGAAGTCAGGGAGGGTAATGTCACGGTATCTAGATAGGAAGACAGCTCCGAGTCTGTATGTCGGGTCTGGGACTGATAAAGGTTCTCGTAGAATTTCAGAAACATGTCTAGAATACCAGGAGAATCTCGTACTACTTCCCCATTGGATCGTCTGTGTTGTAAGACAGTAATTGGAGTATAGAGCGGTCGTGCCAAGAATGCTAGTAGACGACCACTCTTATCTCCAAATTCAAAAAAAGATCTAGTCTGACGTAGTTGCTGTTTTGTCGTTCGTTCAGTCAAAAGTAATCTATACTGTCTCGTCTGGTCCTGCCAAAGTCGATAAGTAACAGGGGTTCGGTCCTGAATATACCTCTGTTCAGCACTAGTCACCTTAATTCCTGCATTTCATATATCCGAATTTAAAGCTTTAGAGAAATCACTCTTTAGTAAACACCCCTCTCATAGTTGCCTTAAAAGCCTCCCACTGATTATGAATTGAGGCGTCCGCCCCGTTCTCCCTCCAGTAGTGGTCAATGGCGGTCTTACATGTGATGGTAATAAATTCTTCTTGCAGCCACCTCACATTCATACGCCAGTGCCTCCTCCCTTTTGGAGCACCAAGGCCTTTTTGGCCAGAAGGGAGCAATCAGAATCAGACTGGTGTTCTCTTCCCTGAATTTCCCCAACACTAGTGGAATTAGGAGAAAGGGCGGAAAAGCATAACACAGATGGTAGTCCCATTGGTAGGCTAGAGCATCTGTGCCTATTGCTTGGTCTCCCCTGTGCAGGGAAAATAATTCTTGGACCTTGGTATTCTGTTGGCTGGCAAAAAGATCCACTTGAGGATGACCCCATTTCCCTGTGATCATATTGAATATCTCCTGATTTAGGCTCCATTCTGCCTCTTTTACTCTCCTTCTGCTCAACGGGTCTGCCAGTAGATTTTAAGACCCTTTTAGGTGAATTGCTGATAGGGAGATTACGTTTCGTTCTGCCCATGCTAGTAGCTGGTTGGCTAGTTCCATCAGCCCCTGGCTCCTGGTCCCTCCTTGCTTGGTCACGTAGGCTACAGCAGTTGTATTGTCTGATAAGACCTGTACATGACAACCCCTCAGTATTTGTTGAAAGGCCAGGAGTCCCATGAAAATGGCTCTTAGTTCTCGCCAATTTGATGACCTCCTTGCTTCCACCTTGGACCAAGAAAAAAAAAATGCAGATCGCCGACATTACTAGTAAAAAAAAATCAATAAATAAATAATAAAAATGACATAAAACTACCCCCTATTTTGTACATTCTATTACTTTTGCGCTAACCAATCAATATTTATTGCAATTTTTTTTTTTTTACCAAAAATATGTAGAATAATATATATCGGCCAAAACTGAGTATTTTTTTTTGATTGGATATTACTATAGCAAAAAGTAAAAGATAGTGTTTTTTTCTAAATTGTTGCACTTTTTTTGTTTCCAGCACAAAAAATCAAAATCAAATACCGCCAAAAGAAAGCTCTATTTGTGGGAAAAGAAAGGACATCAATTTTGTTTGGGTACGTCGCACGACCGTGTAATTGAAAATTAAAGTGACGCAGTGCCGTATCGCAAAAAATGGCCCGGTAATTGAGCAGCCAAATCTTGAGGGGCTGAAGTGGTTTAAAGCATTCCTAGGAGGCTTATTTATAACTAAGCTTGACGCCATTAAAAGAAATACCAATGAACAAAGGGAGCAGGCTGCTCAGCTGGTGCGACATCTGGCAGCGAAGTACATTGCAAACTCAGCAGAGGGTACTAGAGAAGTCTGAATAGCAGCTCAGGCCTGGAAGATTTGGCTGCTCAATGACCATGCCATTTTTTGCGATACGGCACTGCGTTGCTTTAACTGACAATTGCACAGTTGTGTGGGGTTGTACCCAAACAAAATTGATGTCCTTTTTTCCCCCTCACAAATAGAGCTTTCTTTTGGTGGCATTTGATCACCTCTGCAGTTTTCTATTTTTTGCGCTATAAACAAAAAAAAGCGACTATTTTGAAAAAAAAAAGAAAAACACAATATTTTGTACTTTTTGCTATAATAATTTTTTACTAGTAATGGCGGCGATCTGCAATTTTTTTCGGGACTGCGACACTATAGCGGACACCATTGGCATTTATACGGTGATCAGTGCTATAAAAATGCACCGATTACTGTGTAAATGTCACTGGCAGGCAAGGGGTTAACACTAGGGGGTTATCAAGGGGTTAACCGTGTTCCCTAGTGTGTGTTCTAACTGTATGGGGGATGGAAGGGACTGGAGGAATTGACAGATCGTGGTTTCTAGCTTGTAGGAACTCATGATCTGCCTTTCCTCTCCTCACACACACACGTCCGTTCTGCCTCTTGGCAGTGCCTTCCAGATCCTATGACATGGGCCACTATAGTTTTATTGCTTAAACCGGAAAAGGATCCTATGGACCCGGGCTACTATAGGCCGATTTCTCTATTGCAAACAGACATAACATTTTTGGCAAAGGTGCTGGCCCTGAGACTTTATAAGGCGAGATTCAAAAAGACCCCAGATCTCACATTTACACAAAAATGCAAAAAAATCCCCTTCAGGAGCATTGGGCAGAAGTGAGATTTGAGGCCGTTTCCTTAACGGGGGGTCATCTTTCCCTCACTCGGCATTCAGCCTGTGAGGGAAGAGGACCCGATCGCTTCCACCGCTACCGATGGCTCTGGTAAGCGGAGATGACCCTCCCATCCCAATAAAGTCCCCTGCAGAGACCACTTTTATCTGAAAGCCGACCGCCCACTGAAGAAGAGGATACTGGGGTTACTGCAGCTAGCTGCTGCCATAACAACGGTATTCCTCTACAAACAGCCGCCGTATATTGACGGTGGGCGGTTGGCAAGTGGTTAAAAGATGTGCACAAATGCTAGATGTCTAGTTAGTTAAATGGGAGAACTAGAAATTCCCTCACATGAGAATTTTGACTTTGTGGGAATATCAGAAATGGTTTGAGAACTAATTTGACTGGCTTTTAGCTGTTATGGGGTACTCCCTGTATTAGAGAGCCAAGGTGGGTGGAAGAGGGCGATGGGTATGTTTTATATGAAGAGCGATTTCACAGCGAATATGAGGAATGACATTGCTAACAAAGTTGGTGAGGAAGTAAGGTCTTTGTGGTTGAAGCTTCCAATGGGCTAAACCAGGGGTGCCCAACCTTTTGAAGAGCGAGGGCCACTGAAGCGACTTGGTGACCGGTCGCGGGCCAAAACCAGTGGAATGGGTGGATGACAGGTCTGTGTCCATGCTGAATATGCTGAACGGACAGAGACACAGCCCACGCTATTCTATGTGCCCTCCAATTCAATCAGCCCAGATGAAAATGTTCGGATCCCCTTCTGTTTTTTCTGTTTTTTTAGTGGATTGGATTGGAGGTAAGTGGGGGTAAATGAACATGTGAATGTGAATGGAGGGTCCGATTGCGTCCTAAGGCTGCTTTCACACTGATGCACCACATGCACCTATGGCTTTCCTGCAGATTAGCTCCACTTTGTCATAGACTTCTATTATATCCTGCAGGTGTGGTGCACTTTCTGAAAGCGCACCAAACCCGCAGGTAATAACAGAAGTCTATGGCTAACTGCACTAATTTCAGTAATAAACGTACCTTTTAGTAACAATCTTCCATTCAGTTTTTCCCAGCTGTCGCTGTCCCAGGCAGAGTACATTTGGTATCGATTGTGACAGGAGCTGGTGCTATACAGGAAGCATCAGCTTATGTGGCTCTGCTCTGCAGCTGCTTGCTTTCTCTTCATTCACAACACCGATGTCCTGGGATGACGGGTCAGCAACCTGCGATTTGGGCTTGCCAAACCACCATCCCACTGGTTGGGCACCCCTGGGCTAAACAAACAGTAACTTAGTTGTGGGTGCATGCTATAAGCCCCCCAACATTAAGGTGGAGGAGGAGACCCATCTACTTTGACAGTTAGAGATGGTGGGGAGGCAGGGTGATGTTATAATCATAGGGGAATTCTGATATTAACTGAGCACTGATGGAACTGATCACTCAACTAAGGGACGTCATTTATTAAATGTAAAGCAATATCTTAGATCAAATGGTGGAAGTCACAACTAGAGAAAGCTCTGCTGGACCTAATTACAAATAACACTGAGCCGATTGCAGATGTGGAAGTGATAATTTAGGTAACAGTGATAACAGAGTAATTACATTTGCCAAAAATTATAGGAAAGGGACACATGAGGAGAGGACAAGAAAAATACATTTGAAAAGAGACAACTTTAATAAGTTGTGACCTACTACATGACACTAAATGGGATCAAATTCTTCCAAAAAAGAACACTAAAGAGAAGTGGCAGTAAACAACAGTATTCCTTAGGGCATTCCACTAAGCAACAAATATAAATGAACAAAAGATAAACCTGAGTGTTTATACACTAATATAAAAGCATATTAACAAGTCCATTTGAAGGCCACGCTCTTATAGCTTGGCTAACACATTTCGAAGCAGCACCTCTTCATCAGAGCCAACTCTTGCTGTGGAAAAGACATAATCACTGAATTATATGACAGCTTCAGTGATATCCAAATCATATAATAGTCAATGGAAAGTGCAGGTGTATCTTAAATGCAAAAGTACAAAATTTAACTCCTATGAAATAAAATGAACAATGACAGGGTTTACTTTCTTTATTAAAAAAAAAAAAAAGTGTAAATATATTATATCTTATTTGAGATTTTCTCCAAAGATCTTACATTTTCAAAACTTTTAGGCTGGGTTCACAGTCACACAACGGCTCACAGCAGAAGTTTGGTGCATCTCCATTTACTATTTCAGCCCAAATTTTGGGCTGAATTCAGACCTGAAACAGGCTAAAAGATGCACAGGGCTCCTGTGCAATTCGCACGGGAGCCGATGCGGAGATGTGTGGACCGGCTCCATAGAGAGCTGGTCACAACCTCCTGCTATGCGAATTGGATGCATAGAAACCTGTATCCAATTCGTAATAGTGTGAACCCAGCCTTACTGGAATTTCCATATATAAAGAAATTAAATAAGTAAATGGCATAAGTATGTCATACATAAAAAAAGGAAAAAGAAAATGTACACAGTATAACATCTGTATAAAATTAGGCTGGCCTCAAACAAAACAAAAAAACCTGTACATATGTACAAGTACATATACAGTTCTTTTTTTAAAGAAAGCAAAAAAATAAAATAAAAATGTAGTCAGTGGGTCGTATGCTTAAAGAAGAAGTCCAGCCTTAGGAGAAGCCCAGAAAAAAAAAAGCTAAGGGTCACAGGAGTGCAATTTGTTTTGCCCTCCTGTGACCTGTTTTCAGCGCAGAGCGGTCTGAAGTCCGTTCTCCGCTAATGTCACTGCCATCAGTCGGAGCAGCGCGTCATTGTGACTTCCCAAGTCGGGATCCGCCAGCTGCCCCGATTGATGGCAGTCTCAGCGAGCCGCTGAGACAGCCTCTCCCCGCCCCTTCCACGGCTCAGCGCTCCAATGAGCGTGGAGAAGCAGAGCGGAAAGAGGCTGACTGCCAGTCAGCCTCTTTCCTCTCAGGGATCTGTGAGAACCAAGCCAACGGCAATGTTCGGTGGCTTGGTTCTCAGTGCACAGACGGCAGGGGACAGATGGAGCATCCACCGAGGTAAGTATATAACTAAAATAAAAAAGAAAACCATACTTCTCCTTTAACACATCCACAAGCATTGTTGTTTCCGCATATGAGATTAGTTTACAAAGGTTCCCTTTAATTTTTGGAAAACACCCAGTAAGGATCAAAATAAATAAAATACCAATATATATAGCAAATGCATAATGTGTGATTTGTATTATCTATGCATCCAAATTGCACTGAAAACAATCAAATATTAGCTACTTTGCATAAATTCATTAGGGAAACAAACAGGTTATTCGGTGAAAGTGTTAGAATCCATTCACACTTTTACGATTTGTCATGTGACTTTGGACATCAAAGTTACAAGACAAAATGGCACAGCATTCTTTTCAATTGCGCCTGTTCAAAATCAGTGAGACTTAGGCCGCGTACACACGATCAAATCTGTCTGTTGGAAACGGTCTGCTAGACCGTCCCAGCAGACAGATTAGATCGTGTGTACGGGCGAGCCTAAGGATTTGGCCACCCGACAGATTTCAAAGCATGCTTTGAAATCTATCGGGTGGGAACCCGTCCGCCCTACATGTCTGCTGGTTAGTACACTTACCAGCAGACATGTCGTCTCGCACCGGCGCCGAATGGATTCGGCGCATGCGCGGAAGTGTTTTACTTCCTGGTGCGGTGACGTGGCGGCGTCAACGTCACCGCCACGTCACCGAAACGTCAGCGTGCCGTCTGCTGGCGGGGATTTTGGTTTGCTCGTGTGTACACGCGACGTGACAGATTTGTTCAAATCGGTCGGACAGACTGTTTTGAACAAATCTATTGCCTCGTGTGTACGAGGCCTTAAAGTTGCAGCAACTTTGGAAAGGTTCGACTTTTGATGCAACTTTGATTTAAAGAATGTAAAGTCATGCAACTTTGGAGAAGCGCTAATGCGAAAAGAGCCCTATTAGTTTAAAATTGCGCGCATCGTAATTTTTTTTAGTACATAAATTTTCTACAAAGATATCAATGAGTGATTTTGGTTTCCACATCTGTTCTGCAATCTGTGTTTCTTCATGTTGCAATGATCCTTATATTTATAAAGATGATACAGAAAACCGAATACACGTAGCAATGAGCAGAATTTACTGTGTTAAAAAAAAAAAAAAAAAAGAGATAAAACCAATTAGTTTACTTGCATAGCATAAACCAACACGCAGGTGAATAAAAATTATAACACTTAAAACATTTCAAGGTAAAAAATACAATTTTCATTCATGAACACTTGATTTATTCACATTTACGTATAAATATATGCTCAGTTTTGGATAAAGTGGGAAAGGGTTAGAACACCTCTTGGCTTTTTACTGCTATCTGGGACGCCATAAGGGCTCATTCACACTTTCGCCAGCCCTTGCCATCCCTCTGAAATGGTGATGGATCATTTTTCAGAGGGTGTTCGACATGTGGCTGGGAGGTGATATCTTGCTTCCTACCTTGCTGCACTACCATGCAAAAACTGCTTAAATGGCTCATATTCAGTGACAATACTGCCTGCTGAATGCAACGGGGGTATCAGTCTTGAAGCAAAGTACTGCACCATTTACAAGTTACGGGGGTGGTAAAATTTGTGGCTCCTGAGTGTGAACTAGGTCTTGGAGATTTTACCTCACTTTTAGCATGTTGAAACCATATTCATTGGGACAAAAAAGTAACAGCAATACAAGCCACACTCAAATATATACGTTTAGTAGAATTAAGTTTAGGCCCACTGTTATTGTTTTATTACCATTTGTGACCCTGTTGCCAATTCTTCCTCACAACTTGGTGAAACTGCTGTTACTGTGACTCTGCTACAGAGCACTAAACAGCAGTAAAAATATGCTGATTACTATGTTCGTAAAAAAAAAAAAATGTTAGTAAAATAAGAGTTAAAATTGCCACAGCCGCAAAGTAGAACATCGCAGCTGCAGCATGTGTACAGACCCATCTGGCTGTAATGTTGGAATTTAGGTGGGCAGCTGTCTATTTTTACTGCCCCAAAACCACTCGTATGAAAAGAGCCCTGAAAGTCTGTGGATGGGAGAACTGTCCCTGAAAATCGGCTGGCTTCAGCTATGTGCCTGCGTGTGACAGTGCCCAGAAGTCTCCATTGTCAAGTATCAATTATCTTCGATTCTAATAGGAGTTTGCTATATTTCAAGTTGTCACTAAGAAAAAAAAAATGCAAACCTAAGTGCCAGTGCAGTCCCGTGCATTTTTAATCTGCATCAAAAATGCATGGACAGTAGTTACCATGGATTCCAATGACCCTAGTTCACACCAGCACACTGCGTTCCACTGCAGTCAACAAAAGTACAACATGCTACATTTTTTTCTGCATGGAACGCAAACATGCATCATAAACACAAGGGAATGTGTTGTTTTTGCCAGTAATTTCTGTGGGTTATTAGAAGTCGTCAGCTGCTGGCATCCTAACAACCAGTAACTCACCCCTGCTGTCAGCATTAGAAAGCCTTCGGGTGGCGGCTCCTAACAACCAACAGAATGTGCAACCAAAAACTTTTTTTTTTTGGTGCTGCTCTTGAGGGAGCAAAAAAAAATAAAAAAACAAGAAACTTTGGCACAAAAAATTAAAAAAAAAAAAGGTATTGGAATGCATTGAAAATACATAAACATACATTTAGAAACACATCTAGATTTCAAAAGCATAGTGTGAACAGTCCTAAAAAAAAGTTGTGGGGGGTTGACAACCTTGCTGACATAAGAGGGGTATCTGAAGCCTTAGAAGTGCATATTTGTATATTTGAAATCCTCTATGGCAGTGGTTCTCAAGCTGGGGGTCAAATGATGATTTGCCAGGGGTCACCAAATCCTGGGCTGTTACTGAAGCCCACACTGTTCTCCCAGGAAGGGAGATAAGAGGGGGAGGAACAAAGAAAAACGGGAGAGAAGGGGGGGGGGGAAGAGAGAGCAAGAAAGACAGTAAGAGGGAGGGATGGGGGAAAAAAAGGGATTTTTAAATACAGCTTACCTGTAAAATCCTTTTCTTGGAGTACATCACGGGACACAGAGCGGCATATTCATTACTATATGGGTTATATGGAGTACCTTCAGGTGTGGACACTGGCAATCTCAAACAGGAAGTCCCCTCCCTATATAACCCCCTCCCCTAGAGGGAGTCCCTCAGTTTTGTAGCAAGCAGTATGCCTCCCAAAATGGTCACCCAAAAGAGGGGTGGGAGCTCTGTGTCCCGTGATGTACTCCAAGAAAAGGATTTTACAGGTAAGCTGTATTTAAAAATCCCTTTTTCTTTCTCGTACATCACGGGACACAGAGCGGCATATTCATTACTATATGGGATGTCCGAAAGCAATGCTTTAATGAGGGGAGGGAGACATCTTCCAAAGAAGGATTTAATTTTAGAGGTATACTCAGATACTAGTAAATCCAACTTAAACGAGAAATGTAAATCTCAAATCAAATCAAGGGAGCCCCCTCAGATCCTGAGGAGCTTGAATCGCGGCCTGTAGTACTGACTGCCCAAAGGCTGTATCCGCATTCCTTCTTACGTCCACTTGATAAAATTTTGTAAACGTGTGGACTGATGACTACGTTGCTGCCTTGCATATTCGAGCCATAGAGATCTGATGATGTGCTGCCCAGGAGGTGCCCCTGGCCCTGGTAGAATGGGCCTTTACCGACAAAGGAGGAGGCACCTCTTCAAACCGCAGGCCCGAACAATTAATTGTTTAATCCATCTTGCGATGGTGGATCAAGCGGCTGCCTGACCCATCTTGGGCCCTTCCGGTAAAACGAACACCACATCTGTTTTCCGAACCTTCTCTGTAGCTTTAAGATAGGCCCTTACGGCCCTGACAATATCCAACGTATGCAGCAACCCCTCTTTTCTAGAGGTGGGTTTTGGAAGAAGGATGGAAGTACCACATCCTGGTTCAGGTGGAAACTGGATATAACCTTTGGTAGAAAGGAAGGATGAGGACGGAACCCTGCCCTATCCTTATGCAAAATGAGATATGGTTCCTTACAAGATAAGGCTGCCAATTCCGATACTCTCCTGGCCGAAACTATGGTGATCAGAAATACCGACTTTCTAGTCAGTAAAATCAAGGTACCTCAGCCAACGGCTCAAGAGGTTGTTTCTGTAGGGATGACAGAACAAGATTTAAGTCCCATGGACAAAGTGGTGACTTGACAGGAGGATTAATACGCAAGACCCCCTGTAAGAAGGTCTTTACCAGCGAGTGGGTGGCCAGCGGCCTCTGAAACCATACTGACAGAGCTGAGATCTGTCCCTTGATTGTGCTTAGTGCCAGGCCTTTATCCACTCCTAGCTGGAGAAAACTTAACACCCTATCAATAGTATATTTGCGGGAATTCCATCTTTTGGATTCACACCAGCCTACGTAGTTCCTCCACACCCTGTAATAAATCACCCTGGAGTCCGGCTTTCTAGCCCTAATCAGGGTAGGGATTACCTGCCTAGACAGACCTCTACCCCTGAGAATCAGGGATTCAGCCTCCAGGCCGTCAAATTTAGACGCCGTAATGTAGGGTGGAGGATCGGGCCTTGTGAGAGTAGGTCTGGTTGTAGAGGAAGAGTCCAAGGGTCTCCCACTGCCATCTTCAGGACTAGTGAGTACCAAGTCCTCCGGGGCCAAGCCGGAGCTACTAAAATGACTGGCTTGTGCTCCACTCTGATCTTGCGCAACAGGCGAGGGAGTAACTGTAGCGGAGGGAATGCATATAGAAGTTTGAATTGATGCCAAGGGCAAACCAACGCATCGGTTCCGCAGGCCATAGGATCCCTCGTTCGAGACACGAACCTGTCTAGTTTCTTGTTGAACCTGGATGCCATTATATCTACGTCTGGCATTCCCCACCTCTGGCAGATTGTCTGAAAGACCTGGGGATGCAGAGACCACTCCCCTGGCGACAGACTCTGGCGACTTAAGAAGTCTGCCTGCAGGTTGTCCACTCCGGGAATGAATATCGCCGAAATGCAGGGTACATGAACCTCTGCCCACTGAAAAATCAAGCTCACATCCCTCTGAGCGGCCCGACTCCTGGTTCCCCCTTGGTGGTTTATGTATGCCACCGCCGTGGCATTGTCTGACTGGATTCTCACCGGGAACCCCTTTAATCTGGAGGTCCATGCCAGAAGGGCTAGGCGAGCAGCTCTGATCTCCCAGATATTGATGGGGAGCTGCCTCTCTGCTTTCACCCCAGTTCCCCGGCGAGAGGACCCCTCGAAGACCGCCCCCCCAGCCTGCCAGGCTGGCGTCTGTGGTAACTACCTTCCAGACAACAGGGCTGAAGGATTTTCCCTTTAGAAGATTCTGGGGGTTCAACCACCAGGCCAGGCTTTGTCGGACCCTTGATGATAGCGTCAAAGGGGACTCTAAGGCATGTGCCCTCTTGCCCCAGGCTGCTAGAATGGCTGCCTGTAGGACGCGAGTGTGGATCTGAGCGTATGGTACTGCCTCGAACGTGGCCACTAGCTTGCCTAGTAATCGCATACACAGGCGAATAGTTGGTTTTTTCTTGTTTAGAACCAACTGAACCAGCCCCTTGATAGCCTCGATCTTTACCAGGGGCAGGAACACTCTTTGCTGTTCTGTGTCTAACCTCATGCCGAGGTATTCCAACTGCTTTGTAGGCTGGAACGCTGACTTTCCCCGGTTTAGGACCCAGCTGAATTCTTCGAGGTACCGAACCGTGAGGTTTACTGCCTTTTGCAGACCCGGTCGTGAGTGATCTATGATTAAAAGGTCGTCCAAGTATGCTAGGACTGTGACCCCTTGGATCCTTAAATTGGCCAGAACTGGGGCTAGGATCTTCGTGAATACCCGGGGGGCCGTGGCCAGCCCGAAGGGGAGCGCCCTGAATTGGAAGTGTCGCTGCCCCACCGCGAAGCGTAAAAATCTTTGATGCGACTGAAAGATTGGTACATGAAGGTAAGCATCCTTTATGTCTATGGAGGCCAGAAAATCGTCTTTCTGAAGCGCGGCGGCTGCTGACCGGATGGATTCCATCCGGAAGGAACGAACCTTTAGGTAACCGTTTAACCTCTTTAGGTCCAAGATTGGCCTGACATCGCCGTTGGGCTTTGGTATGACAAAGAGATTGGAATAGAAACCTAGCCCTTGCTCTTGGGCTGGCACCTCTATTATTACGTCCTGGTAGAGCAGGTGATCCAAAGCTGCCAGCAATGATGCCTTCCTTGCTGGATCCCTTGGTAGCCTTGATTCTTGAAAATGAGGCGGAGGAGAGAAACTCCAGTCTGTAGCCTGTGGTTACAGATGCCCGGATCCATTTGTCGGGGATCTTGGCTTCCCAAACTTCTGAGAAGAAACAAAGCCTTCCCCCCACCCGCGAGAGTGGGGGCGCCCCTTCATAAGGCAGACTTAGGGGCTGTCTTTGTCGGCTTGCGATACCATGGCCTCTTACCCCCAGGGGCCTACCCTGCGATCTACTGTTAACGTTGGATCGTGCAGGCGGCCGTCGATACTGCCTGGAATTTGAGGGCCCTGAGACAGGAAAGAGCTGCCTTTTAAATGTAGGACCCCGGAATGTCTTTTTGACCGGTAAAAGGGTACTCTTGCCATTTGAAATAGTCTGAATATATTTATCCAGATCCTCTCCGAAGAGTCGTCCTCCATGGAAGGGAAACCCTGCCAGAAGCTTTTTGCATGGGGGCTCCGCCGCCCAGTTCTTCAACCATAAGAGCCTTCTCATGTGCACCAAAAATAGTGATAAACGAGAGGCTTGCTGGATGGAATCTTTTATAGCATCTACAGCAAAACACAGAGCTCTGGGAATGTCAGAAAACTCTTCTGCTTGTTGGGTAGGCATGTCCTTTAACATTTCTTTTGTCTGGTCTTTTAACGCCTGACAAACACCAATTGCAGCCACAGCTGGCTGTACCACTGCTCCTGCCGTAGCAAAGGATGCTTTTAAAAGTGTCTCTAACCTTTTATCAACCGGATCTTTAAACATATGTATGTTTTCCACCGGGCAAGTTAGTGATTCATTCACACATGAGATGGCTGCATCCACTATTGGGAGCCTCCACCTCTTGGAGAATCTTTCCTCCATGGGGTAAATGACCGCAAATCTTTTCGGTGGCAGAAAAATCCTGTCCGGCCGTACCCAATCCCGAAAGATCAATTCCTCCAAGAGAGGATGGACCGGAAACACTGCGTTGCTTAACGGAGCTTTCAAAGAGCCCAGAGGATACCGGAGGAACCTGAGGCTCTGGCAATGGTAAACTAAATGCCGAGCGGACCATGTCCGTCAAAGACTGTACCCACAGTCTTTCTGTCTGGGAGTCTGAAAATGGTTCCTCAGAGGCAGATCCCTCAATCCCTGAACCCTCTGATGGGGATCTAACCCGTTTCTTACCAGGAATAGCTCTAGCGATCAATGCTGCTATTCTCTCTTCTAGCCCCCCTAGGGATACGGCTAGCATCTCCTCTGTGATAAACACAGGGCTGGGCTGATCTGGGCCAGCCTCCGCACCAGATCCCCCTAATGGCTCATCCAAGGCACCCTTTATGCTAATAAGTTGCGGGGAAAGTATCGGCATATCATCAGAATCAGAAGGGGAACCCCTTTGTTTTTTGGTCTTTTTTGTACCCTTTGACCCCGAGCCTTTGGAAGCCATAATACAAAATCGAGGGACTCCGCCCACACAACAGACTGTAGTGGCCAGGAGTACAAAACCAGAGTTTAGGGAACAATAGATCACTAATGCCCAAAAACTGATGGGATCTCGTATGTTTTTCTCTTCATTTTTTTTTTTTTTAAATATATATTATATATATTTTCTTTTTTAGAAACATACAGTGACCCCAAACTTAGTTTGCCAGCCTCCAACCTGTATGCAAAAAGGGGGATTTCTTGGCTTTAACAAAAAGGCATTGGAACAAAGTCCAGCATGTACTACCCCGCTTCCGCCACCGGGAGTCACTGTTCTGCCGCTCTGCGTCCTCTCCTTCTGAAATCAGCCTCAGACTGAGCACTGAAATTGCCTGCTGATCTATAACAGCACAAGGCGCGCCCCTGTATGACGCCGCAGGCACGCCCCCCCCCGCCCTCCTGTCTGAACGGCGCGAAAAACGTCTATAAGACGTGCGCGCGCACGCGCGTATGCCGGAACAGGAGGAACATGGAGGAGCCGCGCTGCTGGAGACCCAGGACTGCAGAAACAGGCGGCAGATTCAAACCCCCGGCCAGGTAGGACTCCAAAAGGCCCCTAGGGATCCTTACTAGTCCTAGGAAGAAAGCAGCAGGTTAGCTAGCAACACATTCTTAGACAGGGGAACCTAGTGATGGGGGAAAAAGGTGTCATCCTGTCTCTCTTAGACATAGTGAGCAAGGTTGCCCATGCAGAGCATACTTAGGCTGTCCCCCCTTTTAGGTTACCCCGGAGAGCCTGCTGTCGAACCAAGTCCCGCAGGCTCCCCCTTACCTGCTCCATGCTGCAGGATGTTTGTCCAGCAAACTGATCCAATCTTCTCCCATCTCCGTGGGTAGCGTAGTAGACCTTCAGGCCCTGGGGTCCTATGAAGGTACCCACTGTCCTGGACCTATATAGCACCCTGGCAAACAGGAACTTATGGTTTTTACAAACTCCAAGTCCTGGGCCCAGGGTCCAGCCCTCCAAAGAGGAGCATTATAGGCAAAACCCCACGGTTTGGGGCCCGGGTACTGTCCACTTTGGCACTGAGGCTCCTTGGACAGATCCGGTTAGCCCGCCCTTAATCCCAAGGATGTGGAGCAAAGCTATTCCGTGACCAACACCTAAGACACTGGCGAAAAAACTGAGGGACTCCCTCTAGGGGAGGGGGTTATATAGGGAGGGGACTTCCTGTTTGAGATTGCCAGTGTCCACACCTGAAGGTACTCCATATAACCCATATAGTAATGAATATGCCGCTCTGTGTCCCGTGATGTACGAGAAAGAAAACAAGGAATTAGGATACAGAGAGAACAAAGGGAAAGAAAGGAGAACAAAAAGAAAGTGATACATCCTAAAATGTACTATAAGGGGTTACTTGTCTTGCCTTGGGTGCTTCCAACCCACGCTATGAATATAATTTTACTGTTAGGGTCCCCACAACTTGGGAAATTTTATCAAGGGGTCACAGTTCTAGAAGGTTGAGAAACACATATCCCACTCGTAACTATTGTAATGAGATTTGGTGTGTACTGTTCAGGGCCAGCTGGAAAGGAAGTTATACTGTAAACAAGGATGTACAAAGTCTTTACTCACTCTGATTCATTTTGATCCAGGTCAGCAGCTAAAATGATTTTCTAATAATGTTCCTGCTGTCTCCTGATCCTTCTCTTCCTGCTTCACTGCCTTTGTGTGAAGATCTATGCCCCTCCACCCCTTCTGATGCCTCAGTTTTCCCTGTCTGTGCTGTTTCATTCAACATTTTTAGCTGTAAGAATGCTCCAATTTTTTTTTTCTAATAAATTAGTGGGGTCAAATTGATGTTATTTTCAATCACAGTGAAGAGAAAATTCGAAGAAACAGGATGGAAAATGTTTCCGAATGTACGACTTTCTAAACAGTGTATGTCAGGTGCCCAACCTTTTGAAGAGCAAGGGCCACTTAAACAACTTGGCAACTGGCTGCGGGCCACAATGAGCGGTGTGGGTGGATGACTGGTCCGTGTCCACCCTGCAAATGCAGGACAGACACGAACACAACCCACTCTACGCTATGGGCCCTCTGATCTGATCCGCATAGACAAAAGAGGACAGACCCCCCTTTTTTTTTTAGCAGATCGGATTGAAGGTACGCAGGTGTAAATGGTGACAAGTCTGTTAACATCTTCCACTTCATAGAGGTGAATGGAGGGTCCGATTGAGTCAGACTGATCGTTTAAATAGGGCCTAAGGTTGTTTTCGAGGCCCAGGTAGGGTGGTGGTCACTGCACAGTGTTTTTTTCAACTCAAATAACATACATACTGCCTCTAGTCCAAAAGAAAATGATTTCATGCAGACCAGTGACTTTAAAAAAATGAGAATTATGATGAATGGGACATATTTCCAAAATGTAAGCTAGTTGAAAGTTCATAGCTCCAATAGAGTTGCCTAGTCCAATAGCACTAATGAAAGGATTTTGCAGATCTCAACAGCTTGAAATGGCTAATACAGAACAATCTGCAGGAAAATAGCTCTCAGGAAGAACACTGAAAAAAGCTAGCCTCTAGATTTCTCTCATAAAAGTATCTACAATCTGTTATGTTTGCTCACTATAACACGAATGACATCAGAACATTTACTGCATATATTAACTTACCTCCAAATTACAAGTCTATTGATGACCCCCGTGCTTTTTCTGCCAGCTCTTGCCTAATTTCATTGTGTTTCTTAAGGTGTTGAACCTCATGTGGGAGGTTTGTATCCCATACAGAAAGAAAAGATTGTATTTCTACAGCAAAGTATAAGAAGACAAAAGCTTTATTGCAAAATCGGTATTAATGAAAATACTGTATACACTTTTTATATATATATATAAATTATACATACACCAACACACAAAATACCTTTTTGTGGTGTGCAGCGGCATCCCAAAATTAGTACAACATTTTTAACACTTCCTTTATCTGGAAAAGATAAAGATACAAAGCACTGTTATGAGGATTCAGAGACTCACTAAAGACTGCAATCTAACAGCAGATATGGCTGCATGACAGGAGTAAAAGATAACTGGATTAATACAGTTGGTAAGGTTGAGTAAAAACACCACTCCATCCAGTTCAACCCTTGTGGGTGTGTGTATGTATGTGTTTATGCCACTACAACCACTCAGATGCACATCTAAAAGTTTTTTTCAATTATTGACACTCCCTGCTGACACTACCAGCTGTGGAAAGGAGTTCCACATCCTTACTGTTCTGACAGTAAATAATCCCTTACACAGTTTAAGGATAAACCACATTCCATCCAGTTTAATTTAATTGCCAGTTGTCTTCTTAAGCAACCTGAGACTGAATAGTTTTCTCCCTATGCTAGAGTTAAAGCGGAGTTCCATTTGACCCCTAATTTTTTTTTTTGGGGGGGGGGGGGGGTTTATAGGCACCCAGCTCCCATTTACTCCCCAGGCCTCGAAAGTTCACCTCAACCCCCTCCCTGCAATCTTCTGGGACACGTCACAGGTTCCAGAAGATTGCCCGGCTATTTACAGAACGCGCATGTGCAGTGTGCGCCCACAGTTAGAATGCCAGCACCGCAGAGAGGATGGGGAGTGTAGTGAGGCTTCCGGCGCCCGCTTTGCTGGACCGTGGAACAGGTGAGTGTCTGATTATTAAAAGTCAGCAGCTACACTTTTTGCAGCTGCTGACTTTTAAATGGGTGGAACTCCACTTTAACTTTGTACACTACTGTTACAATCTAGAATCCTGGTGCCCAAGAAACCTCTGTATTTTACAACAGACCAAATAAGCGGTCATACAATAATCACAAGTTTCAAAGTAGTGTGTATTAAATAGGTTGTAACCTTAAAAAAAAGCTTCTGTTCCTTTAAAGCTTGAAAAATACCATAGCACTTCTGCAGTGTCATTTATTCCATTCTATGTTGTAAAATATCTGGTTGATCATGTGTGTTACTGTGTCCCCCTAGGTACTGATCATGGTACACCTAGGAGGTACATGGTACCATGGCTACTGATCCCGCTGTGTGCTAGGAGTCTCTTCTCTTCCCTCCCTGCCAGTCATTTGTGTGTGTGAGTGCCGATCTCAATCCTGCCCAACCCCTTCTGCTGCTATTCCATGTGGCTGTAAAATAAAAAAAATTGAAATAACTGCCATGTATGAAGATATAAATTACTGTCAGTTTTTCCAAAAGTACAAATATAGGCAGCTGTACGGTCACGTGATCTCTCTCTGCTGGCCACCTGACTTCTGAGGGGAATCTCAGCCCTTTACACTGCTCTCCATATATCACGGAGGGCGAGCGGAGGGAGGTCATGTGATCACACAGTGGAGCTGTGCAAAAAGGTATTTAGGATTATAATTTTAGAAAAACTGACACAATATTTAATATATTCATACAACAGAGGGGATGCTGGTTATATGTAAATCTGACAACCACTTTAAGCAAATTCAGCTAATCTATGGTATGTCTCCACTGCTGCCTAAGGCAAAAAAAGTGAAAAACATTTCGTAGATCACAACCATTTTGTTTTATATAAAAGAATAGAACTTTGTATACAGTAAGCATTCGGTTTTAGAATTTTTTTCTAACTCACCAAACTAGAACAGTTTTTTTAATAATATTTTGTAATGTGCGTTTGCATAAGAAACTCCACATGCTCTGGGAAAAATGACTTCATAGACAAGAACGAACTGTCAGAACAAGTGCAATATAATTATATGGAGATGATCATGGCACTAAGAGCAGATGCGGACTCTAAGGCCGCGTACACACGATCAAATCTGTCTGCTGGAAACGGTCTGCTAGACCGTCCCAGCAGCCAGATTTGATCGTGTGTACGGGCGAGCCGACGGATTTGGCCACCCGACAGATTTCAAAGCATGCTTTGAAATCTATCGGGTGGGAACCCGTCCACCCGACATGTCTGCTGGTTAGTACACTTACCAGCAGACATGTCGTCTCGCACCGGCGCCGAATGGATTCGGCGCATGCGCGGAAGTGTTTTACTTCCTGGTGCGGTGACGTGGCGGCGTCAACGTCACCGCCACGTCACCGACACGTCAGCGCGCCGTCTGCTGGCGGGGATTTTGGTTTGCTCGTGTGTACACGCGAGCAAACCAAAATCCAAATAGACAGATTTGTTCAAATCGGTCGGACAGACCGTTTTGAACAAATCTATTGCCTCGTGTGTACGAGGCCTAAAACATTGCATTGTCTAAAAGTTAGTCAGGTTCCCATCCCCATTTAAACTATGAAAGCTGTATTTGTGGCTTTCATAATTTAGTTTAGTTTTTTTTCATGCATTTCATTTTGCACCTGTATGAAGATGAACAAGTTTTTGTATTTTACAACTGGTGGTCAGTGGCCCCCTTTTGCCTGCTTTAAGGAATATGGCCTTGCACTAGTGGAGGGGGAATATAGGGGCCTTAAACTCAGGGCCGTCTTTACCATAGGGCAAACAGGGGCAGCTGCCCAGGGCCCTGTCACTGTTGGGGGCCCAGATGGCAACCCCCCTTTTTTTATTAAAAAAACTTGTTTTATAAAACAAAACGTTTTTTATATATTTATTTTAATATATATATATATATATATATATATATATATATATATATATATATATATATATATATAAAATATAAATGTTATTATTATTAAAGAACGCAGAGGTCCCCAGGGCCCCGATGGCAACCCCCCTTTAAAAAAAAATTATATTTTATTTCTTTTTATTATTTTTTTTATATATATATATATATTTTTTTTATTAAAAAGGCTCAGAGGTCCCCAGGGCCCCATGTGGCAAACACCCTTTTTTTTTTTTTTATAAATGTTAATTTTTTTTTTTTTGTTTATATATATATATATATATTTTTTTTTTATTCAAGGGCCCAGGGGTCCCCAGGGCCCTGCATGGCAACCCCCCTTTTTTTTTATAAATGTTTATTTTTAATATATATATATATTTTTTTATTATTAAAGGGCCCAGAGGTCCCGGATGGCAACCCCCCTTTTTTTGTAATTCATTTTTAAAAAAAAAAAATATTAAAAGGGCCCAGAGGTCCCCAGATGGCAACCCCCTTTTTAAAAAAAAATAATATATTTTTTATATATATTTTTTATTTATTTTTATTAAAGGGCCAAGAGGTCCCCAGGCCCCGGATGGCTACACCCCTTTTTTTTAATATATATTCTTTATTTCTTCTTTTTTTGTAAAGGGCCCCCCGCTTCTAAATTGGCGGTAGCCCCCCCCGCTTCTCAATTTCAGGCGGCAGCACCACCCCCCCCGGCGGTTCTCTGCTCCAGGGGGCCCATGCCTGAAGCTGTGTAAGGGGCCCCATCAAGCCCCTGTGCTGCCCACAAATCAGGCTGAAAATCATCAGCGGCACGCAGCCAGTGACAGTACTGCTTCCCTTCCCAGTGTTTTAAAATGTACAGCACCCCTGGCTTCCCTTTAGACGTGCACTTCTCCCTTCCTGCCACTGGGTGCTGCTTGTATATAAAAGTGAATTAGAATGTGATTTCATAACATCCTCAGTTTGCTCTCCCCGAGGCTGACTTCTTCATGTCCTGCTCCTCAAGGTATGTCACTGTTTGCTAATCTATATTGTAAATATAAGTTTTCTGTAGAGTGTGCCCAAAGTCTTTATATTTGATGATTCACTGCAGGTCTGGTCAGTGTTTTTAAAAGTTCCTGTATTTTACACATGGCATTGGATGGGGTCACAGCATCGTCTGTCCATTCTGCTTTAGCACCATGGGACCCCATGCCATGCCGTGTGTAAAATAGAGGAACTCTTTAAATCACAGACCAGACCTGCAGTCCAGGCTGAGCAAGGCCTCAGAGCACATGGCATTACTGTCTGTATTTAACTGCTTGATGGGCTTATTTTGGGCCTGGCTGGTTCACATGTATGTGTTTTGGCGGCCCACATTTGCGCAGGCACAGCAGCCCATTCATTTGAATGGGCCGCAATGTCTGCATTTCCTGCAAAGAAAAGTGCACCTATGCCCACCAAGCAATGAAATACAGCACTGTCTGTCCATTCTGCTGTCTGCTGTGACTTATCTGCAGTTCCCGAACTGTCAAACTTGCTGCATTTTTAGACGTTTAGGTCACGCTTTTAAAAACACAGTGCGTTTGTGTGTGCAAGAACTGCAGGTAAGTAGCATGGTGCAAAAGCAGAATGGATTTCAAGGCAACTGTATTTTTAAAATGCTGAATGCACCTTTTTTCTGCAGGAAACAAAGGCATGGCAGCCCATTCAAATCAATGGGCTGCTGTGCCTGCACAAATAAGGGCCGCTAAAAAAAACACATACATGTGAACCAGCCAGGCCCAAAATAATCTGGAGGGGGGCCCAAAAAAAATGTTTGCCCAGGGCCCAAACCATATTAAAGACAGCCCTGCCTAAACTATACCTTTAACTTTTTTTTTTCTAAATAGGTGTGTGTTATATTGTTTTCGGAATATTGTACAGTCAGGATGGCAGAGGTCCTATCACTGGAATAATAATACAAGGAATATGACTTTTTGGATTTTCTGTGCCTACCTAAAAATGTAATTGTGTTAAAGCTATATTTCATGGTACGCACAAAACTGTTTCTTTGATGTTTGTTTGTTAAGTTGTTGAAAATAAAGTTAAATAAAGGAGTAAAACAAATAATATTTGTTTCTCCAACACTGCTTACTTGATAACAACTGATTGTGGTAATGTATAAAAAACAAACAAAAAATCAACAGTATGTGGTGTTGTGCTCTAGTGAATAGTGACTTACCATAGATAGTGTTAAATAAAGTGTACATCGCATGTGAAAAATTGCATGGAAAAAAATCGCATGGCAAACGCTACATAAATCGCATAGACTGCAAGGTGTAAAATATAAAAAGATAATATAAAAAGCATAAAAAATTCAATCAAAGTGCTAATGCTGACACAGTATAGAAATAGAGTCCAACGGTGCACATAAGTATCCAGGAAAAAGATGGATAAATAAAGTCTAATATAAAGTGCTGTGTTCCAAGTGACAATCTGTACAAATACAGTCTTTCGGTGAATAAGTGTTGTAAATTCTCTTCAGTGTATGAATACCTTGTGTGCAGTGGCTCCTTACCTTACTGCTGTAAGGTAACAGTGTGATGCAGTGCGATGTCCATGGACGGACACAGCACCCACCCCTCCTTTTTTAGGTTTGTACTGCTTGTTATGAACTGAGGCTGCATGGAGGAGGGTTATGTCTGGAGGGACCACCCCCCCTGGGCGGGGCTGTTCAACTCTGTTAAAGTAACATGTATTTAAATATCGAACATGTTCTACCTAGTCCTCTCCTATGAACAGGAACATAACCCACTTTTCAAGACTTGAGAAGGCTGTGTCCGTCCATGGACGACAAAGAGAAGGATTTTAGGGCGAGTATAAAAAATCCTATTTTGTCTTATCGTCTATGGATGCACACAGCCTTTTCAAGTCTTGACAAGTGGGACGTCCCCAAGCAGTGTCAAAAAAAGAGGGGTGGGAACAGTATCAGTAAAAAACACACAACTTCACAGCAAACAAGCAGAGCTCCTCAAGGAGGTGTTGCGACTTTTAAATAGCCGCCTGCAAAACCTTGCGGCTGAAGGAAGCATCTGAAGATGCACTCACATCAACCTTGTAAAATTTGGAAAAGGTGTGAACGGACGACCAGGTTGCCGCCTTACACACCTGTGATACAGACGCTTGATGTCGGAAAGCCCAGGAAGCACCAATTGACCTGGTTGAATTTGCCGTGACCGGAAAGGGGGTGCGCCCGCTCCTTAAAAGCATAGCTCTGTATGACCGTCTGCCTGATCCAATGAGAAATGGTGGCCGACGAGACTGCCAGGCCCCTTTGGGGACCAGATATCGACACAAAAAGTGAGTCAGCCTCCGAAACGGTGCCATAGCAGACAGGTACACGCGCAAAGCGCGTACCACGTCCAAAGTATGTAGCGCAACCTCCTTAGGATGTGCCAGCCGAGGACACAAGGATGGAAGTACAATGTCCTCATTAAGGTGAAAGGCCTAAACCACCTTCGAAAGAAAGGAAGGTTGCGGGCGCAACACCCCCTTATCCTTATGGAGGACCAGGTATGGCGACTAGGAATGAGCTTCGTATTCGAGTCATGTTCGACTCAAACATTTTATGTTTGATCACTCGTCGAATTACGAATGTTTTGGCCCGTTCGCGCCAAATTCGAGAGGCGTGTCACGGCCCATTATTCACTGCGGCATCACAGTGCATTGCTGGCTGATGATTGGCCAAGCATGCACTATGACCCACATGCTTGGCCAATCACAGCGCGCAAAAAACGGAGAGCCATAAATGGCCAAAGCCAGGGTGGCTTTGGCCAATTATGGCTCAGGGGGGTTTAGTACACGCCCACACTATATAATGCTGCCTGGAAGTCAGCCTTGTGTAGTGTGTTGGTGGTTTACAGAGAGAGACAGAGAGAGAGACCATGTCATTTTTTGGAGTTAGATAGAGCAGGCAGGCTAGTCAGTTAGAGTTACAGTGTGTACAGGATATATATGCATCCTAGGTGTAGTATATATATTTATACACTGTATTGAGTTTAGCCAGATTCGCTCTTCCTAATTTACTGACAGGCAGGCAGGTGATTGTGCTAGCTGCAGTATTTTCACGTGGTGTACTGTCTGTGTCCTCTATACTGTGTGCACCTAAAGCTACGTCAATAGATTTGTTGGTGTTTTTCATATTAAATTCCTAAAGGCAGTAGAGCTGCACGATTCTGGGAAAAATAAGAATCACAATTCTTTTGCTTAGAATGAAGATCATGATTCTCTCACGATTCTCAAAAAAATGCATGGTGCTTTTGTTAGCATGCATTTTGTGATTTTTTTTTATTTACACGCACAGTATGTGCCTCGCTGCAGAACAGCCTATTAATTTGAGAATTAACTGTCTGCCACCCCTCAATAGCACCAAAGTGCATGGGCCTTTTTTTTAATTTTAGTTTTTTTAATGCCGCTGCATCAAAATGCATTGTGCTTTTGTTAGCATGCATTTTTTTTTATTTACATACATTATGGGCCAGATTCAGAAAGTATTTACGTTGGCGTATCTATAGATACGCCGCGTAAATACTAAGAATAGCCGGCGTGTATTCAGAAAACAAGATACGCCGGCTTTCTCCTAAGATAAGTCGCTTACACCGTCGTATCTTAAGTTGCATATTTACGTCGTTTACGTAAGCATTAGACCGGCGTAAAGTTACCCCTGCTATAGCAGGTGCAGCCAATGTTAAGTATGAACGTCGGGACCGCGTCAAATTGTACGTCGGTTAAGTCGTTTGCGTAAATTGTTCGGGAATGGGGCTCGACGTAAGTTACGTTCACGTCGTTTACATTGAGAAATAGCAACGTGATTTCGCACACTGCGAACGTCCACGGAAGCGCATGCGCCGTCCTAAAAAAACGTAAATGACGTGGGGTCATGATTCATTTACATGAATCACGCCCCCACTTCAGAAATTTGAATTGCGCGGCCTTACGCCGCCGCATATTATGGAGCAAGTGCTTTCTGAATAAGGCACTTGCCCATAATATTTGCGGCGGCGTAGCGTAAAGAGGAAACGCTCCGCCGTCGGACAGAATACACCAAATGTATCTGAATCTGGCTATATATATATATATGTGTGGCCAGATCCACAAAGAACTGTCTATCTTTAGGCAGGCGTAGCGTATCTAAGATACACTACGCCGCCGTAACTTAGAGCGGCAGGTTCCTTATCTACAAAGAATTTGCGCTGTAAGCCACGGCAGCGTAGTGTAAATGTGTCGGCGTAAGCCAGCGCAATTCAAATGTATAAGATGTGGGCGTGATTTATGTAAAATCATCGTGACCCCACGTAAATGACGTTTTTTTTTTAACGGCGCATGCGCCGGCCTTGGAGTTATCCCAGTGCGCATGTGCGAATTCACGTCGCAAATAGTCAATGCTTTCGACGTGAACGTAACTTACGCAAATCCCTATTTGCGAACGTTTTGCGCAACCAACGTAAAATTTGACGCTGTCCCAACATCCATACTTAACATTGCGTACATCTATACATACCAAGGGTAACTTTACGCCAGAAAACGCCTTACGCAAAAGTTGTAAAAAAATGCGCCGGGCACACGTACGTTCGTGGATCGGCGTATCTAGGTAATTTGCATATTCAACGTGGAAAATCGACGGAAGCGTCCCTAGCGGCCAGCGTAAAAATGCATGCCAACAAAAGCATCATGCTTTTTGATGCAGCGGCATTAAAAACTAAAATTAAAAAAAGGCCCATGCACTTTGGTGCTATTGAGGGGTGGCAGGCAGTTCATTCTCAAATTAATAGGCTGTTCTGCAGCAAGGCACATATTTTGATGCATCGCATATATGTGAAGTTGAACCTTTAAAACACAGTCAGATGGCCGAGGGGCACCAAAAAACCCAAATTTTCAAAAAATCATTTGTCATTGGGACAGAAAGCGAGGTGCAATCTTCTGAACAGATGCGCACAGACAGCAAAACAAATGTTACAGGGGTGATAACCCCTCTCTATGTTTTCCAAAAAGCTTAAAAAATGTATTTTTTTGGCTGGAGCTACACTTTAAAAAAGTACCAGTTCAAAATTACAAACAGATTGTACTTGACAACAAAACCTACAGTCCCTGTCTTGTTTGCATTACTTAGGTAGTCTGCCTGCCAGTTTTATACGCCCAGAATGTAGACGGCGGACACGCTTCTTTCCACCCATCTTAGGATGTGAGGGTCCTCGAACGCTGCAGCCGAGCTCCGAGTTCCCCCCTGATGGTTGACACCTCCGTGGCGCTGTCTGACTGGATACTGATTGGGCGACCTTGCAACCTCCTCGACCACGAGGAGAGGCATAGCCTGATCGCCCGAAGTTCCAGGACATTGATTGTCAGATGGGATTCTTCTAGAATCCACTGACCCTGGGCCGACTGGACCCCCCAGACGCCCCCCCAACCCATGAGGCTGGTGTCCGTCATAATCACCATCCACTGGAAGGGAAGAAACGACATCCCAGACTGAAGAGTCAGGGATCTTGGCCACCAATTCAGAGAGACTGACTAGGTGGCTTACCTGAATCTGGCAATCCAGAGACAATGGAGATTTGTTCCATTTGGACAGGATCTCCTTCTGCAATACCCGAGTGTGGAATTGGGCATACAGTACTGCCTCAAAGGAGGCTACCATCAGACCCAGGACTCCCATGCAAAAATGGAGGGACGACCATTTGCAGGATGCCAACAGTTTCACAGCAGATGGAAGAGTTTGCAATTTTTCCAGGGAAAGAAAGATTCTCACCTCGCAGGAGTCCAGGATCAACCCTAGGCACTCTAAACACTGAGTCGGTAGCAGGACCGACTTCTGGATGTTTAATACCCACCCCGAATTCTTGGAGGGTATAGACACATCCACCTCTAATTCTGAGCCCGAAGCTGCTCTCAGAAGAAGTTAGTCTAGCCCACGATGGCAATGCCTCGCTGTCTCAGCAAAGCTAGGATCGGTGCGAGCACCTTGGGGAAAACGCTCGGTGCCAACGCTAGGCCAAAAGTAAGGGCCACAAACTGATAGTGGTCCTTCCCTATCGCAAAGCGCAGAAACCTCTGGTGACTTGCGCAAATTGGGACATGCCAGTATTTGTCCAAAGATGGCAGAAAGTTGGATGGAGCGCAGCCACCACCGAGCGAATAGATTACATTCAGAACTTCCTTACTCTCACAAAGGTATTCAGGGCCTTGAGGTCCAAGATTGGACAGCCCCTTCTTCGGGACCACAAACAGATTCAAATAAAATCCCTGAAACCTCTTGTCCTGTGGAACCGGTAAAATTACCCCGCAACTTAACAAGTCTTGCACTGCCCCTAATAGGGTAGACCGACGAGCCGGAAGGAGAGGTAGATTTGAGGGAAAGAATCTGTTCGGTGGATAGCAAGCCCACTGGTCGAAGAGCAGGGAGGTCCACCGAGCTGTAAACCTGAGAAGTCATCTCCCCACCCATGAGTTGGGCGGGGGCAAAACTTCATGCGGTGGCGGGTTTGGATGCCGGTTTATTCGGCTTAAGCAACCAGGGACGTTTCTGTCGCCCAGTTGAGCCTTTATCGGCCTGGGAGTGTTTACCCGCAGACCCCGACTGACGAAAATACCACTTCTGAGTGGGAAACGAAGGACCCGGCTTACGGCGCAGCTCCTTCCTTTTGGTGGACTGAGGGAGGCAAGTGCTCTTACCTCCAGTAACATCTTTAATTATGTTGTCCAGCGAGGTACCAAAAAGCCTCCCACCCTTGAAGGGTAAATCTGCTAGGGCTTTTTTGGATGCTTGGTCAGCAGACCAGCATTTCAGGCAAATCAGGCTGTGTAAAACCACCACCAAAACAGAGGCTCTGGATATCAAGGGGCCTGCATCCAATGTAGCATCACAGACATATACAAGTCCCTGGACCAACTGGTCGGCCAGTCTAATAAATTCGGGAGGGAGCTGGTGCTCTTCCACAGTCTGGTGCAAAACCTTTGCCCATTCAGTGAGTGTCTAAGGTAGCAGCCACAATAGGCCGCAATGCAGACCCCAACATGGTAAACATGGAGCGGGTCAGCGCCTCGAACCTCCTATCGGTATGGTCCTTGAAGGCAGGGGTCCCTTCTATAGGGAGAGTGGTTACCTTATTTAACCAGGCAACCGGGGGGGGCCCAACTACCGGAGGAGAAGCTCATTTTTTCAGCAGGCTGTCCTCAAAAGGGTAACGGACCCCAAGGCGCTGAGGAAACACAAAGAACTTCTGCGGCTTTTCCCATTCCTTATCAATTAACTTGTCAAAAAAGGACACATAAGGAAAAACCTTCACAAAGCGGTCCAACTTGTGGGACCGAAACTAGACTGAGCCCTCAGGGGATGCCTCAGCTGTACTATCCAGCTGAAAGCGGAGTTCCACCCAGGAAAACAACATTTGCCCATTTTGTTTAAAAAAAAAAAATAAAAAAAACCTGAAAAAATAAATAAAAAATACTCACCTGAAATACCTGTTTCTATGCGGAAGTCCGTAATCTGCCTCTTCCACACCGCGGTGTCCTTTCTTCTGCTGCTTCTGCTTGTGAATGGGGCGCGCTGCTTTCTGGGAACTGTGTGTGTTCTCAGAGAGCAGCGCGCCCATTCACAAGCCAGCGTGAGGCTCACGCAGGCGCAGTAGGAAATGGGCAGTGAAGCCGTACGGCTTCACTGCCTGTTTCCCATAGTGTGAATGGCGGCGTGGGACCCGGAGCGATCGTGGGACCGGCATCGGGGGGGCCATCAGCGCGGGCAAGTAAGACAAGGTAAGTGTCCTTATTTAAAGTCAGCAGCTACACTGTTAGCTGGAACACCCCTTTAAGGAAGTCCCTTACAGCACTGATTAGTGCACTGACAAGTGCCCTGTCCAATACTGACCCAATAGAGGAGTCTTCCTCACAAGGAAGGTCCTGGTCCACATCCTCAGTCAACCCAGAACTGGGGTCCTGTGCCACTGTCAGGCCCGGGTCTGAGTCAGAGCATTCCACAGGAGATGGCGGGAGGAGGGGGCGCTTAGTACCCCCTTTACGCCCGCACACCACTTCCACCCTGGCAACAAATGTTTCGTGGATCGCCGACAGGGAACCGCAGGGGCACCCAGCAGCCACCTCAGGCATGTTTGGGGAAGAAGGGCCAGATACTGATTCCATAACCACAGACCGCTCTCAGGGACCCGTTTAGACCTGAAAAAGCCCACCCTCCTTGCTGCGCTGACCGGGGGGTTACCCAGGGGACTCACCAACCCAGCAAGAGACTGCTCAGCGCCACTGTTCACCTCCCGTATACAGCGTGTGCTGTGAGGAAAAACTGAGGTAAAGCTATGAGGTAAAAAGGACTGTGAGGAGACATGTGCTGCACGTCATTCAGGAGCCAGCACTAGAGGTCAAAACCCCACACACAAAATGGCCGCCGGGTGCCTCAGATGACTAGGCATGGCCACAATAAAATGGCCGACCGCAATAATAAGCTGCGTCATAGCGCGGCAATGACAAAATGGTCGCCAATGGGATTTTTCAATGTAAATAGACTGCTAAAAAATGGCCCCCGGCACCACGATGTGGATGAGAAGGCCGCAAGGGCACAAAGCACAACCCCACAGCCAAAATGGGCCCAGATACCCCACAGTCCCCCTGTGGTGAAATGAGCCCCCCCCCCGGTTTCCCCCAGTAAGCAGCAGAGGGAAAAATGACAGAGAGCATGGGAAGGGAGGATAAGAGGACCCCCTAATCCCAGGAATGCCCAGCCACACTGACCTGCCGATGCAGGAAGGACTGTACTTACCCATCCATACGAGGACCCGCTAGCGCATTCCTGACAGGCATACAACTGCGTTTGAGTAGCTGTCGGCCCAGTCCACTGTAAGTGAGACAACACCACAGCCAAGTCATGTGTGGATCCTGGAGCAAAAAGCTCACTGGCCACCCCAGGAGTCATGGGGTATGTCGTGGCAGACCCAGCCCTTAGCAATGGTGTGCTCACGCTCCATGGCCAGACTGAGGAGACAAGGATCTATATATTCAGCCTGTCACCCAGCTGGCAGTTGATAGAAGAATCTTAAATGAAGAAAATCAAAAATCAAATAAAACGGAGAATGTCTTCAGGGCGCTGGGCCCAAAGGGAGCCACGTCCTTCTCTTTTGCTAGGCAGAAAAAAACTGAGGCTGCAGGGAAAAGGGTTATGTCTGGAGGGACCGCCCCCCGGGCGGGGCTGTTCAACTCTGTTAAAGTAACATGTATTTAAATATCTAACATGTTCTGCCTAGTCCTCTCCTATGAACGGGAACATAACCCACTTGTCAAGACTTGAGAAGGCTGTGCCCGTCCATGGACTATAAGAGAAAATATAAGTAAATCCGGAATCTTGCAGTGGCTATCGCCTAGTGTTCCCCATATACAATGGGGGAACCATTGATGGGGTTGGTGTCCTGGTGTGCCTTAGTAACTCGATATGCGAGCCTCATATACAGTACTCTATTACCTCTGTGTGCCTCGATAGCAGTGGATATCCTCCCAAATTCGTAAGCATGGAGTAGAAAGAAAAGGGGGACCCAAATAGTGAAGTATGTAAACACTGTATAATTTATTGGGGTTACAGCTTTAAAGGTATTCGCGTAACACACAAGTGAAAAAACAAGCAACGAGCTTGTGGCCCGACGTCACGTGACTTCAACGGACAAATAATCCCTGATGAAGTCACGTGATCGTGACAATATGCATCGGATTGGATTAGACGGGCATCGGAAGTGATGTCAGGCCATGAGCTCACTGCTGTTTTTTTCATTTGTTTGTTATGCAAGTACCTTTAAAGCTGTAACCCCAATAAATTATATAGTGTATAATTTAACCCTTTTGCTGCCAGAGACACATTTACATTTTATGCACGTTATAAAATCATTAGGTCTTGGGATTTCATAAAACCCCCAAAGCATCACATATTTTCTGATACTAGACACACAAGGGAATAAAAGTGGTAGTTCCAACGTTTTATGTCACACAATATTAGTGCAACCATTTAGGAGATTTAAAACTTCAGTAAATAATACACTAAATTAAATTTTAGGGCACACAAACACATTAAGTCACTATCACTTTTTTATTTTATATAAACGATGGTTGCATCGAGTAAATAAATACCTAACATGTCAAATGTTAATGTTGGGTGTGCCCAGGAAATGACTACATACTTCAGTACCCTACACTTTAAACATCCCTACAGGTCATGAGTTTAGAGTTAACTGTGAATGATGGACTTGGAACTTTTAAGTTTGCTGCGGCATTGCGCGTCGATGATTGGCCAAGCATGCTGTATGTCCCGCATGCTTGGCCAATCACAGCGCGCAAAAAACGAAGAGCCATAATTGGCCAAAGCCTTGGTTCGGCTTTAGCACACGCCCCACACTATAAAAGGCCGCCTGATGGGCGGCCTCGTGTAGTGTGTTCCGGCTTGTTAATGAGAGCAGTCAGAGAGATTGTCTTTTTATATAGCTAGATAGAGCAGGCAGGCAGGCTAATCAGTTTAGCTTAATTTACAGTGTGTAGAGAATATATATACATTCCTAAAAGTTGTACATATATTTATACACTGTATAGCTTAGATAGATCAGTTCCTCCTAATTTACTGGCAGGCAGGTGATTGTGCTATTTAAAGACATTATCACACGTATAGACACACAGCAGGTACAATATTTAAAGGAATTTTATTTAAATTTTTTAAATTTAAGCATCATTAAAATCACTGGGGCAGATTCACAAAACAATTACGCCTGTCTAACTGGGGTTAGACAGGAGTAATTTCAAATTTCGCGCGGCGTATCACTAGTTTGAATCCTCAAACCATGATACGCCGGCTTCGGGCTTCGATCCAAGAGGCTTACGTCTTCGTAAGCCTTCGGATCTACGCTGCCATCTATTTGCGGCCGCTGGGAGGAGTTCGCGTCGTTTTGGTGCGTCGGGATATGCAAATGTGTTTTTACGGGGATTCACGAACATACGAGCGGGCGTCGCAATCGTTTTCGTCTATTTTTTACTACGTAATGTTAGAGCAGCTTTTTGCTGCTCTAACTTTACGTAGCCCATGTTAAGTATGGCCGTCGTTCCCGCTTCGAATTTATTTAAATTTTTATTTTGTTTACGTAACTCGTCGGGACGTGGATCGGCCGTAAAGTACGCTACATAAACAACGAATGACGTCACGACGTGATTTCACGCAATGCACGGCGGGAAATTTGCGAACGGAGCAGGGAACGCGCCTAATTTAAATGTTTCACGCCCCCTACTCGCGCAGATGGATTGCGACAGGAGAAATACACTACGCCGCCGTCGTTTACCGGAGAAAATCTACCTGAATTCCACGTAGAGCAAGGTAAAAAACGGCGGCGTAGTGTATTTCTGATACGCTACGCTAAGCAAAATGTCTGTGAATCTGCCCCACTGTTCCTGGAGCAGTGATTTTAATAATGTTTAAATAAAAACAAGGAAAGATTCGTTTAAATATTGTACCTGCTGGGTGTCTATAGTTTGCCTGTGAAAACGTCTTTGAAAACCCGGGTCTTGCCCGAGGGAACATGTATCAATGGAAAAAGTTGATACTCCTGAAAAAACGACAGTTTTTTTTAACGTTTTTCCATTGATACATATTCCCTGGGGCAAGACCCGGGTTCTCAAAGAAGTTTTCCAACAATAACTTGTATACTGGTCTTTAAAATTAGCGTTTTTGAATTTGAACGTTCGAGTCCCATAGACTTCAATGGGTTTCTAAATGTTTGCGTGAACGCTCGGTCTGTTCGACGGTTCTGGTGCGAACCGAACGCGGGTATGTTCGGCTCATCCCTAGTGGCAGCCCAAGAGCACCTAAGAATAGACATATTAGGTAAGGTGGACTGAACATCTTATATAGATGTCCTAAGAGACTCTACCAAAATCTGTATCAGGCAGCTCTAAAAACTGGAAAGAAGCCTTAAAGCAGAAACAGAACCAGAACACACTGGCAAGATTCAAACTTCCATTGTCTCGAAAAGCAAACAGGGCACTAAACTGTTTGCAAGTACATTCCCAGCTTATTGTTTTGCATTTAACATACTGTATCAACTGTAATTAGCACCCCACCACTGCTACCCTGGCAGCTGTACATTAAAATACTTGCATTCCTTAAGTCTGATGATGATACAGTATCAGAAGATCGCTGGTGCCATGCAGGTCTCCTGCAGATCTTTCTGTATCTGTGTGCCCGTAAATCCTGGGCAAGTAGATACACAGACTACTTCTGGTAGTGTCCTGACTGCCCAATGCCTCCAGAACCCAGGGCACACTGCAAGGGGGTAGTGTCAGAGCTCCACCTTACACAGCTGCACTCACCAGTTGACCCTGTGTGGCCATTTTATCACCTTTAGACATAAGCACAAACCTGAGGCTTGGAGGACCTGTTTTTTTGGCCTGTGTCCAGTCATTTGAAGCTGTATATTAACTTCTTTGTGATCTGCTATGCCCCCCCCCCCCCCCCCGCTTACTGCCGTCTGGGAGACACACAGGTCCCAGAAGAAGACAGCAGGGACCATTCAGAAAGTGCAGTGCAACTCATACATGTGCAGTAGGAAAACAGGCTGTGAAGTCGTAAAGCTACAATTCCTGTTTCCCTTAGTAAGGACGCCGATGCCTGCACCCGGAGCCGAGGGACAGGTAGGCTTCGGGTGCCAACATCGCAGGCTCCATTTGACAGGTAAGTGTCCATATATTAAAAGTCAGCAGCTAAAGTAATTTTTTTTACCTAAGCGGAGTTGTTTCCATTGTCTAGGAAAGCAAACAGGGCACAAAACTGTTTGCAGGTACCTTCCCAGCTTATTGTTTTGAATTTAACATACTGTATCAACTGTAATTAGCACCCCACCACTGCTACCCTGGCAGCTGTACATTAAAATCTTTGCATTCCCAAAGTCTGATGATGATACATAAATCAGTAGATCACTGGTGCCATGCAGGTCTCCTGCAGATCTTTCTGTATACTGTATATGTGTGCTGTGTAAATCCTGGGCAAGCAGATATACTGACAGGAAGTATCAATGAATACTATTCAATAATTCAATACTATTCATTGAGAACTTCAAGCCAACAGCCGCAAAGGATGTCGGGGCTATAGTTCAATCACACACAAAGCTGTGTGAATGAACATGGCAGTGTGGGCGGAGCCCCACATGACTACGCTGAACAAATGACGGCTAGTACAGGGAACTTCTCTGCTGTCATGGGGGGGGGGGGGGTTGGGGGGAGAAGCTGCAGCATAGGGAACATGGAATGTCTCTTCTGAATCAAAAACCTGCTTGTTCACAAAGATTTATTAAGCAAAGTTCCACTGTAAAAGTAGAGGTACAACAGTAGCTTTAGCAAAACAGCTGGAAATTCAAGTTCTGTTAGTTCAGTTATGTATTCAAATCTATTATACTGTATACATTCTAAGTGGACTGAACCAAAAAGCTGCCAAACAAGATATCTTATTACATTTTTCTTTACCTAGCTGGGCAGGAATCATGGATCGGATAGAGTCACAGAAACTAGAAATAATTTTTAGTGGGCGCCGTGTTGACAAGTCAATGAGAAGAATGTGTCCTCCTCCAGTCCCCACCCAAAGAGCAGTATTCTTCTGCAGAAATAAAGCTTTTACTCGTGCAGTGTAAGAATCTTCCTTCTTCAGTTTTCTCTGCTTTACAATTTCTTCTCTAGAACACAGGAAAACGTGTTATTAAAAAAAATACTTAAAGCTAAAGAACACAAATAATAGTAAAAATACGGCCTTTACTTGAGAAACTGAGCGCAGTCTAGTACTCCAGATAGTTTTTCTGACTTCTTATCCCAAATTTCCACATGAGGACTGTATTTTTTTGCTACATAGATGTATTTGTCAATTGCAAAAGAAGTTATGTTTGAGTCATTTAAAGATCCATTAGAAAATCTAGGGGGGGAAAAAATACAACATTTTGATGTAAATGCAACATTATGACAATATGTACAATGTTATTTTTTAATTTTTTTGTCCCCATAGGGTTTGGAAGTGAAATCTCAAAGGGTCATTTTATTTAAAATTAGTATCGATTACAATTTCTTGCTAAAATACTCTTTAGTATTTTATTTTAATAGTAGTTTACAGGAGTCCAATACATTCACATCAGATTAGTGAGGATGACAACGTTTTCAAATAACCCTCCGCACAATGCTATCCACCTTACACACTTCTAGAAATCCATGATAAAGCCCCTTTCCTGCTTGGGCCAAAAAAAGTTTGCCTTTTCCCCCCCAGCAGTGGCAGCTTCAGCTTCCCCCCAGCAGTGGCAGCTTCAGCTTCTCTACCTACAGTTGTGCTCAAACGTTTGCATAGCCTTGGAGAATTGCTAATATATTTTACAGTGTCTACCATTTTTAAAGAAAACACAAATGAGCAGGTGTTATGATTGACGGGGATATGTTCTACGACCGTCACAGCAGGAAAAACATTTTTTTTCTTTTTCTTTCTTTCTTGTGAGAGACATATTTACCTGTAGGACTAAATAGAATGGCACAATCCTAATACAAAACATAGCCACAAGTTAACAATATGAAATGGCCCCTGGTCAAAAGTCTGCATACCCTAGTTCTTAAAACTGTACCGTATATTGCCCCATTTGGCATCAATGACAGCATGCAGTATTTTGTAATAGTTGTCTATGTGGCCCCAAATTCTCACAGGCCGTATAGTTGTCTTGTCAAAATGCCTCCAGGTCATGCAAAGTCTTTGGTCATCTTGCAAGAACCGCACGTTTGAGATCTCCCCAGAGTGGCTCAATAATATTAAGGTTAGGAAACTGTGATGGCTACTCCAGAACCTACACCTTTTTCTGCTGTAACCACTGGAGGGTCAACTGGGCATCGTGCTTAGGATCATTATTTTGCTGGAAAGTCAAAGAGGGTCCCATGCGCAGCTTTTGTGCAGAATGCAAATTGTCTGCCAGTATTTTCTGATAACATGCTACATTCATCTTGCCATACATTTTCACAAGATACCCCATGCCTTGAGAGGTCACCCCACCCCAAAAAACATCAGTGAGCCACCATCATGCTTCACAATAGAGATGGTAATCTAGTTGCTAAAGGCCAGTGATGGTGAACCTTGGCACCCCAGATGTTTTGGAACTACATTTCCTATGACGCTTGTGCACTCTGCAGCATAGTTGAGCATCATGTGAAATGCAGTTCCACAACATCTGTGGTGCCAAGGTACGCCAACACTGCTATATGACCAAAAATAGAAAAATACTACATAGGGTAGTAGAAAGGCAGACTTTTTCAGGCAATCACAAGGACATAAAAGTTAAGAAAAAGTATTTAATTATATATCATAAAATCCAAAAACAAAGAATAAAATATACAAAAACAGGGTATACAGAATATACATAAGCAATGTTAGCTTGCATCTCGCCTACGCGTTTCGCCTAGCGGCTTCTTCAGGGCGAGTTTGAGAGAGGGCTGGTAGTATATAATTGCTAATTTCATACATCAAAAGAATTGCTATCCATCCGATTACATCGAAGATGAAGAAATAAGTATCCGTAGCAGCACAGGCTAAACCCCCCCGGGACACACGAACAGCGTTCTTCACCAAGGCTCCTGACTTACTGGGCTGCCCTATATTGGACACTTTAACCTGGTCTAGCCTAGTTGATTGGATACTTACTCCTCCCTGGCTATGTTCCATGTTCACTGCTGTGATCAGTCCCGGGTCTGTTTTTTGATTTCTGGCTTTATTTCAGAAATACACTTGTTCATCCTTATATGATGACTCGATGCCAACTATAGGATATATATATATTTTTTCGTGTATCTTGGAGTACTTTGTCTGTCGCATTGAGCTCTTACAAGCCATACGGATACTTATTTCTTCATCTTCGATGTAATCGGATGGATAGCAATTCTTTTGATGCATGAAATTAGCAATTATATACTACCAGCCCTCTCTCAAACTCGCCCTGAAGAAGCCGCTAGGCGAAACGCGTAGGCGAGATGCAAGCTAACATTGCTTATGTATATTCTGTATACCCTGTTTTTGTATATTTTATTCTTTGTTTTTGGATTTTATGATATATAATTAAATATTTTTTCTTAACTTTTATGTCCTTGTGATTGCCTGAAAAAGTCCGCCTTTCTACTACCCTATGTAGTATTTTTCTATTTTTGATTCAATTACTTCGGATGTCGGCTACATGTGAGTGCTTTTATGTTTCCCCATTCCCTATATTTTTGTGCTATATGACCATTCTCCAAACGTAGCGCTTGTGGTTGTGAAGTTAAGGCTCTATTTTGGTCTCATTACTCCAGAATACAGAGAGGCAGAAGCTGTGAATTGTGTCAAGGTGTTGTGGGGCATATTGTAACCAAGCTTTTTTGTTACTCTGCCACCGTAAAGGCTAATTCTGGAAGTTTGACCATGGGGCTCATTTTTGTTCAAGTATCGGACTGTGCTCCTTAAAACAATCACACCATAATTTTCCAGAGCAGCCTGTATTTCTCCTTAGGTTACCTGTGGGTTTTTATTTGTATCACAAACAATTCTTCTGGCAGTTGTGGCTGCAATCTTTCTTGGTCTACCTTTTGTACGTTTGCCCACTGACAAAGAGATGATCAGTCTATAATTTTAATGGTAGGTTTATTTTAACAGTGAGAGACAGAACAACAAAAAACTGAATTAAAGCATTTAAAAAAAAAGTTATAAATTGATTCTCATTTTAATGAGTTAAAGTAGTATTTGACCCCATTGCAAAACATGACTTAGTATTTGGTGGCAAAACCCTTGCTGGCAATCACAGAGGTCCGATGTTTCTTGTAGTTTACACACCTCTCAGGAGGAATTGTGTCCCACTGCTCTTTGCAGTTTCTCTCCAAATCATTAAGGTTTTGAAGCGGATGTTTAGTCACTCAAACCTTCAGCATCCTCCACATATTTTCTATGAAATCAAGTTCTGGATACTATCTAGGCCACTCCAAGACCTTTATGTGCATATTCTGAAGCCACTCATTTGTTGTCTTGGCCGTGTGTTTATGGGTCATTAAGAGCACTCCTGATTGCTCCTGATTTCAGCTTGTTACGTGTATAGAAGACACCTGGGAGCCATTAATGTTTCTAAACGATAGGGGATCAAATACTGATTTCACCCAATAAAATGCAAATCAATTTATAAAAAAATGTAAAATGTTTTTACGGATATTTTTTGTTAACTCTCGCTGTTAAAATAAACCTACCATTAAAATTATAGACCTATCATTTCTTTGTCAGTGGGCAAAATCAGCAGGGGATCAAATATCAAATATTTTTCCCCCCTCACTGTATGTATGTGTATATATATATATATATATGCGTGGTGGCAAATGAAACACTGCTTTCTACCAAGGCTCTGATGCCTGGTACACACAATCAGTTTTCCCATAGGAAAACTGCAGAGCAAAAAAACACAGAATTGCGGCGGAAAAAAAAAAAGAGAACAAGTTCTAATTTTTTTGCTTGCAGTTTTCCTGTTTGGAAAACTGCTATGGAGCATACACACGGCTGGTTTTCCCGACCAAAAGCAAACATTGCAGTTTTCCCATCAGGAAAACCGATCGTGTGTATGAGGCATTACATAAGGATCCAAGCTATATAAAACAGTAATACATACATTTTCATCAGGACTACCATAACCTGTAACACACTTTGTTACCAAATGCAGGGATTTACGAGCATGAAACTTTGTGCCAAACAAAGTTACAGCTTTATAACAAGTCATACTTTCATTTACTACAGTCCTAGAACAACTTCTAACAAAGCACAGTTTTTTCTGCTGGTCATTCAAAACACATGAATGGAAGATGAAAGTTAGGAAAAAAAGCTTCATGCAAACTTACAATGCAGCAGTTTTTGTTTCAATAGTCTTTTGAATAGTAAAATCACTGGAAAGAGACAAGATCTTTGTTCCACAGATCCCCCAGACAGCAGTCTTTTCAGATGAATATGTAGATTCACATAGGCACATCACTGGAGTGCTGATATCTCCAACATTAAGTACCTTCACGGGACTCGCATCTTGACACTTAAAAAAAAAAAAGAAAAGGAAGAACAAACATTAACACATTCATAACGTGTATGTAAAGAACCACCCCCCCCCCCCTTTTACTGCGTATGTTCCTTGGGGATACTGTATGTCCCTTCACAGCCTGTCCTAAAGACCCAACTGCAACCGAGTGTGAACCACCTTAAAATTCTGAGGGATTCCCATCTTAGTCAGTTGTCACAGATCAATTGTATCCATTGAATGAAACTTCTGCCCTACTCCAGTGACAATTTCAAGTTTATTTACTTTTACTGGGATAACCACGCCTACCAACACGCTTCAATTTAGAAGCAAAGCAGTACCAAAAACATGATAAACAAGGAGGGGTGGGATCCATGTGCCTTATGGGACTACAATCAAACAATTTTATGATGAGGAAACAAATCTTGTTTTGTCTTTTTCATCCATTTACAGATATGGAAAGTCCTACCTTTTCAGGATGACCAAAGCCTCCCAACTTTGGGCTCGGCAACACAGCAAACTGCTAACCGGTAAAAACATGAACTGGGGACTGCCTGCAAATTCTGCAGCTGCCTAAAGAGCCTTACATCCAAAGCTGGCACCAGAATAGGTTGCAACATCCACAGGTAAAACTTTTAAATCATATGAACTGAAGACCAGGAGGCAGCTTTCCACATCTGGGAAACAGAAGCCTGTGACAAACGCACAAGAGGCACTTGCATCCCCATATGAGCGAGTCTTAATTTGAAAGGGGAGACCTGATGTTTGCCATAAATAACCCTGTCTGTACCACCCAGTCTCTTATTAGTAGGGTCCCTAAATGAAGGGAAATCCTCAACTTGACCTTGTTAAGAGAAATGGCTTCATGCACAGCTGGGATGGACAACTTACTGTCAAGCTCCTCATTAAAAAAGGTACAGCAACACCTAGCAGTATTGGAGATGCAGAAGTTCCACCAGGGTCCTCCCAATCTTCATACAGGAGGCCTCAGGGAGACAGTATTATTAGAAGTGACAGGCTGAACTTCCAGTTTTAGTGTGTGGAACACCAAATCAATAAGGGTTTAAAACAGTCTTCCAGCTTAGAAGTAATATTCAATGGCTAATTCCAGAAGTAGGGAGCTCATTAGTCAGCAACCTGAGAATCATAGTTTCCATAGTCCAAAGCCTGGAAGTGGCCAATGCCACAAGCAGATCAAGCAATGAATTTGCAGGGGAAGGTGGAGTGACAAGTTGCCTGGTTCTGCACCCACACGGCATTTACACTTCAGCGTTTTAAATTGCAGGCAGAATTGCAGCCACTCACATTTGAGATGCAAAATCACATGAAGCTTGCCGCCAAAAAAAAGTTCAGTAGCTATGTGACGGTAGTAGAACATATCCCCATCATCCATTCCCTTCTTCTGATTTAAAAGAAAATCACCCAATATTCCACGAGTAGGAATATCCCTGGAATCGCCGAATAATCCACACATGAGCCAAAGCTTAATGCTGGATGTAAGCAGGACACACTTTAATGGCAAAACTCTGCAGATTTATATACACAGTTTACAAGCTTGTCATCAATCAAAGAACAATGAAATCTCCACCCCCTTTTCCACACACTGGGGGTTTCCATACAGAGGCATTTTTTCGGCACCGCAAAGCTTGACACATCACATTCTTTTCAATTGAATTCAATTAACCTTTAGAATACACAATCACAGATCTAAAAGACATTTAGTAATTATCTCCCAGAGACAGAAGCCCCAGGGGGGTAATCAATGTACACAATAGCCACCCACAGAACAATGGGACCGTCTGGATAGTTGAGTTAGCCTTAAGACAGGGCAGAAACCCTTTTGACTTAATCAATTACAACACAGCATTGGCATCGCACAATAGAACATGGTATGTCTTTCAATCCATATCCCCCAGACAGACGAAATCTAGACCTGATAATATCCCAAGACATCCTGCAATATGTACTATCCCCAATGTCTCATCTTCTGCAATACATGAATTAGGATTTCACGTACAAACACTTTAATATTTCATGGTCCATGACATTACTCCCCCTGGGAAATAGTTCAACATCCACAGTGGGACCCAAACGGGTCACTCGAGGATGTTGGGCAAGTAGTCTTAAGGTTCCAGGACTGTCTGCCGGGATGAACCATCCGCCTTCCTGGTTTGAGGCCCTGGCCCATAATCGGACGGCAAGAGGCTTGCATTCAGTCCTCTCCAAAAGCCCCTGTCCCAGCTAGGTCTGGCACACGGCTCCCCTTTTGGCAGGAGACTAACACAGTAGGAGACACCAGATGGGTTGACTCTGAACTTAGTCAGTAGTTCCAGTCCCCCAATGCCGGTATCCATACAGTAACCCAAATAACTTGCTCCAGACAGAGCATTACTCACCCCGCCGTCCTCTGCCTCTCTCAGGGAACACGTCTGCCGCTGGGGAGAGGCCTGGACTGGCCCTTCTCCCTGGAGTCCTTTCAGCCGCTGGAGAGATGACAGGGTGGCTGGGCTCAGTCCATCATGCTGTTGGGGATCTGGGGCAACTGGCCACCATTTATGGGGTATACCAGTGGAGACTGAAGTCCCATCCACTGGTGTGAGGTGAAAAGCCCCCGGTGCTTGCAAAGCAAAGCCGACATCCTCCTGTTTCAGTCCTGTACCATTTTCTGGGGTTGTGCCAGTGGAGACTGAAGTCCCATCCACTACCCCAGGAACCCCTTCTTCTGTTAGTGGGGAGCAGAGGCCCGGGGCACTCTGCTCTGTTGCCAGCTCTTCCGCTGGGTTGCTGCGAGTGGAGACCACAGTCCCATCCACTACCACAGGGTCCCCCTCTTCCGTTAGTGGAGAGCAGGTCTGTGACCCTCTGTTCTGTTGCCAGCTCTTCCGCTGGGTTGCTGTGAGTGGAGACCACAGTCCCATCCACTACCACAGGGTCCCCCTCTTCCGTTAGTGGAGAGCAGAGGTCTGTGACCCTCTGTTCTGTTGCCAGCTCTTCTGCTAGGTTGCTATGAGTGGAGACCACAGTCCCATCCACTACCACAGGGTCCCCCTCTTCTGTTAGTGAGGAGCAGAGGCCCATGACACTCTGCTCTGTGGCCAGTGATTCAGCTGGGGGTAAAAGCTTTACCACCTCAGCTTGTTGCTGGAGAGAGGGGCCAACTGCCCCAGCTCTCTGGAACTCCACACGATCCGCTTCAGGGATGGCAATCTCCATATTTTCCACTGCCGATTCATCAGCCAGGATTTCACAGTGGTCATATGAACTTTCCTCATAGTCCCAGGCAACGGGAGCCCCACCATGCTGCTGAGCCGAGTCTAGCAGCTGTTTGTAGGCGATCTCCAGCTCCCATTCTTGAATGGCCAGAAATTCCAAATCTTCCTGTGACCAGTGGCCTCCCGAGATATTCAATTTTTCCTCTCTGTGCTCCATTATGTCCTCCAAGCGCCACTCCCGATCATCCCCAAAGTCGGGATCACTGGACATCCTCCAATACAACAATCCCAGGCCATCATAGTCATAGCCTTCTGTGGGGTTGTCATCCGCTGACCACGGGCACTCTTGGGCTACATACCACCGGAGGGCTCTGTAGCTCTCATCCAGCTGCATCTCTGGCCGAATCAGCCTGCTTAATTCCGCTATCCACTCCTGCTTCGGTTGTTCCCCCAACAACGGCATTCGTACGTCATACTGCGGCCAGGACCTTGCATAGATGTAGGGCAGGACCTCTCCTTGGTGTTGCTGCTCCAGAGCAAGCGCTTCCTTCCAGAGTTGGCACCGAATCACATCCGCCCATCCCAGCAGGACCTCCTCTAAAGGCGGATCCTCTATGCTGTATCCGCATCTCTTGTAACCTTCTTTGGAATTCCTCTTCCATGGAGACTGGTGTCTGCACACCTCTCCTATCTCTTTAGTTGGTGCTGCTGTGCTGTACTCACTGTTTGGAGAATGTGTGGCTGCTTGTTGGACTGCTGCCAGTTTTAACTGTAGCTCTGCATCTCTTATTTGTTTAGCCTCCTCCGCTAACAGGTTCATCACGTTCAGCACCACATCCGCCGTTGGGTTCGGACCGAACCATGCTAGTTTCTCTCTTATTGCCTTGTTGGCTGGTGATTCCTCCTCCTGAATCACTGGTGTCTCCATCTCTTGTACTGCTGGCGTTGCTGCAACCGAGTTCTTCTGGTCTAGCTCCATTAATTCTGCTATGATGACACGCTTGGTTTTGTTGCTAGCAATCCTTCCACAAACTTCCAGTAGTTCTTTCAGTGTATTTCTTTTAAGCCGGGTGTACCAGCCTTCCATTCACTGTTCCCAGTGTCTGCTTGAAATCCTGGTGTAAAGGAAAGTAGAAGGGAAAATCCCGCTGCAGCCAACCAGTTGTGATGGTAGTAGAACATATCCCCGTCATCCATTCCTTTCTTCTGATTTAAAAGAAAATCACCCAATATTCCACGAGTAGGAATATCCCTGGAATCGAAGAATAATCCACACATGAGCCAAAGCTTAATGCTGGATGTAAACAGGACACACTTTAATGGCAAAACTCTGCAGATTTATATACACAGTTTACAAGCATGTCATCAAAGAACAATGAAATCTCCACCCCCTTTTCCACACACTGGGGGTTTCCATACAGAGGCATTTCGGCACCGCAAAGCTTGACACATCACATTCTTTTCAATTGAATTCAATTAACCTTTAGAATACACAATCACAGATCTAAAGGACATTTAGTAATTATCTCTCAGAGACAGAAGCCCCAGGGGGGTAATCAATGTACACAATAGCCACCCACAGAACAATGGGACCGTCTGGATAGTTGAGTTAGCCTTAAGACAGGGCAGAGACCCTTTTGACTTAATTACAACACAGCATTGGCATCGCACAATAGAACATGGTATGTCTTTCAATCCATATCCCCAGACGATATCTAGACCTGATAATATCCCAAGACATCCTGCAATATGTACTATCCCCAATGTCTCATCTTCTGCAATACATGAATTAGGATTTCACGTAGAAACACTTTATTATTTCATGGTCCATGACAAGCTAATTTTAGGGGACATGCTTCACGCATTGCGAGTTGTCGCAATGTCAGCATAATTTATCGTGCAACAATCGCGGCAGGCCCGGACTCAAATGTATGGCATTTCGAATGTTGTTCATTCACACATAGGCTATTTAGAATTGTGGCAAATCTGCCAAGATTCTAAACGCTGAAATGGGAATGCAGTCTCACGGTGAGAGATAAGCTGGACAATCTGCAACATAAGACTGTGCATGAATGTACTAAAAATCTTGTTCGAGAAGAAATCAGACACAGCCCTATCCAATAAAGCCAGGGAGTTTTCTGAGAAGGGGAAAGACCCCAACATTACTCCATGAACCAAACATCCTAATTTATTAACCGACAGGACACAGTGAACTTCATATCCATGACTACTTGGGATGTCCCAAAGTACTGACCATGAGGGGAGGCCAACGCAAAACAAGACCAGCATACTCAAAAATCCAAAAAAAAATCCAAAAAATGAGCAAACACCACTACAAAGCTGCCTGCAAGACCTTTCGCTCAAAACTGGTGTTTGCCTATGCATAAATGATCTACCTAATAAAACTTTGTATACATGTTAAGAAGAGACTAGTAAGGCACCGTACAAACTTGAACAGAAGAAGTGCTGACACTCCTGGTGTAATGGGTCTTGAGTGGGGAAAGGAGTAACCTTGCCCTTAATATCACAGGTCTGAAAAAAGAGCTGACAAATCAATTTAAGATAGTTCAACACCAGACTGGAGAAAAGCCAAATTGCTCCTCACAAGATACTGTTGGGGTCTAAAAACGTATAAGCATCACACCATGTACGATGGTACAACTTCCTGAAGGTTGTCTTTCTAGCCTTAAGGTGGCTAGGGATTACAGAGTCAGAAATGCCCCTATTTCTCAAGACTTGGATTTTACCAGCCATGGCAATAAAGCCAATAACTGTAAATCGAATATGAGGATATTGAATCAAAAGAGCCCACGGCTCATCTAGAATCAGAATGACCAGAATGCCCTCCACGTTTATCCTTTGAAAGAGTCAGAGGGAGGGAGACAGGGGAGGGAAGGCATATGTTAATGCAAATATGTAAATTAGGGGAAACTAATGCGCAAAACCACACTAACTAAAGCAATAAATGAACTAAAATTAATTTAAAACTAATTAAAAAACTAAGCAGCAGCCACAACTAAATAGTGCTCACACACTGATATATGTTAATCAAAAGGAGGGGTAATGGCGCTTTCTAATAAACAAATTCCATAGTAATAATACATATACGCAACTAAAAATATGGTCTAACAATCCCTGCGAGTCTAAAAAAATGTGTTTCACTCCTATTCAATAATACCCACCAAACATCAACCGCATAATGAGGGGGGTAACGAGTGATTTTAGTGAAAATATAAACATAGGTGGTATGTAAAATACCACCCAACTAATTAATAATACAATAAAGCACTAGATAAGATACTACTAAGAAATACAAAATTTGATAAATAAATAGTGATAACAAAAAAAAAAGTGTGTGGAACTTCAAGGTCCAATGCAACAATTAATAATTTAAAGTAAAAATATTAGATGCAAATAAAAAACATGCATAATAGAATAATGATTTTTTTTTATAACAACAAAGTGAGTCTCTGTGCACAATCGTGCAAATGGAATAAATGATCAAGTGTTCAAAATCAATTTCAACAAAGTGCTCCAATAAATAACTTGATTTCAAAGTGCATAAGTGCTCCACTCAAAATACAGGAATACTGGAATCCACCAAAGTTCCCACGGTGCAAAAGTGCAGAATAGGTGCTCAGTTTCCCCGAGCCTCTCACCTTAAAAAGGCTAAACTTAAGCCTATAATGCTGCTGGCTTAACAAGCACAGCAGATTCCGCAGAATATCACTGTCTCACAGCCAGCCTGTTGCTTCAATCCTCCAGGTATAGGGTTTTTAATGATAAAGGCCTCGGGAGATTCAGCTGTCACAAGAGTTGTTAGGTCACAAGAAGACGCCGATAACCCAGCACCCAGAATTCCATTTGTACTCGGTGTGCAATGAGCAAAACAGAAGACCTGGAGATTGAGTCAGCACCAATAGTTTGAGGCCTTTATCCTTAAAAACCCTATACTTGGAGGATTGGAGCAACAGGCTGGGCCGGCTGTGAGACAGTGATCTTCTGCAGAATCTACTGTGCTATTCAAGCCAGCAGCATTATAGGCTTAAGTTTAGCCTTTTTAAGGTGAGAGGCTCGGGGAAACTGAGCACCTATTCTGCACATTTGCACCGTGGGAACTTTGGTGGATTCCAGTATTCCTGTATTTTGAGTGGAGCACTTATGCACTTTGAAATCAAGTTATTGATTGGAGCACTTTGTTGAAATTGATTTTGAACACTTGATCATTTATTCCATTTGCACGATTGTGCACAGAGACTCACTTTGTTATTATAACATTTTTATTATAAAATGTTTTCATTATTCTATTATGCATGTTTTTAATTTGCATCTAATATTTTCACTTGGACCTTGTATTCCACACACATTTTTTTTGTTATCACTATTTATTTATCATTTTTTTTATTTCTTAGTAGTATCTTATCTAGTGCTTTATTGCATTATTAGTTGGGTGGTATTTTACATACCACCTATGTTATTCATATTTTCACTAAAATCACTTGTTACCCCCCTCATTATCCAGTTGATGTTTGGTGGGCATTATTGAATAGGAGTGAAACACATTTTTCTGACTCGCAGGGATTGTTAGACCATATTTTTACTTACGTGTATTTATTATTACTATGGAAGTTGTTTATTATCAAGCACCATTACCCCTCCTTTTGATTAATATGTTAATGAAAATTAATCCCAAGGAGTCACCAGGTCATCTATTGCAACGATTTAGGATCCTTGCTGCAGGACACAAATATGTCCAGTTTTTGGCTTCATCTGGACACAAAGAGGTGCACACCTGGTGTCTCCCACCACCGAAAATTCTATGTGAACACTTTTGGGCGATTTGCCCATTGACCCAGATTCAGTTGGTATTGGCTGAGAAAAATCCAACTGCCAATTTTCCATGCTAGAACGTGCACAGCAAGAAGAGCCAGAATGGATAAAGCTGAACAAGACACGATCAGGTCTGCTTCTTTCTGAGCTCTTTGACTTCTTGTTCATCCTTGATGGTTTATGTATGTCACAGCTGTGGTGTTGTCTGACCCTTGGCAGGGACCTAGGTGCAAAGTGAACGATGTGTTCCGCCCGTCGAGGTTCTCTGACGTGTGTACGGGGCCTTAGGCATTGATAGCCATTGCCTTTAGGTAAGCATTCAGCGTACAGCAAATAGAGAACAGCTTCTCTATTTGCTCGACGGCCCTTCGGGATGAATGGCTGGTTGCCTTTCCCGACGGGCGGGTTGCCGATTCTGACGGCCGGCAGAGAACCTTGACGGGCGGAACGATGTGTTCCGCCCATCGAGGTTCTCTGCCGTGTGTACGGGGCCTTAGGCATTGAGAGCCATTGCCTTTAGGTAAGCATTCACTCTCAGTACTGTCATTGCAGGGTTATCACTGGGAGGATTTCACATATCGGAAGAACCTTTTTGGATTGCACTTGCACACGAGTGTGCAATTTGGACTTTTATATTCAAGTCTTCATTTGACTGCTTATATTAAGTCAAAGTTTGGCACTGTTTGAGTCACATATGTTTATGTTAAGCAATACTGGACATGCTGTTTTTTTATTTTATTTACGTCCCAATACTTGCTGTGCCTGGAGTAGGAAAAATGCAGAGCTGTTCCTGCAACAACTGTGGAGCAGGGCTGGAGACAAAAGAGGCGCTGCGCAGCTGCATTCAGAGCAATAAGACAGTATTCCAGGCTGTGCCCACTCAGAGGTTAAAATGCACTTGTACTGTAAAATGCTAGAAGTACATGAGAATGTTCATAGTGTGTGGGGTCCTATAGTACGTTTCCACCACAGTATGGAGCATCAAGCACTGTCCAGACAAAAAAAAAAAGATCCAAAGCCATTCAAGTACACTGACAATTCACAGGGAACACTTAAGGGAATCTGCCATATAGTTACACGATTAGAGGCACCTGCACCCATCACGGCATGTGCATCCTGCAGGGTCTTCAGGGACTCCACTTTCCATCAGATTGCTGCCCTGGACTTTTAGAGCACCCTGCCAGTAGGGATATTGGGTACACTCACTGTATGCCTGAGATTGATTTCTGCAATGTCCAACACCAATTGGAAGGCTTTACAGGCCCTATCCGTACTTGCATGTTGTCCGGTTATGGTCGATACTGCCAGCAGGCCAAGAGGGATCGTACCCCACATACAAGAGTGTGGATGGTCTGTAACATCTGCAGGTTGGTGCTAAATCCTGCAGACAGGGTTCTTCAGCACACAGTGTACCAGTTGACTTTACTGGCATGGTGCTATACAGGTCAAGGCAGTAATCCCTGTGGACAGGAGAGGTGTCCCTTATGGCCGACCTCTACCGCATCAAGATTATGAGAACAAAGCCCATGAAACACATTAAAGACACAGAGGCACATACATCATCTACAGGCATCAGCACAAAAGTAAGGCTTAGTGGAGCTAGTAGAGGTTATGCCTGGGTGGGGATTCCAGGTCACTTCCAAGAACTTATTCAAAAAAGTGAAGAGATCTCTTGCAGCTACAAGACGATTAATCCTGATTCAAAAGGAAAAGTTCCTACAAAAAATATAAAGTAAGTCTTAATTAGCGGACCCAAGACAATGGGGTTCAATTACAAAAACTGGAGAGTGCAAAATCTGGTGCAGCTCAGCATGGTAACCAATCAGCTTCCAGGTTTTATTGTCAAAGGTTAATTGAACAGGCTAAAGTTAGAAGCTGATTGGCTACAATGCACTGCTACACCAGATTTTGCACTTTCCTGTTTTAGTAAATGAACCCGTGTGTCTAACCCCCTAGGACACAAGCAAAAAAACAAAACAAATACAGCTAGTAGTAAGAGGTGCCTAGATCTAGGTTGCCTAGATTTTTTTTGTCTGCTAGTGCCCAATCCTGGTGAATGTGGTGGTATAATCAGAAGATTAAAGAACCTCAATGGACAGAAAGGAAATAGTTTTGTTCAGTGCATGAAAATATTTAGTTACTTTACCTTCACTGCAGCATCATCAAACACTGTGATAAGGCCATTTGCTGTACCAACAAACAGAAAGTATTTTTTCTGGCTAAAAAAAAAGGGAAAGAAAAAATCAATGCTCCAGCCAACACACACACACACACACACACAAAAAGTCCCCAATTCTTTATTAAGGAAATGTGATATCTGTTTTGCACTCTAGAGCCTCATATAAATGTTTAAGGTCAATTCAACCTGGTGACTGGTGGGCACTAAAAAATGTTTTAACATTATTATGGTGTTCCTGTAACCTCTCTTAACCACTTAATCACCAGGCCTAATTTGGCACTTCTCTCCTTCATGTAAAAATCACAATTTTTCTGCTTGAAAATTAATCAGAACCCCCAAACATTATATATTTTTTTTTAGCAGACACCCTAGGGAAAAAAATGGCGGTCATTGCAACTTTTTTTCTTGCACAGTATTTGTGAAATAATTTTTCAAAATTCATGAATTAAAAAATAACAAAAACAGTAAAGTTAGCCCAATTATTTTGTATAATGTGAAAGACGATGTTACGCCGAGTAAATAGATACCAAACATGTCACGCTTTAAAATTGCGCACACTAATGGAATGGCGCCAAACTTCGGTACTTAAAAATCTCCATAGGCGACGCTTTAAAATTTCTACAGGTTACTATTTTTGAGTTACAGAGGAGGTCTAGTGCTAGAATTGTTGCACACATTCTAACACACACGATGATACCTCAAATGTGGGGTTTGAACGGTGTTTACATATGTGGGCGGGACTTGCATGCGTTTTCCCTTCTGCACGCAAGCGACCAGGACAGGGGTGTTTTAATTTTTTTTTTTTATTATTATTTTTTTTTTTTTACTTAATTTTTTTTTTTTACACTTTTAAAAAAAAAAATGTGATCACTTTTATTCCTATTACAAGGAATGTAAACATCCCTTGTAATAGGAATCAAGGTGATAGGTCCTCTTTATGGAGACATATGGGGTCAATAAGACCCCACATCTCTCCTCCAGGCTAGAAAGCATTAGATCGTGAAAAAAAATTCACCGATCTAATGCTTTCAGCCACGATTGCGGCTGTGTTTACATTCCGGGTATCGGGCGTGACGTCACAACATCGCGCCCGGTCCTCCGACGGTCATAGAGATGACTGTGACTGTCTAGTCACCAGTTATCTCTATGGTTCTGCGGGGAACGCCGGGCGATTCGCTCTCCGGGCCCCCGATGGCACGGGAGAGCCCAGAGAAGCACCGGATGGCCTATAAGAACGATCAAGCGGCGGAACCGCCACTTTGATCATTCTTATGGTGCACAGAATCGCCGGCTGAAGACAGCAATATCTGAATGATGCCCGCACAAAGTGGAGGACCTCCATGGACATCCTAAGGTGATTAAGTGGTTAAAGGGTAGGTATTTTAGCTTAACATAAATGGATTAACCACTTAAGGACCGCCTCCTGCACATACACATCGGCAGAATGGCACAGCTGGGCACAAGCACGTACAGGTACGTCCTCTTTAAGTGCCCAGCCGTGGGTCGCGGGCGCGCCCCTCGCGACCCAGTCCAAAGCTCCGTGACCGCGGCCGCAAAACCCGCAGACCCTATCACCGCGATTGGTCCCTGGAGCTGAAGAACGGGGAGAGCTGTGTGTAAACACAGCTTCCCCGTTCTTCACTGTGGCGGCGTCATTGATCGTGTGTTCCCTAATATAGGGGAACACAATCAAAGACGTCACACATACAGCCACACCACCCTACAGTTAGAAACACAGATGAGGTCACACGTAACCCCTTCAGCGCCCCCTTGTAGTTAACGCCCAAACTGCAATTGTCATTTTCACAGTAAACAATGCAAAATTGTCCGAAGTGTCCGCCATAATGTTGCAGTCACGAAAAAAGTTGCTGAGCGTCGCCATTAGAAGTAACAAATAAATAAAAATAATGCAATAAAACTATCCTTTATTTTGTAAACGCTATAGTTTTTGCGCAAACCAATCGATAAACGCTGATTGCGATTTTTTTTTACCAAAAATAGGTAGAATACATATCGGCCTAAACTGAGGAAAAAAAAATGTTTTAAATATGTTTTTGGGGAATATTTATTATAGTAAAAAGTAAAAAATATTAAAAAAAATTTCAAAATTGTCGCTCTATTTTTGTTTATAGCGCAAAAAATAAAAACCGCAAAGGTGATCAAATACCACCAAAAGAAAGCTCTATTTGTGGGGGGAAAAAAAAGACACCAATTTTGTTTGGGAGCCACGTTGCACAAACGCGCAGTTGTCAGTTAAAGCGACGCATTGCCGAATCGCAAAAACTGGCCAGGTCCTTTACCTGCCTAAAGGTCCGGGTCCTAAGTGGTTAAGATAAAAAACCTTCTGTGTGCAGCAGCTGCCCTGAGCTACCCTAATACTTACCTGAGCCCAGTGTCTATCCAGTGACATCTACGAGTCCCTTAGCCATCCGGTACTCTCCCTCCTGATTTGCCGAGACACAGCAGCGGTGCCATTGGTTCCCGCTACTGTCAAAGTCAGTTAGCCAATCAGGAGAGATAGGGGGTGGGCCGAACTGCAGCTCCGTGACTGAATTGACACACTGAGCGGCAGCTCGGGTGTCCCCATAGCAAGCTGCTTGCTGTGGGGAAACACGACAGGAAGAATGGGCCAGGAGCAGTGAAGAGTAACCTGAGAAGAGGAGGATCCGGGCTGCTCTGTTCAAATCCACTGCAACAAAGCAGGCAAGGATACCACGTTTGCCTTTTCTTTTTTTTTAAACAAAACTTTACAATCACTAATGGAAACCGGCACAGGAGAAGTAACGGAGGTTGTAATTTCTCACCTCCCTTTACATTTCTGGTTGTCTGGCTTTTACACCAGATGCAAAGACGGGTGTTTAGACTGGTTCTTGCTCCGATGTAATGGATGCATTGTCACTCTGAGGTGAGTGTTGCTTGTGCCTATAGCAGAGTGAAGATTCATCTGATTTTTTTGCATTGGCTCTCTTTTGCTTGGTCTCCGCCACAGCTACAAATCAGGGTATTCCCCTGTGTGGTTCTCATGGAATAGAGTGCAGACTATAGGGTATGCATGCTCGTAAGGTGTACAAGGTAAACAGCCATTGCAAAAGCATTGAAGGAAGCTCCTGAATAGCTTATAAGGGCTCTAGGTGAAAGTGGCATTGAGCCCTGGTTCACACTGATGCTACTTTGAAATCGTGCTACTTTACTTGAAGTAGCACGATTTCAAAGTAGCAAGGTCAGCGCAATTTCAGTTGCTACTTGATAGACATTTGTGTGGCTTCATATACAAATGTCTATAGAAATCGCACCTGAAATCGGCAAAAGTAGTGCAGGAACTACTTTTGCAAATCGGTATGGCGCCGCAAAATCGATGTCGCAGCGATTGGAACAGTGCCATTGCCGCCAATATGCTGTGACTAGTCATGCGATTTGATCTCTCAAATTGCATGACAAATCGCTCCAATGTGAACCTAGGCTAAAGAATGCATCCAATTGTGTGATGTAACACTTAGTCATCCACCTTAGGCTGAGCTCTGAGTGGTTGGATTCCAGAGCAACATTTTAAACTTATTACATGTGAGGTGAAAAAATATTCCATAGTCCCTTTTTTTTACAGTAACAGTCAGAGAGCTTCCCATATCACGGATGGGCATATCCCCAAAGGGGTTTTCATGGAATGGGTTTCAAAGCAATGGACCATGGCTCTAAAACCATATAGCACTCACATAATTAAATGAAGGGTGAGTTTCTTTGTTAAGGGCAAAAAAGATCCAACACCTTCAGACACTAGCAAAAAATGAGGACTCACAGAATGGAGTATGGTTATAGGGGAGGCACCCAGGGGTTTCCTCTAAAGCTTTGCCAATGCTCAATCACCTAAAACCAAATCCCTATTTGTAGGAATATTCTGCCTGTGTTCAGTACAATTAGGATAATACGATTCCTTAATCTGGTGTGCTAATTTTGTGCATCAAGCCCAAGGTGTAATAGAGAGCACACATCCTAATTTGGGTTTAACCCCATCAACGCCACTGACACGTGTCTTACATTTGATATAAACAGTCTGCACACCTCTGTTAAAATGTCAGGGTTTTGTGATGTAAAAAATAAATAAAAATGAGACAAGATAAATAATTTCAGAACTTTTTCCACCTTTAATGTGAACTATAAACTGTTCAACTCAATTGAAACCCAAACTGAAATCTTTTAGGGAGGGGAAGTAAAAATAAATAAATAAAAAAAATTATAATAATGTGGTTGCATACGTGTGCACACTCGCTTATAACTGAGTTGTAGCTGTGTTCAGAATTAAGCAATTACATTCAAACTCATGTTAATAGGAGTCAGTACACACCTGCCATCATTTATATGGCCTCTGATTACCCCAAATAAAGTTCAACTGTTCTAGTAGGTCTTTACTGACTTTCTTGTCACATCCAACAGCAAAAGCCATGATCCACAGAGAGCTTCCAAAGCATCAAGGGATCTTATTGTTAAAAGGTATCAGTCAGGAGAAAGAATTTCTAAGGCAATAGATATACCAGGGAACACAGTGAAGCTGCAGGAATATCAGTACTGGATGTGTGGTACATGTGATAAAACACACATAGAAAGTGTAGCGCATAAAAAGTAAAGATCACCCCAAAAAAATGGATGAATAAACAGTGCATCAAACAAATAGAAAAAAAAAACACTGAATAGTGTATGCATAAAGTCCTCAAATTAATAATAAAAAAAAATTGAAAATAGTGATATTGATCCCAATGCCTTGAGATGAAGTGCAATAAAGAAATCCACCACTGATCATTGAAGGGGAAGCTTACCAGAAATACTGTACCCTAATGAACATATGTCTCCCCAGACGATGCACTATTTGATGCGAAACACGTCGGAAGGCTCCACCGCTGCCACTTTGTACATTTGAAAGCACTGATCACCTTTTAGAATGCAAGTGTTTCTACCTACATTAAACATTGGTACCTTTCAGTATTACGCTATGTGCCCTTCTCCTCTTCTTCCACATGTCCACATTTTGGTTTAAACCTTTGGCCCACATATGGTACCCCTGGAAGCGTCCATTTACCCGAATCGATCTCTGGGTTTCTTCTCTGATTGATGTGCGAGTCATCTTCGTGAGAATTGCAGCCAATGATCCAGGCCTGAGAGTGGTTTACATTCTGCTTTACTGACCCTCTGGACATACAGACTGGGAAATTGTGTCAATCTCGCTCCCTTTCTCGGCGAGATTGAGCACTTGCGAGCCCCATCGCGGGAGCCAGCGCCGAGCTGGCTTGCCGCGATGGAGACAAAGCCGTCATAGAAGCGACGGGGATCCGACGCGGATTCCCGCCAATTCTACACGTGGGCGGAGTTTGTTATGAATCCTGAGAAGGAAGTCCCCGCCAGATTTTAAATAAAAATCCGGCATGGGTTCCCCCCTCAGGAGCATAACGGGCCCTTAGGTCTGGTATGGGTTGTAAGGAGACCCCCCCTACGCCAAAAAAATGGCGTGGGGGTCCCCCCACAATCCATACCAGACCCGTATCCAAAGCACGCCGGCCGGCCGGTCAGGAAGGGAGTGGGGGCGAGCGAGCGCCCCCCCCTCCTGAGCCGTACCGGGCAGCATGCCCTCAACATGGGGGGGTCAGGTGCTCTGGGGCAGGGGGCGCACTGCGGCCCCCCACCCCAGAGCACCCTGTCCCCATGTTGATGAGGACAGGGCCCTTTCCCGACAACCCTGGCCGTTGGTTGTCAGGGTATGCAGGCGGGAGGCTTATCGGAATCTGGAAGCCCCCTTTAATAAGGGGGCCCCCAGATACCGGCCCCCCACCCTAAGTGAATGAGTATGGGGTACATTGTACCCCTACCCATTCACCTGGAGGCAAAGTGTAAACACAAATAAACCACACAGGGTATTGAAATATTTTATTAGTTGGCCGCCGGGGGGGGGGGTGTGTATGATCGCTTTTATAAAAGCGCCCCCCTCCGGCGGGCTTCTGCGGGGGGTGGGTGCCGCTGTTCTTCGCCACCATCTGGTTCTCTTCCGCCCGGCGGGCTTCCTTCGACATCTTCTGCGGCTGGGGGGGGGTCTTCTCCAACTCTCCGGGGTCTTCTCCGGCTCTCCGGGGGTCTTCTCCGCTCTCCGGGGGTCTTCTCCGCTCTCCGGGGGTCTTCTCCGCTCTCCGGGGGTCGTCTTCTTCAGGACTCGCCGCCGCTATCTTCGTGTGTTAGCTCAATTACTAGCGGCGGCGAGTCCCCTCTTCTGTGACGTCTTCTTCTTCTCTTCTCCAGATGTTGACGCGACGCTTCCTTCCGCTGTTATGGCTGGCGCGCGGCTCACAGCGAGTTATATAGGCCTGTCTTGTGACGTCGCAGTCCCATCATGCTCCGGTAGGTACCACGTGCTACCTACCCACGTGGTACCTACCGGAGCATGATGGGACTGCGACGTCACAAGTCTGCCAAAAGCACGTGGGAAAATATTTTATGGTCTGATGAAACCATGGTTGAACTTTTTTGGCTATAATTCCAAAAGATAGGTTTGGAGCAAAAACACTGCACATCACCACAACAACAACATACCCACAGTGAAGCATGGTGGTGGCAGCATCATGCTTTGGGGTCATTTTTCTTCAGCTGAAACAGGGGCCTTATAGTCATGGTAGAGGAAATTATGACCAGTTCCAAATACCAATCAATATTGGCACAAAATCTTCAGACTTCTGCTAGAAAACTGAACATGAAGGGGAACTTCACCTTTCTGCAATATAACGACCCAAAATCTACATCCAAATCAACAAAGGCATGGCTTCACCTGAGGAAGATTCAAGTTTTGCAATGGTCTAGCCAGAGTCCAGACCTGGATCCGATTGAAAATCCGAAGAGGGCTGTGCATAGGTGATGCCATCGCAATCTGACAGATTTGGAATGTGTTTGCAAAGAAGAGTGGGCAAATATTGCCAAATCAAGATGTGCCATGCTGATAGATTAATGAATGAGTGCTGTAATAAAATCTAAAGGTGCTTCAACAAAGTATTAGTTTAAGTATGTGCACACTTATGCAACCATATTTTATTTTTACTTCCCTCCACCTAAAAGATTTAAGTGTGTTGTTCAACTGAGTTGTACAGTTTATAGGTCACATTAAAGGTGGAAAAAAATCTGAAATGAAATTTATCTTTGTCTCACTTATTTACATCACAGAAACCTTTAACAGTGGTCTGTAGACTTTTAATATCCACTGTATATCTACACCGACACTGACAAACATTTGTTCAGCTGACATATTTGTAAAGCTGTTTGATTATTCCCCCCACCCCACCACCACCATGTATACCAGGTTCATCTGTGCCTCCTGGGTGACTGGGACATCTGTGTAAGGTGTCAGTAGGGAGAGTGGAGGGAACCCAGCAAATACAAAAGCGTTTCAATAGCCCATATGTACACAAACACGCTTGTCGGGGTTGCACTCATGTACGGAAATGACAATTGTTCCATACATTTTAGGTATCACTGTGCATGCAATGATTGAAGAGCCATCAATCATGGTCAACTCTAAATTGAGTGGGTGTAAAAACGTTGCCTATGGATAATTTGGGGTATAATAATTTTTCATGGTTTCACAAGGTAGATGGAATTTTGAGGGTAGACATGTTTTATTTGTAGTCAGAGTCTACACCGAGGAATGCGACACCCTAACTACCCAGGCCTGAGGTGTGCCATTAGCCTCGCTGGACAGTACGCCTATAAGTGGGCATACCCTGAAGTAATTATGAAGAAATGAATGAAGAAAATGATAACATGAAAAAAGGGGGAACGGGTGGGTGGGTACCCAGAAACCCCACCGACGCCGGAGATAAGAGGGGAGGAGGGATAAATAGCCCTCCGACTCCTCCTACAAATTCAGGCAGGCCTACGGCCCCGCCTTCCACTTGTAGTCAGAGTCTACACCGAGGAATGCGACACCCTAACTACCCAGGCCTGAGGTGTGCCATTAGCCTCGCTGGACAGTACGCCTATAAGTGGGCAAAAAGACCCAGAAGTAGGTGTGATAAAAGAGTGGAAGGGCACGGGTTATCTGTCTGGTAGCGAAAGCACGCCCAAGAACCGATGATCGGAAGGAACCCCGAAACCAAACGACTGTCCCGTGCCTGACCGACTAAGCCTTCCTCCAAAAGCACAGACATGGGAACAACTGCTGGTGGCGAGAGGATACGTGGGGGAATGGAACAAGGGCCGCCCTGCGGAGCCCTGTGAAAGCAACACCATCCAATAGGACACAATACCAGTAACCCATGTCAACACCCATGACCCCTGGCTTAACCATCCATACCTGGTAAGGGGACGTGAGAAGGAGAGATGCCAAAAATGGACAAACTGATAGGAGGAAAGGGGTTTGAGAGCCAGCTACACGAAAGATGTGTTGCTGATATTGATGGACGAGGCCAACACGCAGTAGCGATATGCAACGATACAGAGACAGGACCAGATCTGGCATGACACGACCTACCCGAGTAACTGGGACCCCCCTCCTATCAACAGGCTGGGAACTGGACAAAGAGCCTGGCCTGACGGACCCGCACCCGACGATCTGGCAACCTATGAACAAGAGAAAAACCCCAAGGATAAGAAGCAACGACTCCATGGATGAGAACCCTAATAAAATTGTCCTAGCAGGAACGGCAAGAACACGCTCCATGCTGGTATGTGAAGCAGCTGGGATGGAATTGGACACAAACTGAACCGTACCGCCTACCCTGCTGCGGCCGGGAAAAGGAAACCCCTTGTTGACTTACCGCTCTGCTGAGACAAGCACGGACCCACCCCTGAGTGACGGCGTACTGCCATGCCCTGCACCCCCACGTGGAGCAGCCGGGATGCACCAGCATGTGTCGCCCCTGAAACTTCCCGCACACCCACCCCTAGAAAAACCGAAAGAAAAGACAACAGACAACAAAACATGAGACACCCCCCCGCCACTGTAGCTGCCTGGGGCAAAGATGTGAGCAGAAATGACCAGCCTCAGTGCGTGAATGAACCTGGCGACAGACCCTACCCAAGTGTATGTGATAAGTGACAGGTAATTAAAAACGAAACACTCAAGGCGATGTACCCACAGACTGTGGTGGGTAGATGTATAGGCGTGAGAATGAACGTGCACGTATGACGTATGTTATACAGGCGAGACGATTGTGGTCAACAATCATTTAACAAATGAAACCTCAGCCCGTATGGATCTGTAGACGTGACAGATCCTGAGATGCGCACCCTGGCTAACTATACCCGAAAGCACGGTATGACGAGACAAAGAAAACAAATAAAGCTACAAGGCTGTTTGTGTGCCGTGACTGCATAGCACCGACAAGCCATGTGACACGGAATGCAAGAACCTAAATGACAGGAATGACGAGACATACGAACAAAAAGAAGCTACAAGTCTAACGTGTACGCCGTGACTGCATGGCAATGACCGAACCACGCTGGAGTAGAACATACAACAGAAAACACAACCCCCTGCATGCACATGAACCTGACGACCCCCCGGTGAATAATTAGTGAGCGCACGTGACCTGCTGCGAGATACTGAAGGACCCGCGTACCCACAGACCGTAGTGGGTAGTCCTGCTAGTGAAATGAAAGGTATTGCATGGCAAGACATGACGTGATAGGCGAGAATATTAATGTCAACAATCATCTGGAAAATGATAACCTTAGCAGGAAAGGATCTGTGAATGGACGAAGAAGAACCGGCCACCGGTATGAGCTGAAAGCTGCGCGACACTGAGTACCGAACCTGCGAAACACGCCATGACAGCAAACACGCCGAACATGATGCTGACAGAACCCGACAGCCACCTCCCCCCGTTAATGGACGTGAGTGAGTGCAACCGGCCTGCTGTGATAACGACCAACCGTGGAACAGAAAATTGAGGACCCGTGTACCCACAGACCGTGGTGAGTAGTCCTACAGGTGAATGAAAAGCATAGTATGACGTGACATGACAGGCGAGAAGATTGAGGTTAATAACATACGAAAATGAAACCCCAGCCTGAATATGACATGACAGGAAACATACAGTGACTGAAACCCCTAAGACAGAACATGCTACGACAGGAAACATGATACTGGCATGACAAAAACGCCAAGACAGAAATGACAAGACAGAAACACTGACAAAACATACTGACAGAACCGCTGTTACAAAACATACCACTGACAGAAACGCTGTGACAAAACATACTGACAGAAACGCTGTGACAAAACATACTGACAGAAACGCTGTGACAAAACATACTGACAGAAACGCTGTGACAACAAAACACACTGACAGAAACGCTGTGACAACAAAACACACTGACAGAAACGCTGTGACAACAAAACACACTGACAGAAACGCTGTGACAAAACATACTGACAGAAACGCTGTGACAACAAAACACACTGACAGAAACGCTGCGACAAAACACACTGACAGAACTGCTGTGACAAAATAGAATGCTACGATAGAAACATACTGCTGATAGAACGCTATGACAGAAACATACTGCTGACAGAACGCTACGATAGAAACATACTGCTGATAAAACGCTATGACAGAAACATACTGCTGACAGAACGCTATGACAGAAACATACTGCTGACAGAACTCTACGACAGAAAACATACTGCTGACAGAAACCGCTATGACGAACATACTGCTGACAGAACGCTATGACAGAAAACATACTGTTGACAGAAACGCTATGACAGAAAACATACTGCTGACAGAAAACGCTATGACAGAAAACATACTGCTGACAGAAACCGCTATGACAGAAACACACCGCTGACAGAACGCTACGACAGAAAACATACTGCTGACAGAAACCGCTATGACAGAAACACACCGCTGACAGAACGCTACGACAGAAAACATACTGCTGACAGAAACCGCTATGACAGAAACATACCGCTGACAGAACGCTATGACAGAAACATACTGCTGACAGAAAACGCTATGACAGAAAACATACCGCTGACAGAACGCTATGACAGAAACATACTGCTGACAGAAAACGCTATGACAGAAAACATACTGCTAACTGAACCGCTATGACAGAAAACATACAACTGATGACACCGCTATAACAGAACATACTGACAGCAAGCGCCATGACGGAAACATGCTACTGACAGACAACCGCTAAGCAATGAACAACGTGAGGCAAGCACAAGCCATGATATCCCACCAACCGCCCCCCCCTTCTGGACTGTACCCCCTCCCCTAGAACTGTGCCCCCCAAGGAAGCCAGACTATCATGAAAGACTCCTCCCCCCCCCCATGGGGCCATGCCAGGGCACGTCCCGGCCTGGCAACCATACCTGGAATTCCTAGGGAACCTGGTGATAGGAGGAACCAGGACCAAGGGTGTCCACTACTCCATGCCCCGGGAAGGAAGAACCGCTGAGAGGGCCTACCCCCCCCTGAGTGAGGCCTCCCGAGCGTCTGGACCAGCCATGCCAGCACCATGGGAACCAGAGAGTTTGATCATCACCAGCATCAAACTCCCGGCCGACCGTGCTGCCATTCTGGCTCTAGGAGAACAGCGGCGGGTCCTACGCTGATGCAGGATAGCCCTAGCAGTGGCAAACAGGAAGGGTGTATGGACGGACACCCCCCCCCCCCCGCGCGAGCATCGGAAGAAGCCTCCTCAATGCTAGCTGGAGCCCCGGCAGCGCGGGTGGGGATGTACGGCCCCCCCTCGCCGGTGCGAGCAACGGGAGAAGCGGGCGGCCCCACCAACGCCAAATGCAGCCTTGCAGCATGTGCCAGACGGATGACAGCCCCCCTCTCCCGGCGTGAACAAAGTGCTGCACAGTGGTGGATGACTGGCAAGAGCCCCGGGAGTGTGGCGGCCGACCCCCCCCCCTCCCCCAGCTCGGCATGAGCAGGACATGGCCCTAGTAGTGGCTAACAGGATGGGTGGACTGTACGGACAGACCCCCCCCCCCCGGCGCGGCCACCGGGCGGGCGGCCCTCTTGCTGGAAGGAGCAATGGCAGCGTGGGTGGTGGGTGGATGCGCGCCCCCCCTCTCCCGGAACGAGCACCGGGCGGCCTCCCCGAGTGAGCGGGCGAACATCCCCCCCCCCCAGCCTGGCGTGAGCCCAGGTAACAGTGGGCGGACAGGAGGCAGCATAGGGAGAAGAGAGCAGGGCCCCTCCCCCCACGATTCCCAGCGTAAGGACCCTTCCCGGACGGCGCTGGGGGGAACGCAGAGACAAGTAGGCGGGCGGGCGGCCCCCCTCGATGTAGCCTGGAGTGAGCACCGGGAGGGGAACCGCCACGAGATCTCAGCAGCCGATGGCCGCTCCGCTACAAACCGGAAGTGACGCGCGACAGCAGTTTACCCAGAAACCCCACCGACGCCGGAGATAAGAGGGGAGGAGGGATAAATAGCCCTCCGACTCCTCCTACAAATTCAGGCAGGCCTACGGCCCCGCCTTCCACCTATACATTCAATTCATTTTACCCCCACAAATTGGGCATTCTATTGTGTTTGTGTGCAGAAAGATTGTGTGATATAAAAAATTGCAACTACCAACATTTTTCTTTTGCAGGTTCTTTGCTTTTAGAAAATACATGATGTTTTGGGGGTTTTAAATAATCTTCATGCCCAAGATGTGCATTTCAGCATGTGCAAAAATGGCTATGGCCGTGGTAGGGTTAAACACAATAGCTGTTCAGAAGAATATACGCACAAATAGTTCCACCTACACAACAAGTAACTAGTACATAATAAAATATGTAGAAATTTACCAATGCAGTTGCAACATTTACAATGACAAGTATTGTTTTTTTCACTGCATATTATATGATTATACAAGATTATAATAAATCATACTTAAAATATACCTCTGCTTCACTACACAGCAAAACAACAAGCAAGTAATGGAATCAGGCATTTTCTGAATGCAGTGTTTTGTTTGGAGATCTTCAGTTAGCATAGACACTATGTCACCAGACTGCGTCCCTGCCAGAATCCACTGCTCTCTCTCGCCAGGTAGGGTCACAAGTGCAAGACACAGGATTCTGCTGTCTGAAAAGTCCTGCAAGCAGCATAAAGTGAACAATATTCAAAACACACAGAAAACAACTTATTATGATAGAATTAAAACAGTTACAATCTCAAAGCAGAGTTCCACACAAAAGTGGAAATTCTGCTAATTTTCCTGCTCCCCCTCCTCCAGTGGCATATTTGGCACCTTTCACAGGTATCCTGATACCACTTCTGGGAGTCTGGGTTGCGGCCTTTGACGTCATCTCTGGGGCTTCCTAATTCCTTCTCCTGCCGCCGGCCCAGTAGAAGAGAGGAGAGGAGCCTCGCGCATGCACAGTAGGGTTCCCGGCGTGAAGGCTACAATGCTGAGTTCCCTTACCCGCAACCTCAGAGGTAGCAACCCACAGCTAATGAAATCAGCTGCGGTGCAGACATTGCAGGACTCCTGGACAGGTAAGTGTCCTATTATTAAAAGTCAGCAGCTGCATGCATGTGTAGCTGCTGGCTTTTAATTTTTGCAGTGGAGGGCGGACCTCCGCTGCCTAGCGGAATTCCAGAGTCAGACTCGGGGAGAATTTTACATACCAAAAGCGGTAACCCCCTGAGCCAGACTCGGGATTGCATTGCAGGATACAGGGGAAGTTACTTACCTTGTCCCTGGATCCTGTGATGTGTCCCTGCTATGTGTGCGAGCTGTCCTCTCACTCGATTCACACACTGGTGACTGCTGAATGCCGCCAAGCTCCATTCCCGAGCGGCGCGACGCACGGGGCAAAGTTTGGCGCCAAATTCTAAAAAGTAAACACATTATAGATACAGTATACTGTAATCTTACAGATTTTGGACTAAATGTTTGACTAAAATTTAGTTTATTCAATTTTTCTTATAACAAAAAGTAAAAAATATTGTTGTTTTTTTTCAAAAATTTCGCTCTATTTTTGTTTATAGTGCAAACAATAAAAATCGCAGAGGCAATCAAATACCATCAAAAGAAAGCTCTATTTGTGGGAAGAAAAGGATGCAAATTTTGTTTGGGAGCCACGTTGCACGACCGCGCAATCTTACAGATTACAGTACTGTATCAAATAATTACACATCCCTTTGTCCCTAGTTATCTGTCCAGTGTCCTGTATGCAGTTTTATATTACAAAAACTGTTGTTTCTGCCTGAAAACTGGAGATTGTCCATAGCAACCAAAAAGTGTCCGTTTATCATAACCGGGATGTCTACTAGTCTCTTGTTTGGACAGATTTTACTGACAGACGTTACTCCTACGAATTACAGGTCTCCAATATAAAAACGCCAAATTTCCATGCCAAACATTGTACCGCTTTCAGCATCAAAAATCTGACATATTTGTACAGCCAGAAAGGTTAAGAAGGTTTACATACATTGGAGCAAATAATTATTTGACACCCTGCAGATTTTGTAAGTTTTCCCACCTACAAAGAAATGAAGGGGCTATTATTTTCATCATAGGTGTATTTTAAATGATAAAGACAGAATATCAATTAAAAAACATGATACAAATGTTAAAAAACTTGTTGCAGTTCAGGGAGTAAAATAAGTATTTGATCCCCAAGCAAAAAACATGACTTGGTATAGATATTTCTGGTTAGCTACCAGGTTTGCACACATCTCAGGAGTAGGGATGAGCCAAACAACCCAGCGTTTGGTTCGCACCAGAACCTTCTAATGGACCGAACGTTCGCGTGAACATTTAGAACCCAATTGACGTCTATGGGACTCGAACGTTCCAATTCAAAAGTGCTCATTTTAAAGCCCAATATTCAAGTTATTGTCAGAAAACGCCTTTGAGAAACCGGGTCTTGCCCCAGGGAACATGTATCAATGGAAAAAAAAAGTTTTAAAAATGGTCGTTTATTTCTGGAGCAGCGATTTTAATGATGCTTAACCACTTAATGCCCACAGAATGGCACCTACAAGCAGATGGGCGTATATATACGTCCCTGCCTTCTAGCGGGTCGGGGGTCCGATCGGGACCCCCTCCACTGCGTGCGGTGGGCGGCTTACCTTGGGGAGCGATCCATGCTGAGGGGGGCGGCTGCTCGATTCTGTATGCCCCCTCGTCATCGCTCCCAGCCAATCCTCTGAGCCTCCGTCGTGTCACTTCCTCTACCTATAAAATGTAAACACTGGCAGAGGAAGTGATGCAGCTCTCCTCTCGGCGGGATTTTCAAACAGCCGAGAGGAGAGAAGACTCACAGTAAGTCGCACCAACACTACACTGACACCAGTACACATAGGCACATTTAACCCCTTGAGATCACCCCCCTGTCACACTGTCACTGAATGCAGTGATCATATATTTACTGATCACTGCATTTAGTGTCAGTGTGACAGTTACCGTGACAGGCAGTTAGTGTTAGGTCCAGGGTAGCCCCGTACCCCCCCTAATAAAGGTTTAACCCCTTGATCACTGCCCTAGTTAAGCCTTTCTCCCCCTATTGCCAGGGCCACTAAGCGATAATTTTTCTGATCGCTGTATTAGTGTCGTTGTTGCCGCTAGGTAGCTAATTTTTTTTATTGCAATTTTTTTTTTACTAAAGACATGTGGCTGAATACATTTTGGCCTAAATGTTTGACTAAAATTTAGTTTATTCGATTTTTCTTATAACAAAAAGTAAAAAATATTGATTTTTTTTTCAAAAATGTCGCTCTATTTTTGTTTATAGCGCAAAAAATAAAAATCGCAGAGGCAATCAAATACCATCAACAGAAAGCTCTATTTGTGGGAAGAAAAGGACGCAAATTTTGTTTGGGAGCCACGTCGCACGACCGCGCAATTGTCTGTTAAAGCGACGCAGTGCCGAATTGTAAAAACGCCTCTGGGCATTTAGCAGCATATTGGTCCGGGGCTTAAATGGTTAACCTCCCTGGCGGTATGATTCTTTCAGATTTTAGGTGCTGAAAGCGGTACCATTATTTGCAAGGAAATTTGGTGTTTTATACTGTAGGCTTGTAATTCTTAGGAATAACTCACTTAAATCTATCCAAACAAGAGTCTAATAGGCATCCCGGGTATGATTTTTTTTTAATTAAAAATGATAATATAATAAATAATTATAAAAAAATTATAACAAATAATAATATAATTATAGTAAAAATTATTCAATAGTGTAATCAAATCAAAATCACTGAAATTTGCTCAGTTGCAGAATTTTTGCTGTCATTATTTTTTTTTTTTTATGACATATTTCCCCACAAATCGCGATCGCTAAATTCTGCAAGTGATTCTGATTTATTATCGCTGTTTTTTAGCTGCTCTAAAACAATTTTTGCCATAAAGGGACACTTTTGGTTGCTATGGGCAATCTACAGTTTGCAGGGAGAAAGAACCATTTTTATTATATAAAAGGACATGTAGTGCACAGGGCAGACCACTAGGGACATGGGGTGTGTATATTTTTTACATACAGTACTGTAATCTATAAGATTACAGTGTACTGTATGTATAGTGTTTGTTTACATTTTTGAATTTGGCGCCGTTCTCCGTCCCCGTGCGTCGTAACGTCGCAGGGAACGGAGCTCGGCAGGCACACGGGGACGCTGTGTGAATCGAGCGAGCACCCGCTCGCTCACACAGCGCGGATGCATCGCTGGATCCACAGAGAAGGTAAGTAAACAGTCTTTGTGGATGCTGCGAGGCGAGCCCGAGTCTGACTCGGGGGTTACCGATCGTAGCACAGAAATCTTACCCCGAGTCAGACTCGGGAACACCGCCAGGGAGGTTAAAAAGAAAAAAAAAAAAGAATTAAAAATTCCTTTAAATATCGTACCTGCTGGGTGTCTATAGTAGTGGCACATGTTTAGAACTGTCCCTGCACAGAATGAGATTACTATAAGAAAAAAAGTAATTTAAGACTGCTTGCGGCTTTAATGTAATGTCTGGTCCCTGCAATATCGATAAAAATCACAGAGAAAAAAAAGCATGGTTTTCCCCCACCCCCAGGTCATTACAAGCCCCTTTGGCCCTATATACTTTGAACTGCAGTATACAGGTGGTGTAGAATCTGTTTGTAGTTTTCAAATGGTACTTCTTTAAAGTATAGCTTGAGACATAAAATCTTTATTTAAGATTTTCTGAAAACATATAGAAGGGTTCATAGAGTGTGCATCTGTTCAGAAGACCTCACCTCAACCAAAGACCAATGATTTTTTTTTTTTTATATTTTTTTTGTGTGAAACAAGGATTGTAATAAAGCATCAGTGGACAGAAGACACAGTTTACAGAAGAGAATTTCCCTTCCTAGGGGTAGATTTTCTCTCACTTCCTGTTTACTCCTTCGGTTTGCAAGGAGTCGTTTGTAAGTTGGATGTTTGAAAGTAGGGGCCTGCCATATATACGCTGCAAAAATTTGGGCCCTAGGTGTTGGTGTTGCCACAATACTGTAAGCCATCACAGTTAGTCTTGGTGGGCGCTGGAACGCCCTGCTGTGAAATATTAGATCAAGAATTGTAATTACACAGCCCTGTTGAACAGGGGCAGAACAATTGGGCCTTAGGCACTGGTGCTGGTGGCACAACACTGCATTCCTTCACAGATACTCTAGTTGGAGCGCAGCAAAGAGCCTGCTGCAAAGTATTGCATCAAAAATGTTTATTATACGCCCCTGTTAAACATGGGCAGAACAATCAGATTCAGATCCTTCCCTACATTTTTTTTATAGGATTAAAGCGGAGTTCCACCTAAAAGTGAAACTTCTGCTTTAAGTACTTCTCGCCCCCTTACATGCCACATTTGGCATGTCATTCTTTTGGGGGGGGGGGGGTGGGTTCTTCGTTTTGAAGGGGACTTCCTGTCCCACTTCCTCCTTCCGCCTAGAGGGCTGCCTAGGCGACTCTTCAGCTCCCCCTAGGTGGCTATTCCTACTAGGTGATCTCCTGGGACACGTGCCAGGTCCCAGAAGATCGCCTATTCACTCCGAGAGCGCAGCACAACTTGCGCATGCGCAGTGCGTGCCCGGCCATGAAGCCACAAGCTGTCACGGCCAGGTGCCCACAGTTCCAATGGGGGCGCCGAGTAGAGGAGTGGGCCTAGGTGTGGCCGCATCGCTGAATCATGGGACAGGTGAGTTTATTAAAAATCTATACTTTTGTAGATGCTGATTTTCATAAACTAAAAATAGCCTGGAACTCTGCTTTATGGTCTGGAGACTGGCTAGGCTACTCGATGGCCATAATGTGCTTCTTCTTGAGCCACTCCTTTACATTGCCTTGACGGTATGTCTTGGTTCACTGTCCGCTGAAAGACCCATCCACAACCCATCTTCAGTCGAGTTAATGCCAAAGATCAAAATTTTGGTCTCATCTGACCGCAGCACTTTCTCCCAATTCTTCTCTGAATCATTTAGATTCATTGTCCATAGTCCATTGACAAACTTCAGACGGGCCCTGTACATGTGCCTTTTTGAGGAGGGGGACCTTGCGGGCGCTGCAGGATTTCAATCCATGAGGGCCTATCATGCTACCAATGGTTTGTTTGGTGTCTGTGGTCCCAACTACCTAGAGATCATTCACAATCTCCTCCCGTGTAGTAGTGGGCTGATTCCTCATGATCATCCTTACCCCCATGAGGCAAAAACTTGCACGGAGCTCCTGACCGAGGACAATTGATATTTATTTTGTAATTCTTCCATTTGCAAATAATCGCTCCAACAGTTGTCTCCTTCTTGCCAAGCTTTTTGGGGATGGTCTTGTAGCCCAATTCAGCCTAGTGTAGGTCTACAATCTTAACCTCAGCGTCCTTTGGCAGCTCTTTGGTCTTGCCCATGATGGTGAGGTTTACATGGATGAAAGATTCTGTGGACAGGTGTCTTTTATACACATTTTTTTTTTTTTAATTAAAGGTTTTACAATACAGAATCAGTACACTAAATGTCACACATGCATTGGTATACATTTTCCAAATATACATAGTGGGTACAATATATCATTAGTATTGGGTGTATCACCGGTAACAATAAAAACAGATAGATGAAATGCATAAACAAACAAAGTTCCTCCTGATCACGTGGAATGAGTCCATAAGGGACGTATATCCTGCAAAACTCTGGAAGGTGAGGAGCTTATTGAAGCAGTGCAGCCTAAAACTGAGGGAGCCCATACTGTCTCCTGTAGGGAACATATTGCCGCATGTTGTCAAGAGTACCAATAGAAGTACAAGCGTGTACCTCGCTGGGCGTTGTACAGACAGGAGGTAGGGGCAGGGCGGGTGGGAACTCACAGGGGAGGTCAAAGGGGTATGGGACGGGTAACCAGGGTGGGCTATGTGGTATTGGTAGTGTCCGTGGCTCGAGTGTCAGGGTCCGCAGTTCCCAGGGAGTCTCTGTAATGTGACCAACAGGCCCAAGTAGTCCTGAACGTTTTGTGCGTATCTTTCGTCTGGTGGATAATTCTTTCCATGTCTTCAATTCTATTGACTCTTTTAATCCATTCAGCAATGGTTGGGGTGGTGGTGGTCTTCCAGTGTACAGGGACGCATTGGGTGGCTGCGTTGATGAGGAGCAGAGTTAGGGATTGGAGTATGATTTTCTAGATAGTGATGTGTGGTGTAGGAGGTACTGTGCATGGGTGAAGTCAGGGGTATAAGTGGTGATATGTGCGATGAGGTCATGAACCTTCTTCCAGAAAGGTCTGATTTGTGAGCACTCCCACCAAACGTGCAGAAGAGACCCCACGGCCGAGTTACATCTCCAGCACGTAGGGGGGATGTTAGGAAATATTCTGTGCAGTCTATCGGGTACTCGGTACCATCGTGAGTACAATTTGAACCTGTTCTCCTGCGCGGAGACATTAATGGACCCTTTGTGGGTGTGTTCCCAGACCAGTTCCCAGTCGTCAGGGGACAGGAAGATCGATAGATCTGTCTCCCACGCATGATGGATTCTGTCGTGTGGGACCTCATTGGGCAGGAGGAGGGCGTAGAGTATCGAGATCATGTGTGTTTGTACGCCCGAGTCCTTGCAGAGCTTTTCAAACAGGGTATGTTCCCTGTGCCAACTGGACAGTGTCGGAGTGCTCTGAAGAAAGTGTCTGACCTGTAGGAATTGTAGGAATTTGAAGAAGGGTATGTTCAGGTTCGGGAACTGTGCAGACATTTCAGCATGGGCCAGCAGGGAGCCTGCCCTAAAGAATTGACTGGCCCTAGCGGGTGTGCCAACGTAAGGTGTACCTCCATTCATTGGGGTGATGTCTGGAGGGAAGTCAGGATTTCGGGTGATGGGCGTCATGGGCCCAGGGGAAGGAACCAAATCTAGATTGCGGCAGGCGGTTCTAAAGGTTGCTAGAGTGGGGCCTATCAATGGATGGTCTGTGCACATCTTTGGCACCGAACTGATGCTAATCCAGGGGGTGTGCTCTATCGGGAAGTCCGCAAAGGAGTCCTCTATCGTTACCCAGTCTTTGTTTTGCCTGTGTCTGTGCCAGTCCATCACCCTAGTGAGCTGGCAGGCCTTGTAGTATAGGGAGAGATCCGGGAGGCCCATTCCACCCCTCAGCTTCGGTAGAATAAGTCTGCTCCAACCCAGCCGGGGGGGAACCCGCCCACAAAAAGGACCTAAAAATGTGTCTGAGGGATGCAAAGTATGCCGGGGGGAGCTTAATCGGGACGGCTTGCATCCTGTATAATAACCTGGGCAGAACGTTCATTTTTAGAATTGCCGCTCTCCCAAACCACGAAATTCGTCCTTTGTGCCAGGCGTGTAGGTCTTCCTGAATGGTTTGGAGCAGGGGTAAGAAATTGTCTGTATATAGGTCTTTCAGCACTGATGGAAGTTGGACACCAAGGTATGTGATCGCGTTAGTTTCCCATCGGAATGGAAAATTTTGTCGACATAAGGACACCGTCGAATTTGGGAGGGAGATGTTCAGCGCAGTGGACTTGTGGAAATTGATTTTCAGGTCGGAAAGCCTGTTAAATAGTTCAAAATCTTTCAATAGATTGGGAATAGTAGTAATTGGGTCCTTAAGGAATAGTAGAACGTCATCTGCATACGCCGCTACTTTGCAGATTTTCTGTTCAATGGAGATTCCCTGAGGTTTGGGTTGTCGCGTAACCTGCAAAGGAATGGTTTCAGCAGAAGGACGAAGACTATGGGGGAAAGTGGGCAGCCCTGCCTGGTACCATTGGCAAAGGAGAAGGCGTCCGACAGTCGACCATTCACCCTGATTCGAGCCGTAGGGGCGGAGTATAATGCCAGAATCATTTGGATGAGTCGATCCGGGAGGCCTAATTGGGATAGAGCAGTGGACATATAGTCCCAGGCCACCCTGTCGAACGCCTTCTCCGCGTCCAAATACAGGAAAAATCCCTCAGTGTTCCTGGAGGTCAGCCAGTGGTGTATGTTTATGGCCTGGATGGTGTGGTCCCGAGCCTCTCTGCCCGGGACAAAGCCAACCTCATCAGTGGAGACAAATTTTGGAAGGAACGGCAGCAATCGGTTGGCTATAATTTTAGCGCAAAGTTTAACGTCCACGTTTATTAGAGAGATGGGGCGGTAGTTGGAAACAAGGGTAGCGTCCTTGCCTGGCTTGGGGATCAGTGTAATGTGGGCCTCAAGGAGGTCTCGGTGTGGTTGGGGCGTATCGGGGAGAGCGTTAAACGCCTATAAATTTGGGGAGTAGGGTGGAGGCAAAGGCTTTATAGTATCCAGTCGGAAGGCCGTCCGGACCTGGGCTTTTCCCCGGTTTCAGTTGTTTCAGGGCGATTGAGACCTCATCTGATGTGATAGCCGAGCCCAAGTGTGATATATCGCCCGGGGGGACAGGGGAGGGGCCATATGTGGCGAAGAAGTTCTCCATGGTCGTCTGTCGGTCATGGGGGGGTGCCTGGTCCCTTGGCTTGGGCAAGTTATACAAATTTGAGAAGTATTGTGCAAATTCATGGGCAATACGGTCAGTTCTGGTGACTGGTGTTCCCGACGGGGGAGTAATGGAATGAATGGTGTAACTGGCTTTTTTCTTTTGTAGGGCCGACGCCAACAGTTTCCCGGCTTTATTCCCAAACTCGTAGAATAATTTATGAGTAAAGGCAAATTTACGCTTTAAGGCTATTTGGAGTTCTTCCAGTAGTTCTTCCCTAGCTGTCAGGAGGTCAGAGTACGTTTGGGTCGCTAAGGTGCGTTTATGGGCGTTCGAGTCGTTTTATTCGGTCGGACAGGTCATTTATCCTGGCCTTCCTGAGTTTATTGCGTCTGGCCGTTAGTGGAATCAGTTCTCCCCTGATGACGCATTTGTGTGCTGACCAGAGGGTGACCGGCGCGGTGTCGGCGGTGTCATTCTCTGCGAAGTATTGGGAAAGACGTTCCGAGAGCAGTTGAAAGTTGCCTGGGTCGAGTAAAAGGGAATCGTCCATTCTCCAACAATGCCATAGGTTCTATCGTTGCCCCTGAAAGGAGTGTAAGATCGGGTTGGGAGAGAAAGAAGAGGTCTATCCTGGAGTATTTGTTGTGTAAGGGCGAGAAGAACGTGTAATCCTTAACCTTCGGGTTGAGTGTGCGCCAAGTGTCGTGTAGAGTGAGTGTACTGAGTTGCGTTTTAATGGCACGTAGCGCTCTGTAAGAAAGGCAAGTCGAACCATTAGACGTGTCAACCGAGGGTGAGAGGGAGACGTTGAAATCCCCTCCCACTATCAGTGTGCCACTCTTAAATGCGGTCAATTGATAGAACATATCGCGAAAGAAGGAAACTTGTTTGGAGTTGGGGGCATAGACACTTGCTAGTGTGTACATCCTACCGTACAGTGTGCCTTTAATAAAAAGGAATCTACCCAACCCGTCCTTTTGGACATCGGAGACCTGGAATAGGCAGTGTTTTGAGAACAGAATCAAGACCCCTTTCGATTTAGCCTCATCGTTGGTGGCATGGTGCACCACAGGGAAGTAGCTATCCTGAAGCTTAGGGACAGAATCGGTGCGGTCTCCTGGAGGAAGGCAACATGTGGTCTGTCTCTACGAAGTGTATACAGAAGACGTGAACATTTTTCGGGGGTGTTAAGACCCCGGATGTTGAGAGAGCAGTTTAAATTCTGGGGGCTTACGCGTCTGGTGGGGGGTGGACTGCGCAGGAGGCGGCCCGTTGGTCATGTTGGATAGGAAGAGGAGTAGAGGAGAAGGTGGAGGGTGGGGCGGGAGACAGGACTGGGAGGACAACAAGGAGGGGGCCCAGCAAGTGTGTTAGAGCTAAGTAATATCAAGAATTAACCTAAAGAGAGAATATACCGAAGAGGCAGTGGGACAAAGTCCCAGCACCTGAGCGGGTTATTTACAAAATCGGGAGAGTACGGTGCCCACAGGGTTCCCGCTATAGGGCATGCAGTCGCTACCTCGAGCAACCGCGTGGGGGTTGGTCGGAGTTCTGCCCGAAAGCAGAGATACCAAGAGGGGTAAACCTGTGACAGTGCGCCACCTCGAAACGAACCAAGGAAGGGCAAAGCTGTACGGAGAGATGTGGCCTCTAAAATTCCCGGGGGGGGGGGGGGCAGACCAAGGTGGTGACCCGTCTCTCACGCGGCGGAGAAAACCCGGGTCGGTGGGGGCGGGGGCCTAGTAAGAGGTGACCAAGCTATGGTGTAGACTATCTCCATGCATTGGTCAATTCCCTTTCCTCCCTCCATAGTAAGAGATGTCAGGTAGTGCCGTCTGGTACATGGTGACCGGTACTTTAAGCTAGCTTATAGAAGTGGGTTGGGAACGTCCGGCCTGTCTCCGGCCTGTCTCCGGAATCCAGCGTTCCAAAGCCATGAACAGTGCTCCCGCCCTATCATCAAACGTCTAACCTCAAGTGCTAAACCATTAACCATAAAAACTTAAAAAAACCTTTGTAAGGCTTGAGAGCAATATACCGCCCCTCTCACCAACAGTGAGTTATCAGACTATGCCCCAGACCAGGGGAGTGGGGACTGTAGGAGGAGGGGGGGATGCATGGCTCCATGTACACTTAAACCACATAACCTTTCGTAGGCAAACCCTAACTTGAAAAGGGATAACCCCACAATTCTCTAACATGTCAAAATACAGTATCTACCGGCCGTAGGCTTTGAATCATAACCTTACATAACCACCGTCGGTGATGCAGTCTTTCAGCCTGAGAGGTAAGTGTGAGGCACCCGAAGTCTCGTTTGCGGCCCGATGTCCATGTCTGGAGACGCGAACCGGCCTGTTTTGGGAAGTGCCGTGTAGGTGCATGTCTTCTGAGGGCCAATGGAACAGTCCGACGTCAACCCGGCCCACGAGGAGACTCATAGCATGCCAGTGAGTGTTTCACATGTCGTGTAACAGCTGCAGTACCAGGTAAGCCGGAGGGCCCGTGTCATTGCTGGAGGGCATAACCGTGACCCGTCGGGGCTGTATATGTCCCAGGCCGAGAGGCAGACAGGGGGCCGTAGCGGCCAATGGAAGTGGGAGAGCGTGTGGTTGCAGCCGTTACCACCACGGTGTGACCGGAGCAGAGGGGCGATGTCCAAGGCTTGTGATGGACCGCGTAGACCTCGGGAAAAAAGTCCTTCAAGTCCCTTCCGGTTCCGGACAATAATAGGGGATGGCTGCTTCCTGTCCTTCGTCTGAGACTGCCTGTCGCGGTGCATCTCGGAGGTTGTAGTGAACCGTCGGGGCTGTATACGTTCCATGCCGAGAGGAAGACAGGGGGCCTTAGTGGTCAATGGACGAGGGTGAGCATGTGGTTGCAGCCGTTGCCACCACGGTGTGACGGGAGCGGAGGGACATTGTCGTAGAACTCGGGAAAAAGTCCTTCAATTCGCTTACGGTTGCCAGACAATAATATGGGATGGCAGCTTCCTGTCCTCCGTCTGAGGCTTCCTGTCGCGGTGCATCTCGGAGGTTGTAGTCAGGGAGGGGTCAGTTTCGCAACTCCCTCTGAAAGGAGTCTCGTGGCGGTAATTTTAGGTGCCTCAGGCCCGGATGCAGACAGCCATTACGATGCCACAAGGCGAGTGTTTACGTGTCGACAGTACGATCACGGGGCTGCATCAGGTGTCCCAAAAAATGTTGATAATTAACAAAAAAACTAAAAATAAAGATGCAAACAAAAAAACGCAAACTTAACTGAAGGGGGAATATGAACTCAAACTGCAGGCCCTTCCATGCAATACAGGATAACGGAGAGATCTCAAATCTTGAGGAGCTGTCAGAAATCCCTGCGGGCTCTCCTAGCCCCAGGGGGAGCCTGGGAATCGCGGTCTCCTCGTGGAGCGTTGGCTCCAGGGGGATGTCTGGTTCCAGATGGCGACCTCCTCCTGCGGGTACTGGCGGGTTGAGTGTCCATCTTTTCTTCCGGCGATTTCCCCCATCTGCCCACCGAATGACGGTATATGGCATACCAGTCCGGAACCGATATTAGAGGGAGCCCCAAAGCCTCACAGAAACAAAGTAAATCTTCCGGGACCTTGAGGGATGCAGTGCGGCCCAGGTGAGTCGCTGACAGGCAAAATGGAAACTTCCATTGGTAGCGTATGTCTTTGGCGCGGAGCACCTCAAGTAGAGGTTTAAGGTCCCTCCGGTGCTGGAGAGTGATGCCCGATAGGTCCTGGAATATCTGAACAGGGGTGCCATTGTGCGAAAGACATTGCCCCCGTGCTTGCTTCAGAATTTCTTCATTTGTGATATAGTCAACCATGCAGCACACAATGTCCCTCAGGGGGTCCGTGTCCTTACCGCGGGGACGTAGGGCACGATGTATTCTGTCAAAAGCGATCATCGCGTCAGAAGACCTGCCAAGAACTGAGTTGAATAGGCCCTGCACAGCCTGGGGCATCCGTTCACCTTCGATCTCCTCAGGCAGACCCCGTACGCGAAGGTTATGGCGTCAGCTCCGGTTCTCCAGGTCTTCCAAGTAGCGATTAACCTCGCGGAGCTGTAAGGTATGAGCGTCGATCTTTCTCGTGGACCTCTGCAGGACCATATCATGGTCTTCCAGAACCCTCTCAGTAGTTGAAACGCGGTCGTTCAGTGCGCGGATGTCCACTCTCAGTTCTGCGATGGCAGCAGACAGGGTGTCTTTTATGTCCGCTGCGACAGCTCTCAGGTCTAGGATGCTGATGTGGTGGTGAGGAGGGGGGTGAGATCCAGCCGGTTGGTCTCCAGAGGAAGAAGGGGGAGCGGAGTTAGCAGCCGTAAGGATTATTTCAGGGTGCGGTGCTGGTTGAGCTTGTGAGAGTCCCTGAGAGGATCCTTGGCGGGAAGCCGCCATGTTATTCCGGCCCGCTCGAAACATCTCCGGTATGTGTTGGCTTAATGCGCTGGTCTGTTCCCTCGGTGAACGGGAACGTGAAGCTGACGAGTGTCTGGAGGCAGTACCCATTGTCGGGATAAGGGTGAGAAACCAAAATCTCATCTTATTGTAAGATTTCGGTCCGAGGTGGCAGGAGCTCAGGGCTTAGGCGTCCATCTCTTAGCTAGGTCCGGCCACGCCCCCTTTTATACACATACGTTGTGGTTAGCAGCACCTTCTTAAAGCGGAAGTAAACCCATCGATTTAACAGTTTTAAAAAGCAGTTCAATTTCCGGCATTGCCAACTGTCACATTGGTTGTGCTCTCAACCAAACTGTCAAACCATCCAATGGCTGGTGTCATAACTGATCACATGTGCAGCACCACGGCAGTTGATGATTAAACATAGGACAAGATGGCAGCTTCCTTGGCTGAAAATGATAGAAGGGTTTACTTCCACTTTAACTTGACAGGACTAATCTGTGTACCACATGAGCACATACTGTAGCCAGTCTGTGGGAGACAAAATAAGTTTCTTGGAGTATAGTACAAGACAAAGGATTCTTAAACCCTTTCACTGCCAGGTTTGTACATTGTATGGACCCGACGATGGTGGATTTTACACACCCCCCCCGGGATCTGCAGCCACCAGGAGTGTGTGTGTGTATATTTGACAAGTTCACTTCTGGCAACTGATTGCTTCCACAACTCTCCCCCTGTAATACACTGCATTACATTAATTGGTGCACATGTGAGACATTCTGGATGTCTCTTTAAAGAGAATATATCACCAAAAAAATCAAATAGGGGACTTTTTGTACCCCATGTGATGAAAAAAAACAATTAAAGTTACACTCAAGCACATAAAATGGCCCCCACACATAAATAAATGTAAACACATGTCTTGGGGGCACCAACGGACTAAAGTATGGATTGTGATAAAAATACAACGCCACGCACACTGGAGCAATATTTATATCACCAAACCTCCTTCATAACGCCAAACGGATGACCTGTAGGGGCTTTGAATGCATCACCTACGGAAAGGAGCCTTATAGTAAAAAGTCTCCAAGGCACCCTAGGATATGAATGTGAAGGGTGTGATTAAAGGTCCAAAAAAAAGCACCTAAAGAATGTGGTGATTTTTTTAAGCAATGTAAGGACTAAACTGATGTATGAGTAGGGAGAAAAATAACTCTTATGCTGCGTACACACGATCGAGACGGGACGAGAAAATTAAGTTCAATGCTTCCGAGCATGTGTCGGAATTTTACGCATTTGAATTTCTACAGACGATTGGATTTTCCCATTCTAGCTATTGCAGTATTTTAATGTTTTTAGGGCATGATGGGACATGTACCCATGAATAAATGGACAAGGGTCCTTGTGTATATACAACATCCTTTAAATATTTCCTAAAAGGAAAAGAGATAATCAACCCCTTGTGACCTCAAGCTGCAAAAAGTTGTAGGGAAACAGTCTGCTTTTTGTGAAACAGCAAGCAGGAATCGGAGAAAGAACAAAAGGAGACAGCAAGAGAGACTCTGTGTACTAATTTGATTGTTAAGCAGCAATATATAACATTTTTGGTTTTGGGTTTAATATCAACTTAAAGCTTATTGGTAAAAATCATACATGCACTAAAACTAACTTTTAATGAAAGTATTACTGGTTAAGACAGATAATATACTGTGTACACATACAGCGGGTAAAATCAGTATTGAACACTTCATCATTTTTCTAGGTAAATGTATTTCTAAAGGTGCTATTGATAATATATTTTCACCACAAGGGTATCAATCCATGCATACATAGAAACCAAAACAAAGAGATTCAGAAATTAAGTTATGTGTAACCAAATGGAATGACACAGGGAAAAAGCATTGAATGTATGAAGAAAGCTAGGTGCAAAAAGACCTAGAAAGTCAACATATCGACTGAAATCTATCAGTAATCAAAAAGAAATCCTGCCCTATGTCAGTGAAAATTAATATCAGCTAGTTCAGTCCCAACTGATGGCCTATAAAAAGGTGTCTCATTACCAAGGTGTCATGCAAGAAACATCTCATGATGGGTAAAAGCAAAGAGCGCTCTCAAGACCTTATTGTTGCAAAACATTCTGATGGCATTGGTTTCAGAAGGATTTCTAAACTTCAGAATGTCCCGGTGAGCACTGTTGGGGCCATAATCCAGAAGTGGACAGATCATTTCATCATAAACTGCCTATGACCAGGTGCTCCTCGCAAGATTTCTGACAGGGGAGTGAAAAGAATTATCAGAAGAGTTGTCCAGAAGCCAAGGACCCCTTTGTGGAGAGCTTCAGAAAGACCTGGAATTAGCAGGTACAACTGTTTCAAAGAAAACAATAACTAATGCACTTAACTGTCATGGCCTGTATGCACGCTCACCACGCAAGACTCCATCACTGTAGAAAGTGTATGTTAAAGCTTGTTTAACCACTTCAATACCAGGCACTTCCCCCCTTCCTGCCAAGGATAATTTTTGGCTTTCATCGCTGTTGCATTTCGAATGACAATTACGCGGTCAAACAACACTGTACTCAAATATATTTTTTATAATTTTATTCCCATAATTAGAGATTTCTTTTGGTGGTAATTGATCACCACTGGGGTTTTTAATTTTTCTAAACAAACAAATAATAAAAAAAGTTTTTCTTTGTTATAAAAACATTACTTTCTCCTTTACTGATGGGCACTGATAAGGCTGCACTGATATGTTGAATTGATGGATACCGATAGGCAGCACAGATATGTAGGGGAGAAGGGTTAGAAGCCCTGTCAGTTTATTTTGTATTATCCCTGTCCGTTTGGGGAGATTGGCCTTCACTTTCTGCCCCATAGCCAAACAAATCACGGGTACAAAACGCCTAAACTTTGTCGCCCAAATACGCAAAAAATCACTAACGCATAGGTGTGAATGCAGCCTAAAGAAAGGATATATGGAAACATTTTCCAAGACATTCTTGATAAAAATCTGCTGCCATCTACCAGAATGATGAAGGTGTTATCAATTTGTTTGATGATTTGAATTATTAAAGTGTGAGAAATATTCAAAAATAAATAAATAAATCAGCAAGGGGGCAAATACTTTTTCACAGCACTGCATATAGTAAATGGTTACAAACATGAACAATTAAAGTTGTGGGCTGCTATTCATTCTTGACGGTGGTTTTAAAAAACAGAATTCATAGACATTCATACTGCAGTTTGGCATCATTCTATTAAGCCAAACATAGTGCCAACTTAAACATTATTGCCCCCAAAAATTTACATATGCAAATAGGAGAGATGGTAAGCCTTATAGATCTACATTTCCAGTTAAGATAAAATACATTTTGTTTGAATTATTAGGTTTGAAACATTATTTCCAAATAACTAGGAACAACATTTGCAGCTTTAAGATGCAATGATGTGATGTTTTATCACCTCATGTAAGTATTGCAGTTCAACATCCAACATGTGGTTTGAGAGACAGTGTCAACTTTATATTGAGATTAAAAAAAAGGAGGGGGGGGGGAATTACCTCACAAGTGTGTCCACCTTTAACTAAATTCAATGAGGAAATCTGTCCCTTATCGGTGCTGCCGCTTCCGACCCAAACAGTGGGATTTCTAACACGAGGACTTGTCGTTACAATGCATTCAGCTGTAAGATGGCTTGGTACCACAAGGTTCCTCATCAAACAAAGAAGTTCTGCGGAATTTAAAATGTCATAAACCTATAAAAAACAAAAACAAAATACGATTATTTTAAAAATGAAATATCTTAAAATAGCACACAGCAAAAATAGTATTCTGTTAATGTTATTGTCTATGTTAAATATGTATTTCTTTATAAATATTGAGTACCAAGTATCCCATGTAGCCTTACCATATTACTAGTACCAGTTATGTACATATATTAGAAAATGGTTAATACCTTGCGCCAAGTATTGTAATTAAAACTCCCCTGGCTTAAGGTAGATGTATTCTACTTTTAGGGAAATTGTATTTAATGTGAGGAGGCGCTCATAAGAAGACCTAGTTTGGTCTAAATACTACTGTGACTGTTCAATAAATATCTGGTGAATATTAGATACCATATTAACTACTTGCCGACCTGCCGGCGGCAGGTTTGCTCCCCTGCACGAGAGCCTGTAGCTCTACGTCAGCATTCTCGCAGGCTACTAGCCCCCCGCTCGCCCCCAAATCCTGTGCCCGGCGGGCGAGATCGCCGCCCGGCACCCGCGATTGCTCATTACAGAGCAGGGACCGGGAGCTATGTGTGCAAACACACAGCTCCCAGTCCTGTCAGGGAGAGAAACGCTGATCTTCTGTTCATACAATGTATGAATAGAAGATCAGTGATTTCCCTCAGTCTGTCCACCCCCTCATACAGTTAGAACACACTCAGGAACATACTTAACCCCTTCCCCGCCCCCTAGTGTTAACCCCTTCACCGCCAGTGGCATTTTTATAGAAATCCAATGCATTTTTATAGCATTAAACATCCAATAGTGAATACAACATATACATGAACTTCAGTGACTGAACGGTGGAACGCACATCAAATAGATAGCATGAGGCACCATTGTTTTAGAGCAAGAGTGACCAACCAGTGGCCCGGGGGCCACATGTGGCCTGCGGAGCCCTCTGATGTGGCCCGCGACCTCCTGCTCTGGAATAATAGAATACTGTTATTAAAAGGTCAGTTTTAGAGGTCGACCGATATGGGTTTTTCTCTGGCCGATGCCGAAATTTAGAAATTGCAGCGGCCGATATATAATGCCGATTTATTTGGGCCGATATGTTAGGCCGATTAAAAAAAAAAAATTCCCCTTCATCTCATAAAATCTAACAGTTGGACCCCTTTCACACTGGGGTGTTTTAAAGGGCGCTTTTGGGCTAAAAATAGCACATGTAAAGTGCCTGCAAAACGGCTCCCCTGCAGTCTCAGTGTGAACGCCCATGTGCTTTCACACTGAGGTGGTGCGCTGGCAGGACGTTAAGAAAAATCTTGCAAGCAGCATCTTTGGAGTGGTGTATACCGCACCTCCACCACTATACCGCGCCTCAAAAAGTGATTTTTCCCCCCCAAAATTGCGTTTGAAAGTCTGCTGCGCAAATACCTTGTGACATAAAATATTGCAACAACCGCTATTTTAGGCCTGGATTCACAAAGCACTTACGCAGACGTATCTCCAGATACGCCGCGTAAGTACAAATATGCGCAGTCGTATCTGTGCGCCGAACCCACAAACTTAGATACGCCTAAAAACAGACTTCATCCCACAACGTAACTTGCCTACGGCGTAGAGTGGGCACATATTTACGCTGGACGCATGTGGCTTTCCCATTGATTTTCTATTCAAATATGCAAATGAGGGAGATACGCCGATTCACAAACGTGAATCCCGGGGCATGATTTAAGCGGTTTGCATAAGTTTTACGTTCGGCATAAAGTTATTCACCATAGATGAGGCACAACCCATGCAAAGGTATGGACCAGGGAACACACGCCTACATATTGTACGTTGGACGTCTGTGTATACAGGCTGATGTGGGTCTGGCTGGGCATAGGTTACGTTCACAGCGTACAGGCGTATCTTAGGCAGTTGTTCTGACGTGGTTGTACGCATGCGCACAAGGATACGTCTATGTCCCGACACATGCGCAGTTAATTTTCAGTACTTATCTGGCGCCCGGCCCATCATTTGCAAGGGGTCACGCTTCATTAACATGGATCACGCCCACTTCCACTTATGCCGGCTTACGCCTACGAAATATACGCTACGCCGGCTTAGAGTTGGGAGCATTTGTTTGTAAGTTCCATGCTTGCCTCTCTGCACTGCGCCAGCGTAGCGTAAAAGAGATACGCTACAGCGGCATAAATATGCGCCGATGTATATGAATCCGGGCCTTAGTCTTTAAATGGTTAAACTGAGAACTTTTTCTACACAGAGATCAGTTCATTGATAAGTAGCAACATTGTAACTCTTTTCTCAAAACTTGGCAGGCTGCCCAGAGACAAGTCTCTCCTCCAGGGGAAACTTTAGGCAACTTGCAATGATTTCTGTATCATAGAAGTCAATGCAAGTCGCGCTGAAGAGTAAATCGGCTTTTTTTTAAAACAATCGGCCGATGCCGGTTAATTAAAAAGTGCCAAAAATCGGCCTATATATATCGGCAGACCTCTAGTCAGTTTATTACTAAAATCACAGTGTATATTTTGGGAATATCTGTTCTGCAGTGGTTACTGTAACGGAATGAACCATGACAGACTGAGATTCTCCTATGTCTAGGGTCACCTTATGTCCACTAGGGCCATAGGGTGACAAAGAAACGATATCATGTATTGCAGAAGATGGGACATTAATAATAATTCATATTGCAGGACTGGCATATTACAAGGGGTCCATATTGACAGCTGTTACACAGGAGAGGGACATTACAAGCTTATTCAAAGCTTAGCTCCGACTATTGAAATGTTAAGTGACCCGGCTTGTGAAAGACACTTTATTGTTTTGAAAGGTGTTAATTGCACCCACTCCTATAAAGTCTCTTCCATTGTGTGATAAAGCTTTCTAGATAACTTTATTCAGTCTGTTAGACTGCGATTGTGTTATGCTAAAGGTAATTGAATTCTATTCATACAGGAATGTATTGAGGCTCAGGTGTGATTCTATTTAGAAATGTAATGTATCTCGTCAGTAGCGATCCCGCATGTCTACCTTGTAACTGGCCATAGTTATGTGGACGGAGGTCAAGGCATTGTGTAATTGTATTTTGAAATGTCTTTTAGAATATGATTGAAGCCCCCCCATGGTGTGAATAGGGGGGTGGAGATGGCATTGTCCTGTGATTACCTGTAACATCTTGTACTGTATAAATAAGCTGGAAAGAAACCATTAAAGTGTTCATATCTTTGAAACCAAGTGCAGAGCTGAGTCTCGTCTTGATTATGGGAAATGATATGGATCGTGTATGCAGGATTGTCGCAGTGTGTCAGATAAGCTTGTCGTGGTTGGATGGAAGGTCGTAAACGGTGGTGACCGTTACAGTTACTGTGCTGCTTTCAGATTGACCCACAGATGCAGAGCAGCGCACCTGTGGATTACTTGCACTGAGCCATAGACTTCTGTTATTACCTACGAGTTTGGTAAGCTTTCTGAAAGTGCATCAAACTTACAGAACATAATAGAAGTCTATTGTAAAGTGCATGAAAGCCAAAGGTTGGTAAACCGCCGCGCATCAGTGTGAAAGCAGCCTTGGGCCCCTTTCACATGGTCAGTCCGACCCAATTGGACCCTCCATTCACTTCTAAGGAGAGGCAGGTGTAAACCAACATGTGCCCTACCTCAAACCCGATCGGATAAAAAAAAAAAATGCATATGCAGAGCAGACACTGACCTGCCATCTGCCCGCTCCGTTTATTGTGGCCCGTGACCGGTTAAGGAGTCGTTTAAGTGGCCCTCGTGCTTCAAAAGGTTGGGCACCCCTGTTTCGGAGACACGCAAGTAGCCTCAGTATTCTATATTTTTTTTAATAAATGGGGTTACACTATTGTTTCCTATTCTATCTTTTTCATACCTCACTCATGGGCTTGCGGAGGAGGGACTCATATTGAGAACAATTTTCCAGTAATAAGACTTACGGGTACTTTGCTAAAAGCACTGTTTGACCTTCTTTTTAACTAAAGAGATCACATCTATATGGTACGTGGAATCAACTTATCGAGCACTTTGGGTGTATCATTTACAGTTGTGACAAATCACTTACCCTTGATGTTATATTGAAGATAAGCACAAAAGACGTTTATTTGAAAGGACTTTTTATTGATTCACTGAAGTTCATGTATATGTTGTATTCACATTTGGATGTTTAATATTTGGTTGATTATATATTTATGGCACATTGCACTTAAATATCTGGTGAATATTAGATACTATATTAAACGGTCACAGTAGTATTTGGACCTAACTAGGTCCTCGTATTAGTGCCTCCTCACATTAAACAATATGGACATTTACCAAGATTCCCTCATTATCCATTATTAATTAAAAAAAACTTTAACTTTTTATGACTAGGGCTTTTTATAGAGAAGTAAACTCTGTGGTGTGAATATTAACTGCTTAAGACCCGGACCATTATGCAGGTAAAGGACCTGGCCCCGTTTTGCGATTCGGCACTGCGTTGTTTTAACCGACAATTGTGCGGTCGTTCGACGTGGCTCCCAAAAAAATTGGGGTCCTTTCTTCCCACAAATAGAGCTTTAATTTGGTGGTATTTGACCACCTCTGCAATTTTTTTTTTTTGCACTGTAAACAAAAATAGAGCGACAATTTAAAAAAATATTCAATATTTTTTACTTTTTGCTATAATAAATATCCCCAAAAAATATATATGGTAAAAAAAAAATTGTTTTCCTCAGTTTAGGCCGATATGTATTCTTCTACATATCTTTGGTAAAAAAATAAAAATAAATCGCAATAAGCGTTTATTGGTTGGTTTGCGCAAAAGTTATAGCGTTTACAAAATAGGGGATAGTTTTATGGCATTTTTATTAATAATTATTTCATTATGGCGGACACATTGGACACTTTTGACACATTTTTGGGACCATTGTCATTTTCACAGCGAAAAGTGCTATAAAAATGCACTGTTACTGTGAAAATGACAATGGCAGTGATGTTGTTAACCACTAGGGTGTCCTATTGTGTGTTTCTTACTGTAGGGGGGCGTGGCTGGACAAGTGACATCACTGATCATCTTTTCCTATGACAGGGAACAGACGATCAGCGACAAGCCACAGAGAAGAACGGGGAAGGTTTGTTTACACTCACCTCTCCCAGTTCTTCAGCTCCTGTGACCCGATTGTGGGACACCGGCGCCAATCGGTCTCTCAGGCGAGGTCACAGAGCTTCAGACCAGGTCACGAGCGCCGACGCGCTCACAACCTGTGACTGGGTTCTTAAAGCTGTGCCCAGCCGTGCCATTCTGTCTACGTATATCGTAGTGCGCTGATCCTTAAGTGGTAAAAGAACTTATGTAGTGAAGTAATAAAACAAAAAAAAATGCGCAAAGACAGGAATTATTAAATAAAAAGGCAAAGGCAGCAGCAATGGTGGAGTAGCACACAAATAGAAAAAATGGACAGCTGCGCCAAAAAGTTAATCACATTACTGCATTGACATCTAGGGGCTGGTATGCCAAAAACAGTGCACAATTACCAAACCAAACCACAAATGTCCAAGTTGAAGGTTGCACAAACTGATCTAAATTGGTAAATTGTCCACAGTATAAATATAAGTTATCGGATGTCAGAAATTTGGGTCCCAATAAACATTGAGATCCACAGGCCCAAAGAACATTGCACAATTGGCCAGCTAATCCCCAAAAGTCCAAATTGATATTGCACAAACTCGTCACAAAGGTAGGTAGCAATAAAGGCCACAAGTACCAGCTTGTCGGCCATTTTGATGCCCGGAATGACACAAAAATGGCAGACAAGCTGGTACCGTATTGGCTGTACGAACCTTTGTTACTGGGAGAAACGCCTGTAACCGACCTATCGTCTGGTGCTCTCCTGGTTCCTGATACATTCCCGGGTTTCCAAGCCAAAGACCATGGCTGGGTCAGAGCCGACTGCTTTTTTGGGCTTGCCTTCCGGTAAGCGGACATCTTGTAATGGTGGTGGGCACCTAATCTTATTTGTGAATCACCGGGTGATGTGTATGAAAATGGATAATTTCTCTACATGGAACTTTTTTTGTGATTTTAGATCACCTTTGCGGACATTATTGCTACCTACCTTTGTGACGAGTTTGTGCAATATCAGATTAGACATTTGGGGATTAGTTGGCCAGCTGTGCCTGTGTTGCCTGGGGAAGTTTTTGGACTTTGAATGAGGCACATCAGTGGAGCAGTAGATCAGTTTTAAAAATACAAGTTTAATAAAAAACAGAGGTTATACAAATATCTTGGCAGGCTCCGTATAAAGCTATAAGTTGACATCAAATTATAAAAATAGCTAAGTCACATCATATATGTTCACGTAATGCATCTAGAATGGCCTGTAGGTTTGAATGGCCCATTGGCTCGGCGCGTTTTGGAGAATTTATTGCCTCATCAGGAGCAAATGCATATCATTTGAAAAAACATTGTAGATATGTATGAGGGCCAGTAAAATGTTTTTAAAACTCTCCAAATGGGATGGAATATAAGGGGGGAAAAAAGGGCAGATGGGGATACCTCTCCAAATAACAAGTCCAAACTCATCTGCCTTATAGAGAAACAGCCTATGGAAAAAACCTTTAACATTTCCAGGCGTGTCAAAAGCCTTGGTCTACCACACACGTTTTTTTTTATCTTACTGGCCCAGTCATTGAGTCATGTAGCGATGTAGGGGTTAGAAATGGAACCATGGGTGAGGGGATGAAGGCAATAAAACACTCTTAAGTGTTGAATGTTGAAGATGCCATATAGTTTGTCAATGGTTCACAGAACACAAAGCATTCTATGGATGACCAAGGGGGGAAGGGGTGGCTAAATCACACCAAAGCACACTAAAGTATGAGAGATGTAGCACACACAGTACATTGCTAGCTGTAGTATCAGGCATAAAGCAAGTTATAAATTGTACAGTAGAAAGCAGCGATCTGCTCAATTTGAACACATGACTAGAAGTAATTTTTGCCACTTGTCTGGGCCTGGAGTTCCACTTTAACCACTTGACTTTTGGAAGATTCACCCCTTTTATGTCCAGGCCATATTTTGCGATACACCACTGTGTTACTTCAACTGACAATTGAGTGGTTGCGTGACACTGAACCCAAATAAAATGTATGACCTTTTTCCCCCCCACAAATAGAGCTTTCTTTTGGTGATATTTGATCACCAAACTATTGGATATTTCTGTTAAATATTTTTTTACTAGTAATGACGGCAATTATTACGGTGGACATTCTAGCACTGAAACTTTTTGGGAACCAATACAGTGATCAGTGCTAAAAAATATGCACTGTTACTGTACAAATGACAGCAGCTGGAAAGGGGTTAACATCAGGGGCGGTCAAAGGGTTAACTGTGTGCCTAACCAGTTTTTATGTGATAGGTGCTTTTTACTAGGAGAAGAGATGGAAATTATGCCCTGCTTTTGCAGGAACACAAACTCCATCTGTTCCCCCCTTTCAGAATGGCGAGCTGCCTTGTTTGCACAGGCAGATCGCAGTTCTGTGTCTCTGTCTGACAATCGGCAGGGTGCCGGAGGACATTGAGTAATGACAGTGGGAGTGGATGCGTGCCCCCTACCCGAAAGTGAGGGATCACTTTTTTATAGGTGATCCAGGGCACAGCTGTTGCAATGTAGCAGTAAAAATGCTACAAGGCAGACTGGAAGCTAAAGGGGTAATAAACCCAAATTCAAATAATTATATTGCAGCTTACCAATTATTAGATGTGCTGGCTGCGTTAGTTTTCTATTACCTTTTTTTTCACCTGATGATCTGGCCAGCGAGTGTTTTTCAACGCAACAAGCTGTCCTGCAGACGTAGCAGTTAGAGGGTTGAGACAAACCATTTACCACCGACAGGGGTGCTTACATTGATCAACTTTCATTTATGTGAAACTTTTATCCCAAAAGAAAAAACTGCTTAAAAAGCGTGAGCTGGGGCTTGGCTTCAATTTGCGCATTTAAATCTGCTAGTCTATCCAATGCTAACCTCCCCCAGATTAACGATGATGCCATCCAAATGTGTCTCTGTTGCTCCCGCATCAGGATGTAGGCTCTCTAATAAATGAGGCGTGTTACTGGTTAGATACTGGTAACCAGTAAAATTAATAGGGAAAAAAGAGAAAAAATAAAGAAAATTCAATCTAATATACTAAATTTTTGGGTTGGATTTAATATTTTAAGTCTCTTCTGTAAGTTCAATTTCCCAATAGGTTATCTTTTTTGTAGCCCAGTTAAAAAAGCATTTGATCCTACAAGCATATTTTTAATCATCTTCAAGTACTTGCATCCCAAGCCTAATCTGACACTTTTTCCTCAAAAATCATGTATTTATTTTTTGCTTAAAAACTACTTAAAACCCCAAAACATTATGAGCCAAATTCAGATACATTTGCGCATCTTTATGCATGCATAGCGTATCTTTTTTACACAGCGCCGGTGCAGCGCAAAGACACAGGATGGTATTCAGAAGCCAAATGCGGGCAACGATGCGCGGGCGTAACGTAAAACCTGAAGCGTAAGCAGGTGTAATTCAAAGTAGGAAGGAAGTGGGCATGATCCATGCTAATGAAGCGTGACCCCATGCAAATGAAGGCCCGAACGAACAGCGCATGCGCCGTGACGTTAACACAGGTCCCGCGCCCCTCTGCGCATGCTAACAACTACGAACTGCTGACGTCCATTGCATAAATGTGGCCAGACATGCGCCCGTCGTGCGGAAAATTACAGCAGACAATCGTGTGGGGTAAAGTAGTGTTTGCTTTTTAACATGTCTGCACCGGTGCCTACTAAACAGCGTAGGAAGAAGAACTTCAGTCCGGAGGAGAGGGCAATCATCATCGAGGGCCTCTCAAAGTATGGGGCATGCCTCCATGGGGCACAGAGTGGGCAGACCAGCAAGGTCAAGAAGGAAGAGATCCTGGAGCAAATTACTGCCCAGGTTAATTCCCTTGCCCATGAGGTCCGAAGCACCAAGGACATTTCTAAAAAGATCAATGATCTTCGGCGCCTAGTGAAAGATAAGCTTGCCACCATGAGGAGGCATGCCACAGGCACTGGAGGTGGACCTGCCCGCAAAATCTCCCTCACTCCAGATGAGCAGGTCGTTGCCAGGTGCCTGGAGAGGGAGCAGGTGGAGGGCCTGCCGGGCTATGAATCAGTGGCTCATGCCTTGAGGACAGGTTAGTATGTTTTATTTCCTATACGGGGTGTAGCATGTGAGGGGGTGGAAGGGAACATGTGAGGAGTGTGTGGGTCCACCAACATGTGAATGTTTTGTGTCATCCACAGATGTGCAGGAGGGAGCGGGGCCATCGTCGGCTGCTGGGCGACCCACACCACCCCCAGAGGAGAGTGCCCACACCTCTCCTCTAGAGGAAGTAGAGGAGGAGCACATTACTCTAGAGGAGGGCTACTACATCTTGGAGGAGACTAGCATCCCAGAACCCTCCCTAACCTCCTCCCCCATCGGGGATTTCCTCCCCCATCAGGGATTTCCCCTCAGGGCTATCCTCCCCCATCAGGGATAGCCCCACAAGGGCCTCACCATACTCCCGACCACAAGCCTCTCCTGCCCCCAGGAAGGATACCCGGAAGACCAGGGGTGATCCGAACGCGTTGGAGGAGAATCTGGCGTGGGACCAGTCCAGGCAGACCCGTCATATGGGTGCATTAGTGGGTGACCTGCAACGTGTGGCAGAGAGCCTGGCCTCCTCGGCCCAGACCCAGGCTGCCTGCACCTTGGCTGTCCAGCACTCACCCAGCAGGCTGATCAGTCTACCTCCATAACTGACAGCCTGCAGGATATCAGTACGAACTGTACTGCAATAGTGACCTGTCTGGGTGAGCTGCAGGCCACAACATCAGGCCTTATGTCTGAGGTCCGGAGCCTTACAGTGGCTCTTGAGGCCAATACAGCTGCCATGCATTTGGAGGAGCCTGGCAGCGGCCATACAGGAGGAGGGGAGGCAGACAAGTCGCCACCAGCGCACCACCACCACCCGCCAGCTGCGGATGCAGGTGGTGACAAATAACTACCTCCACCGCATTGCCATGGCATTGGAGGGCAGGCAGGCAGCCATGGAGAGACCGGGGGATGTTCCTCCACCAGATGCCCCCCCTCCCCCACCTGAGGCTCCCCCCAGGCAACTGAGGACCAGGAGCCTGGGCACTAGGCGTAGCCCTCGTCAGGGCAAATGAGTGTCTTTTTTCCCTTGTTTTGGTGCTTATGTGCTTGTTTATTTTGGAGTTTTGTACTATCATGTTATGATTTAAGTTGTTCATTGCAAATACTCTGGTCATGAGTTTTTTTTTGGGGGTTTTGTAATACTCAGGTCATGAGTTTTTTTTTTTCATTTGTAGAATCTGCACACGGTGAGGAGTGTAGGCTACAGTGTGTCTGGTGTGTGACTGGTGAGTGAATGACGTGTGAATGGACAGCAACATCATTGGGGCCTTGGTGTGGCGTTGCTGCTCCCAAGTCCTGCATGGTGGACTTGGGCTATTCCAATGTGATGTGGATGTGGTGTGTGTGATCTAGGGACCACAGTGGTGTGCATGCGTGCATTGTCCGTGTGCCATGATGATTTTTTTTTTTTTTAACGTGCAAAGATACGTTCCACAAGGCCACTCCTGACTGCTGTTCCTTCAGCAGAATGGGTAGCCTCGGACAGGGGGGGACTGTATAGTTCGGGGGTCAGGTCATCACGTATGTCAATCTGCAGGCCCTTTCTCATGGCAAAGTTGTGCAGAATGCAACATGCACCGATGATATGGCACACAAAGTTTGGGGAATACAACAGGGTCCCCCCGGACTTATCCAGGCATCGGAAACGGGACTTCAGGAGGCCAAAGGTTTGTTCAACCACTGCACGGGTAGGTATGTGGGCAGCATTGTATCTTCTCTCTCCTCTGGTTTGTGGATTCCGGAATGGAGTCATGAGATGGGGTCCAAGTGCATATGCAGAGTCACCTGGAAGGGAAAAGACAGGAGGATGTTAGTAGTGCATGTGCCCTCTTGTGATGTGTGCATCATGGGGAGGGGGACAGTCATGCCTGACTCCCATGTCACTCACCAACCAGCCAGCTGTCCTTGTACACGTTCTGTTCGAATTCTGCTGGGATGGTGCTTTGACGGTATATGTAGCTGTCGTGGCTGGACCCGGGGTGTTTGGCACAGACATTGGGCATCGGCTATCACCTTGATAGCATGCCAATGCTTGCGATTGCGGTATAGGTGCTCTGTGGCACGGGGGGGCTGTAGTGCCACATGTGTGCAATCAATGGCCCCGATGGTGCGTGCGAATCCTGCTAGTCTGTAGAAATCCTGCATTGCCTTCAGCCGCAGGTGCTCCTGGGTGGGTCTGATGATGTGGTGGGGCATGCGTGTGAGAAATGCAGGGACAACCTAATGCACACATCTGCCAGGACCTTGTGGCTGCACTGCTTGTACGCGGTGGGTCTGGCTGCTGATGTCATCCTGCAGGGTTGTGGCTATTTCAAGGATGGCATCAGGGCTGAATCTGAAGATGCAATACACCTCCGATTCACCCATGCCAAACACGTTGATGCGCGTTCGAAATATCCTCTTCCGTGCCCTCCTCCTACGTGCCCGTAGACGCAGTAGTGCTATGACCACGGCTGCCCCTGGCATGTTGGCAGACAGATGTGTTGTCCTGCAATTGTGCTTGTTCAGCTTGTCCGTTACGGTGCTGCTGGAGCTGCTCTCCAGCTGACCTGTGCATGTCTGCTGCAAAGTTACCCCTGCTTTATGAGGGGTAACTTTAGGCAAGACGTACAGCTTAAGAGCACCGCGCGGAGCCAGCGCCGCACAAACGTATGTTTCTGAATCGCTGTATCTCCCTAATTTGCATATTTGAATACAAAAATCAATGGGTGCGCACGCTGTTCCCGCGTAAATATGCGACTACGAAACACCGACGCAAAACAGTTACATCGGTCGAAAGAAGCCGAGTTTTGGTCGTATCTCGTTTTCTGGGTACGGCGCATAGATACAACGGCGCATAGTGACAGTTACGCGACGCATATCGAGATACGTCGGGGTAAGTTCTTTCTGAATTTGGCCCTATATATTTTTTTAAGAAGAGACCCTAGAGAATAAATTGGTTCATAATGAACTATTGCTCTTGCTATACCGTTCACGACGATACCTCATGTGTGTGGTGCAAACACCATTAACATTTGCATGACCTATGTATGCATTTGCTTTTGTGCGCTAGCATGGGGGGGCAGGGGTGCTTGAACATTTATTTATTTTTACATGGTTTCTTTAATTTTTTTTTATTGCTGTCACAATGAATGTAAACATCCCTTGTAACAGCAATAGGCACTCTTTATGGAGAGATCTGGGATCTACACAGATCGGTCTGATCGGCTGCTTTACTGGCCGGTACTCGTGCAGTAAACACAATACCCATAGGCGTGCGCACAGGGTGTGCCCAGGCACACCCTAATCACCCTGTGCAGAACAGATTCCCCCTACTGATCTGGCTCCCCCTCTTTCCCCCCACAGCACTTCCGGCTTCCCTCCTCTCCCTCCTGTTGTTGCTGTGGATGTTTTAGGATGAGTGGGGGAAGAGGCCAGTAAATATTCCATTTACGTGCCCCTTCCCTTTCTGAATGAAGATCGTAAGTGATCGGTAGAGTGTGTTTGAGCTTTGGGGTGCTTTGATGATTTATGATTACATTCCGATCTGAACTTCTCTATTATGGTTTACATTCCGATACAAAATAGCAAAGAAAAAAAAAAAGCACATTGTAAAAAGTATATGAAGCGTTTGAACCCCTCTTTTAGGGATTGTTCACAGATTTGAAAATTTAAACAAACTGAATATAGGCAAGGAGGTTATCATACCACATTCACTTTACCCTTTACCTAGGACTTTCACTGTGTTCTCCATTTACACAACGTCCCATTGTAACCTTTGGACAATGACAAAGTCAAGAGTAAATGTTTAAATTGTGTCAAAGTATAAGACACCCTGACTGCACACGTAGTGACAAAACAAATTACCTCCTCAAAGCAAACATATTTTGGAACACTGAAAGCAGGAAATATACGGTAATTAAAATGCAAACTCAGAGAGGATAATTTAAGGACTAAATATGGTGTGGATAGTTTTGCCTCAATTACCTGACAGAGGGTGCCATCATTTAACACAGATCATACACAGGGTGGAGATTTACTAAAACTGGAGTGCGCAAAATCTGGTGTAGCTCTGCGTAGAAACTTCCAGTGAAAACCCTGCAGTTATGGCCCATACACACGATCCGAATATCGTCATCGGACGATCGTTTCCGTACGATATTCGGATCGTGTGTATTGGCCATTAGAAGCCGACTGGCTACCCTGCACAGCTGCAACAGATTCTGGCTGCACCCATTTTAGTAAATCTACCCCCTTGTTTATTGAACATTATACATTCATATTCTTGAGGCTTGAAAGTGGAATCAATATGTTTTAAATACAGTGCTGAATATGCTGATCCTCTTCCACTCCTATGGAGATGTCCAAACCGCCATTGCCACTGCCACACCTATGCACTTGTCCCAGACTGCTAGAATTTGGCAAACAATTATAGACACCAACAGTTGCATGGGTGCACTTGAGAGGGCAAAAGAGGCTCTGAAACAGAACTGAAGTTCCACTGTAAGAAACAGTGAGCAGGCAGGCTTTTATTAAAGAAAAGACATGCACTGTGTCTTTTGCAAAAAAATGCTCCACTTGACTGATTGATGTCTTTTCCAACGCTGTAAACTAAGCTGAGCATGCGCAGCCCACCTTACGGCGTTGGGTTAGTCTCTGAGTGCTGGGATGATGGCTTCCTGCATATACACAGAAGTGACATCATCCCTCACCGGCCAATGAAGAGGCCCGAAGACCAGCACTCAGAAGAAGATGCTGGCACTGTACCGTTGGACAGGTGGGTATTAAATCTTTTAGTTACGCTTTTAAGGAGTGCCTCAAACCTTTGTCCACTCAGTGTCCCAAGACTGGGATAGCCTCAGGTGGATTTGTTTAAGTAGGAAATAGCCAAATCCACCCAAAGCTGTTAAAACTTTTGTGAAGTGAAGCTTCTTCCACTAGGTATTGCTGCACACACCTTCTGAAGTGTATACAATTGCCCAGCCTCTGCCAGCCCTTGAACAGCAAATCGTGCACAAGTGGGTGAAACTGTCAGGGCCTGCTAAGATTTCTTAGTTTTGGGGTGGGATTCCATACTGGAGACCTTATGTCCTGCAGGTGATGACAGGTTCTAGCTTCAAGCAGGAGGGCACCTTGTCCACCAAAATCTTAATAGTTTCCTTCAGTTTGAGAGAGCTAGAGGCCAACTATCTTTCTGGGAGGAGTTATCTGGCGCTGAGGTTTCACATTCCGCAGTGTGTGTTGACCTGCCTCTGTATTCCACTTCCCATCTATATAATGTCTACCATGAGTGGATCCCCTGTAGGGTACACACAATCTTAGTCAGTGCAAGGACTGTAAGGGGCCATTCAAAGTGGTGCATGCCAGGCCATGCTGCAAAAAAAAAAGAGCGTTGAATCCTTGCTAAAGTACTCTCACTGCCCACCCTATATTGCCCAAGCCAAGGGCCCGGTATCTAGGGACTACTCTGTTAGTCAGTGTCGACACCTAAAGATGGCAGCATATAACAATCGTCAAGACTTGAAGAAACTTGTATCCTGTATGGTAAAATTATAAAAAATATAATTATTCTAGCCAACAGAATGCGTTCATGAGCATACGCATCTAAACACTATGGGCCAGATTCATGTGGCCGTACCCACCAAACTAGATGCGACAGAAAACGGGCCATTTCCGATCGGCTTAACTTTCCGACGCCAGAGTCTCGTCAGCGCATAATTTCGCTTGGCGCATCAGTCGCGCCTATTGATTTCCCCTGCAAATATGCAAATGAGGGAGATTTCCCGATTCGCGAACGGATTAGCACCATACGCTGGCTACATGCGCCGCGCGTATCTCGTCCGTCCGTCGCAAAGTTATTTCTACAAATAGCTGCTTTATCTTTACTCCAGACGGCCTCAGGTCAGCAGGAGAGCAGCTACAGCAGCAGCGTTACCGACGAAACTAGCAAGCTGAACAACCACACTTGCAAGGACAACACCTCTGTGTACCAACATGCCAGGGGCAGTCGCGGTCCTAGCACTAGTACTGGGTCCCCCGGAACGGAGTAGGCGGGCACGTGAAAGGATATACCGCACGCACATGAGCCTCTTTGGCATGGGGGATGAGGAGGTGTATCGCCTCTTCAGATTCAGCCCAGATGTAATACTTGAACTAACCACAACCCTGCAGGGTGACATCACCAGCAAGACACACCGCTCACAAGCAGTGCAGCCACTGGTGAAGGTACTGGCAACACTTCATTTCCTTGCCAGTGGATCATTCCAGCGTACAAGTGGAGTGGTGGCTGGGATGTCACAATCCTCCATAAGCAGATGTGTGCACCAGGTTGTCCCTGCAATCCTCAGACGCATGTCCAACCAGTTCATCAGACCCACAACTGAGGAGCTGCGGCTGAAGGCAATGACAGATTTCTACAGAATTGCCAGATTCCCACGCACTGTGGGAGCCATTGATTGCACACATGTGGCACTCCAGCCCCCCAGTGCCACAGAGCACATATACCGCAATCGGAAGCATTGGCATTCCATCAACGTACAGGTGATAGCCGATGCCCAACGCCTCATACGGCACGTCCGTGCCAAACACCCCGGGTCCAGCCATGACAGCTTCATATACCGTCAGAGCCCCATCCCAGCGGAATTCGAGCAGAACATGTATGGGGACAGCTGGCTGGTTGGTGAGTGACATGGGTGGCAGGCATGACTATCCCCTCCCGTGATGCACATCAGAAGGGGCACATGCATGACTAACATCCTCCTGTCTTTTCCCTTCCAGGTGACTCTGCATATGCACTGGGACCCCATCTCATGACTCCTTTCCGGAACCCCCAAACCAGAGGAGAGAGAAAATACAATGAAGCACACATCAAAACCCGTGCAGTGGTGGAGCAAACATTTGGGCTCCTGAAGTCCCATTTCTGCTGCCTGGATAAGTCCGGGGGACCCTATTGTATTCCCCTACCTTTGTGTGTCAGATCATCGGTGCATGTTGCATTCTGCACAACTTTGCTATGAGAAAAGGCCTGCAGATTGACATGCGTGATGACCTGACCCCCCAACCAGACAATCCCCCCCTGCCAGAGGAGAACCAGTCTGCTGATGGAAGAGCAGTCAGGAGGGTCCTCGCCGTAGGCATCTTTGGACACTAAACCCAAACATTAATCACACAGACAATGCACGCATGCACACCACTGATGTCCCTAGATCACACACACCACATGCACATCACATTGGATTAGCCCAAGTCCAGCATGTAGGACTTGGGAGCAGCAACGCCAGCGTCAAGGCCCCAATGATGTCGCTGTCCATTCATACACCTTTCACACGTCATTCATACAGCCGTGGGGTTAACTTCACCACCACGGCCGAGGGTGACACCCCTTACTGGCAGGAGTGCCACCCCCTCACATTCACACACCATTCACACTGCAACGTGTGCAGTATCAAAAAATAAACATCTCATAACCTGAGCATAATCACAAATAAAATAACTCATAACTTGAGTATTAATAATAAAATAAAAATCTCATAACCTAAACATTCCCCCCAAAAAAATCAAAAAAACTCATGTCCTGAGCATCAATCAAAAAAAAATAAAATCATCTGGGATGCCGGGGGCTCCTTCTGGTGGCCCCTCTCTGGCTCCTCAGCTGCCTGGATGGAGTGGGTGGGGGTGGGGGGGCATCTGGAGGTGGCTGATCCCCGGGTGGGCCACTCCTGGCAGGTGTGGCCTGCCTGCCCTCCAAGGCCATGGCTATCCGGCCGAGGTACGCACTGGTCTGGGCCTGCACCCTGAGCTGCTGGGCCTGCATCCTGAGCTGCCGGGTGACCTGATAATGCTGGGCCCGCCGACTCTGCCTCCCCTGGTCCCGGATGGCAGCACTGTTTGCCTGGATGGCTGCAGTGAGGTCCCTTAGCTCACTCTGCACCTCCCCCAGGCTGGTCACCACTGCAGCGCAGTTGCAGCTCACATCCTGCACTGCATTGGATATCTGGGCCACGGAGCACAGGCTGTCAGCCACTCTGTCCAGGTGCGCAGCAATCTCCCCCATTTGCTGGGTCTGCCTGGCGTGATCCCTCGCCACCTGGTCCTGGACCAGATCAGACACCCCCCTGGTCTTATGGGTGGCCTTCCTGGGGCCAGTAGATGTTTGTCCCCGGGGGGATGGAGTCGCCCTTGAGGGGCTTCCTATAATGGGGGAGGGGATCTGAGAGGGTCCTGCAGAAGAGGAGGATTCCTCTAACAATAAAACAAAGTCCTGCTCTGCCCCAACAGGCTCCTCCTCAACGACCTCTGCATGTGTGGTGTGGGCACTCTCCTCCTCCACCTCGGTGTCTTCACCACCCAGGGGCACAGGCACTGGGTGCCGATGGGGGGATGGGGTGGACTGGCCGCCAACAGATGATGGCCCAGCTCCGTCATCTGTGGATGACACAAAACAGACACATGTTGGTGGTCCCACACACTTGGCACATGTACCCCCCCCCCCACATGCAAAACACCAAATAGGGGATAAAATACACTTACCTGTCCTGGAGCCTTCCTCCACAGAATCATAGCCTGGTACCCCCTCCAATTGCTCCCTCTCCAGGCAGCGGGCGACCACCTCCTCCTCTGTGGTCAGGCTGACCGGACATGGTGGACCACCACCTGTGCCCCTCTCATGGCTCCTAATGGTGGCCACCTTGCCACGGACCTTGCGCCGCAGATCATTTATTTATTTTTTAATATCCCCAGCAGTCCGGGTGGAATACCCCAACACATTGACCCTGGCAGCAATGGTCTCCAGGATGCCCTGCTTCCTCTCCCGGCTGGTCTTCCTACTTTTTTTGCCGTGGAGGAAATCATTAAACGTTTCCATAGCCGAGATGACCACAGAGACCTCCTGGGCATTAAAGTTGAGGTTCCTCCTCTCTTTAGGGGTAGCGGGAGCAGCCATGACAGTGCAAAAGTATCTTCCCTGGGGTGGGGGGAAACGGATATACTTTTGTGCCGGAATGGCGTTTCCGCTAGCGCTTTTATACGCGCAACGGAACAAATTGCGCTGGCGTTTCACGTGAAGTGGTGCCGACGGAAGTTGTGAGCATGCGCACAGGGGGCCGAGTGAAGCCTCATTTACTGCGCATGCTCCATGGATGATGCGCTGAACGTAAGCCTCTGCGCTGGGCCCCTCCCATCATTTACATATGATCACACCCACTTCCACTTGCGTTGGATTACACCAGCGCATTATCGTTACTCTGGCGCAAGTTTACGCGCAACTGCTATGTGAATAACAGTACTTGCGCCGAAAGTGTCGGCGGAGTAACGTAAATGAGAAACGTTACTCCAAAGTAAAGAAGCGCCCGTCTACCTGAATCTGGCCCTATATGTTGGTAAAAGTAAAAAAAGGTGAAAATTACATGACAAAAAATGTTTTTTTTTAAGCTGGATTTTAATTCTAGCTTCTGAAAGAAAGATTAGCATAGATGTGAGTATTTTATTATGCCTATGTGCACGCAGTCCTACTGTTTAACCCTTTCATGACTAAGGCTATTTCTGACATTTGTTGCTTACATGTTAAAATCCATATTTTTTTTGCTAAAAAATTACTTAGAACACCGAAACCCTAAGGCAGGGATCCTCAAACTACGGCCCTCCAGATGTTGTAGAACTACACATCCCATGAGGCATTGTAACACACTGACATTCACAGACATCACAAGGCATTATGGGAATTGTAGTTCCTGAACAACTGGAGGGCCGTAGTTTGAAGACCCATGCCCTAAGGCCTCATGTACACTTCTGCTGGTAAACGGACATTTAGGAGCAGTTGGGCATTTTTTTTCAACTGCTCCTGAACTCTCCTGTATGTTATCTTATCAGTACATGTACACAGGGTCGTCTACAGTTTTTTTGTTTAGGCAGTAGTGTTTGCAGGCATCTCAAACTGGCGGCCCTCCAGCTGTTGCAAAACTACAAGTCCAATGAGGCATTGCAAGAATGACAGTTACCAGCATGACTCCCTCAGGCAGAGGCATGATGGTAACTGTAGTTTTACAACAGCTGGAGGGCCACCAGTTTGAGACCCTTGGTTTAGAGGCATTTGAAATGCCAAATGCTTGGAACTGCTTGTAAACTCATGTAAAAGCTGTAACCTGAGTTTAGCCACGTTTTCGTTCCAGTGCAAACTCTGCTAAACACACGTTTTTAAAGGCAAAAACCGGCATTTAGAAATGCCAGTTTTGCTGCGAATTTCACGGCGGTTTTGCCACGTTTTACCGCATTTGCGTTTAGAAACGTTTAGTTAAGAAACATCTGAAGACCCTCCCTAAGCTCAAAAAACAGTATTTAACCATTTCAGCCATTTTGTGAGACCAGAGTGAATGGCAGCTGAGAGAGCAGCAGTGTACTTGTACTTAGCGTGTCACTTGCCACATCACCTGACACAAGCTGCGGAACGTCACCTGACCACGTCATCTGCCACAAGTTGTGAATTGTCCACTGGCCACGTCACATGCCACAAGTTGTGGATTGTCCACTTGCCACATCACCTGACCACGTCACCTGCCACAAGTTGTGGATTGTCCACTTGCCACATCACCTGACCATGTCACCTGGCCACGTCACCTGCCACAAGTTGTGGATTGTCCACTTGCCACATCACTTGACCACGTCACCTGCCACAAGTTGTGGATTGTCCACTTGCCACATCACCTGACCATGTCACCTGGCCACGTCACCTGCAACAAGTTGTAGATTGTCCACTTGCCATGTCACCTGGCCATGTCACCTGCCACAAGTTGTGGATTTCCACTGGCCATGTCACCTGGCCCAGTCAACTGGCCACGTCACCTGCCACAAGTTGTGTATTGTCCACTTGCCACATCACCTGACCACGTCATCTGCCACAAGTTGTAGATTGTCCACTTGCCACGTCACCTGGCCATGTCACCTGCCACAAGTTGTGGATTGTCCACTTGCCAAATCACCTGGCCACGTCACCTGCCATGTCACCTGCAACAAGTTGTGGATTGTCCACTTGTCACGTCACCTGGCCACGTCACCTGCCACAAGTTGTGGATTGTCCACTGGCCACATCACATGTCACTTCAACTGGCCACTTCACCTGCCACAAGTTGTGGATTGTCCACTTGCCATGTCACCTGCCACAAGTTGTGGATTGTCCACTTGCCATGTCACCTGCCACAAGTTGTGGATTGTCCACTGGCCACGTCACCTGCCACAAGTTGTGGATTGTCCACTGGCCACGTCACCTGCCACAAGTTGTGGATTGTCCACTGGCCACGTCACCTGCCAAAAGTTGTGAATTGTCCACTTGCCACGTCACCTGGCCACGTCACCTGACGTGGCCAGGTGACGTGGCAAGTGGACAATCCACAACTTGTGGCAAGTGACGTGGCCAGTGGACAATCCACAACTTGTGGCAGGTGACGTGGCCAGGTGACATGGCAAGTGGACAATCCACAACTTGTGGCAGGTGAAGTGGCCAGTTGAAGTGACATGTGACGTGGCCAGTGGACAATCCACAACTTGTGGCAGGTGACGTGGCCAGGTGACATGGTAGGTGACGTGGCAGGTGACAAGCCAAGTGGAAAATCCACAACTTGTGGCAGGTGATGTGGCCAGGTGACATGGCAAGTGGACAATCCACAACTTGTGGCAGGTGACGTGGCCAGGTGACATGGCAGGTGATGTGGCCAGGTGACGTGGCCAGGTGACGTGGCCAGGTGACGTGGCAGGTGATGTGACAAGTGGACAATCCACAACTTGTGGCAGGTGACGTGACCAGTGGACAATCCACAACTTGTGGCAGGTGACGTGGCAGATGACGTGGCAAGTGGACAATTCAAAACTTGTGGCAGGTGATATGGCAAGTGGACAATCCGCAGCTTGTGGCAGGTGATGTGGCAAGTGACAGGCTAAATACAAGTATACTGCTGCTCTTTCAGCTGCTACTCACTCTGGTTTCACAAAATGGCTGAAATGGTTAAATAATATTGTTTTTTGAGCTTAGGGACGTGGCAGGTGACGTGGCCAGAAGGACAATCCACAACTTGTGGCCAGGTAACGTGCCAGGTGATGTGGCCAGCTGACGCGGCCAGTGGACAATCCACAACTTGTGGCAGGTGACGTGGCCAGGTGACAAGGCAAGTGGACAATCCACAACTTGTGGCAGGTGACGTGTCCAGGTGATGTGGCCAGTGGACAATCCACAACTTGTGGCAGGTGGCATGGCCAGGTGACGTGGAAGATGACATGGCAAGTGGACAATTCACAACTTGTGGCAGGTGACATGGCAAGCGGACAATCCACAGCTTGTGGGAGGTGATGTGGCAAGTGACACGCTAAATACAAGTATACTGCTGCTCTTTCAGCTGCTACTCACTTTGGTCTCACAAAATGGCTGAAATGGTTAAATATTGTTTTTTGAGCTTAGGGAGGGTCTTATGATGTCTTTTAACTAAACGCAAACGCGGTAAAGCGCCGCAAAATTTGCGGCAAAAACGGGTGTTTTAATCGCTGGTTTTTGCCTTTGAAAACGTGTGTTTAGATGTGTTTGCATTTGTGTCTTGTGTGCATGGGGCCTAATAGGATTTTTATAACGGCTTACCTGTAAAATCCTATTTTTGGAGTACATCACGGGACACAGAGCAGCCATAGTAATTACTATGTGGGTTATACGCCACCTATAGGTGAATGGATACTGGTACACTCAAAAGACAGAAGGCAGCCAGTACAGGTGTATTTTTGTACTTACAGTTTTGGTGTCTTGTGCGGCGTCCATCGGCGGCCTCGTCGGGTCCGGCGTCCGTCTGCGGCTTCGGGTGTCCTCTTTCGTCGGGTCCGGCGTCCTTCTGCGGCGTCCTCCCCGCTTGATCCCCGCCGAGTTTGAATACTGCGCCAACATATACTGAGTGCAGTACACTTGTGTATAGTCGGGCAGGCTCGGCTACTCTCGCGCTCACGTCCTGTACGTCCAGGACGTGAGCGTGAGAGGAGCCGAGCCTGCCCGACTATACACGAGTGTACTGCACTCGGTATATGTCGGCGCAGTATTCAAACTCGGCGCAGGAAAGCGGGTATCTGCGTATATCGCGCACCCACGGTTTTGCCCTGATTTTCAGGGCAAAGAAGTGCGCGGTAAACGCCGATAAATACGGTATTTTTTTTTTTGGGAAGAAGACACTTTGATGAAATTGCGTACACTTGTGGAATGGCGACAAACTACGGTACCTACATTTTTTTTTTTAAAGGTTACCAGGTTATAGTTACATGGGAGGTCTTTTGCTAGAATTATTACTCTGACGATCTCGGTGATACATTTGTGAGCGCGACGTGCGTATGCATTTTCTTTGCCGCACCAGCACACAGGCGCTTTAAAATAAAAAAAATTATATTTGTTTACATTGTCCGTTTAAAAATAAAATAAAAAATCTGATCACTTTTATTGCTGCAATGTTAACATCCCTTGTGACAGTAATAGGTGGTGACAGGTACTCGTTATGGAGGGATAGGTGGTCTAAAAAGACCCCAAATCTTTAGTTTCCACTTAAAAATATTCAGATCTGCAAAAGCTCAACATAGTCGGCAGAAATGCTGAATCATGGATCGGGTCTTCCCCTCCCACTCCTTTAGGATAACAGCTGAGCGGCCTTCAGCCGATTTGGTTGCTATCACCAACGAGCCAACCTTCTGCTTTAATAAACGGTACTGGGGGGGATGCCTGCAGCTGCAGGCATCACCCCTGTATAACCACTTCATGCCATGAATGCAAATGTGTGTACAGTCGGCGTGAAGGGGTTAATAAAGCAGTGAGCCGAGGACCTGTAAAGCATCTGCCTTTAAAACTGCAGATTCTGATGTATTTATCCTCTCTTGCTGTTGTGCATCCGGGCCTTCTACTTTTCTATCCTAGTTAGACCAAGTTTGCCCTTGTCTCTTAAGGCGGTAAGTGAACACACTTGACTGAAAGCTTCAGCTTCTTGGCAATCCGACACACAAATATTTTTTTCCCTGCTGAAAACCCTTGCATAAAGCACCATTAAAATATACCTTAGCAGATGTGGGACGTTCTTGAGGATTTTCCTTCAAGCATTTCTTAATCAAAACTTCAACTTCTGGCCAGGGTTGGCAATTATACTCTTTTACTGGATCTAGAAAATAGAGGATCCATAATCATATATTTGAATTCTTAAAAGGAAAACTATAAAGGATTGTTTTGTATATATAACTGTGGGCACTCATGTAAATAATCTTGTGTTATGTGTAATAAAAATCTGTTATCTATAAAAATGGTACACAATGAGCATATCTGCTCCCTTCATATTACCCTTCTCAAAACAAGTCTAAGCTCTTACTCGCTTAGTGTGTAATCTCAAAATCTGTATATTTCAAGGGAACTCCAGTCAAAACCTGGTACATAAATCTGTACCATCTGTTAGGCTTTAAAAGCAATGTTCCTCCTGGTGAAATGTTCCCTTACTTTCTGATGTGCAACAGGAAGTTAGGGAAAATCTTTCCTGTCAACACAGAACTAACTTTAGTTAGCTGGTGACAAGTATAATTCTAAATATAAGCTGCTCCATTCAAATACGGAGTTCTAGTTAGGCACTGCCCCCCTTCCTACTGATTGGCCAACTGACTTTGAATGACAGCAGACGAGCCAATGGTGCTGCTGCTGTGTCTCAGCCAATCGGGAGGAAAGTCAAGAATGTCTGAGGCACCCGTGCACATCGCTGGAGAGAGAGAGATGGGGCTCAGGTAAGTATAAGGGGGTGCTGCTGTACACAAAAGTTTTATCTTAATGCATTGCATGTATTAAGATAAAAAACCTTCTAATGTAACCACTTTAAAAGCCAGTCTAAACAGTCTAGCATCAGAATAATTAAAAATATAATTAAACATTGTGACAGGTAAGCCACGTTTGCGGTGTAAACCTAGGAAATTGAAAATTACACAATGTTGGAACAACCTAAAATGTTAACATCCTGTTTTAAAACTAATTAAAGAATTATGATTCACTAGAAGACACACGTTATTAAAGACTATTTACAGTAAAACCTTAGTTTGAGAATAACTTTGAGAGCGTTTTGCAAGGCAAGCTAAATTTTTTAAGTTTGACTTGATATACAAGCGATGTCTTTATACAAGAGTAGGGTCATGTCATAACTGAGTATAAAATAAAAGCAGTGGTGGTGTGTCCATAGGGACGCCGGAGCGCCTCAGCTGAATAGCGGCAGCTGACTGGCTGTGTGGAAGTGCCTATCAAAGCCGCTGGCTCTGATAGGCTTTCCGAGTACAGCCCTGAGGCTGTAGTCAGCTTCCTGAAGCTTATCCTCGGGACGTACCGGCCGTGCGTTCCGAGGATAAGACTGACAGGCGTCTCAGCCAATTAGGTAATCAGATTCTGGTAATCAGTAACCTGATTGGCTAAAGTGTCATCGAGGGCGGGACGAGGGACATCGAGGGACGGTAGAAGCCAGAAAGGTAAGTGCCAGGGGGTACTGGGCACGGTGGCTACAAGTGGGGGCACAGTGGCGACAATGGGGGCACAGTGGCGACAATTGATGGCATAGTGGTGACAATTGATGGCATGGCACAGTGGGGACAACTGGGGGCACAGTGGTAACAATTGATGCCACAGTGGCTGCGTTTTGATGGCATGGCACAGTGGCTGCGTTTTGATGGCATGGCACACTGGCTGCGTTTTGATGGCATGGCACAGTGGCTGCGTTTTGATGGCATGGCACAGTGGCTGCGTTTTGATGGCATGGCACAGTGGCTGCGTTTTGATGGCACGGTGGCTGCATTTTGATGGCACAGTGGCTGCGTTTAGCACGGTGGCTGCGTTTGATGGCATGGCACAGTGGTTAAGTTTGATGACACAGTGACTGCATTTGATGGCATGGCACAGTGGTGATAATTGATGGCACAGTGGTTGTGTTTGATGGCATGGCACAGTGGCTGCGTTTGATGGCATGGCACAGTGGCTGCGTTTGATGGCACAGTGGCTGAATTTGATAGGTACAGTGAGGCTGCAATTGTTTTTGAGCACCAGCCGCCACTGAATAAAAGCGAGGTGCCTTTAAGTGTAGCAATATGGTTACATTTAATAAAGGTACAACATTTTGAAACTCACATGGTTGATGATTAAAAGAGGCACATCCAAGTATGCAGACATCCAGGGTAAAGCTGTCCACATACACCATCATCTACACCACCATTGATGTCGTCCCTTCCATGAGCGGTTCAAGCCTCACTTTAAGATCGCTCTCCTGCAGGGTAGTCTTCCCGGTCACAATTGCAGACTGAAAGCAGTGAGAGCCATTGGTGAGGAGGACAGTCTATGTGGATTGCTTTTCCCCCCCGATCCCTGCATATTCAGAAGTGCCTCTTTTAATCATCAACCATGTGAGATGCTAAATGTTGTCCCTTCATTAAATGTAAACACATTGCTACACTTAGAGGCGCCTCTCTTCCCTTTTATACTGTGTAGCTCCTGCTGTATTTTGCTTCTAATCCCCTTGTGAGGGCTTCAATTTGTGGATAGGCATTTTATGCTTACACAACCCATCACATTACTATAATCTTTTTAAATCTACGATAGACTGAAGGACGTATGAATAAATGGTTGTGCAATGAATCATTATAGTTTCCTTCATTTCCTATGGGAAAATTTGCTTTGATATACAAGTGCTTTGGATTGCAAGAATGCTTCCAGAATGAATTATGCTAGCAATCCAAGGTTTTACTGTACTTTTAATACAAGATCCGTTACAAGACATATCACCTCTATAGGCCCGTTTATACATTATGACTGTGTCAGCACTTCTGTATTCATATTTTATCTTTCAACATTAATAATAAAGTACTAGTACTTGATTCAGTGCAGCTGCCAACCATAGGAGGATGGGTACAAAAATAAACAACAAAAACAAGCAGCGCTCTACGAGTTAAAGTAATAAAAACTTTATAGATGAAAAAGTAAAAAAATGGACATCAAACAAATATACACAAGTTAATATGCCGTGGTGGACAATTAGGGTACATAAAATAGCTACCAATTGCATAGCATTGAAAGGAGTCCTGTGATGGAGTGGTAAAAAATCAGAGACTGATATCAATCACTTGGGCTGCTGTATAGGCGTCAGTTCATCAGACTTAGTGACCCATGCATAAGTACACAGTACCTTAGATGGTAGAAGGGGATACTGCTGTGGTGGGGATGGAAGATCGCTCAGGTGAACTGATGTACTCACGTCACCGTGGGTGGCTGCACATGCGGTGCAGGTCTGTAAGAATCCGTCACACCGACCGCTGGGGAGACAGTCGTGATGGCGCCAGAGAGCAGGAGGGTACAGATGACACTGAATTAAGATGGTGGACAGCAGTGGCTGTGTCACAGCGGGCACCGGACCGGAGGTCAATTCAGTGAACCGAAAGTGTGATGGAGTACATAACAGCGCTGACAGTGAAGGGGGCGTGAACAAACACAGGACCCGACGGTGTAGAGATCCTTGCGCCCCCTGGAGGTGGACGTATGTCCAGAACGAATGTGCACACACAGACAGGCTGGCGAGGTGCCGTATCCCACAGTACAGAAACTGACAGCAGCGTTCATACACAAGTGTATATGTGGGACTCCAAGCAAATGCTAGTCAAAGGGGTGTGGAGAATATTTTAAAGGGGGGGGGGGGGTAGAAACCATGACTGACATGTTTCGCGTTGTTCAACGCTTTATCAAAGCAGCCCAAATGATTGATATCAGTCTCTGATTTTTACCACTCCATCACAGGACTCCTTTCAATGCCATGCAATTGGTAGCTATTTTATGTACCCCAATTGTCCACCACGGCATATTAACTTGTGTACATTTGTTTGATGTCCATTTTTTACTTTTTCAACTATAAAGTTTTTATTACTTTAAACTCAGAGTGCTGCTTGTTTTTGTTGTTTATCCATAAATTATAGAAGCTCGTCTATGGGACTTCACCAGTGGACTAATATTCAGCAGGTTTCAAACGCTAAATCCATGTTAATTAGGGCTAAACATGCAGGTACCCATTTATGACTATGTGGGCTAGGAGATAAACAATATGCCAATATAAATGTGTTTATGCCCATTAAAAAAATAGGCTTTTTTTTTTGCACTCAACGTAAAATCCTTTTCTCTGTTGTCCATGAACAGACACAGCCTTCACAAATCTCGACATATGGGTTATGTTCCTGTTCATAGGAGAGGACTAGGCAAAACATGTTAGATATTTAAATACATGTTACTTTAACAGAGTAGAACAGCCCTGCCCAGAGGGCGGTCCCTCCGGACATAACCCTCCACCCTGCAGCATGCAGCCTAAGTTCGTAACAAGCAGTACAAACTTAAAAAGGAGGGGTGGGTGCCGTGTCCATCCATGGACAACAGAGAAAGGGATTTTACGGCGAGTACAAAAAATCCTATTTTCTCTTATCGTCCATAGACAGACACAGCCTTCACAAGTCTTGACATAGGGGACATCCCCAACCAGTGTAAAAAAAACAAAAACAAAAAACAAGGGGTGGGAACAGTATCAGTAAAAACAAACAACTTCACCCCAAAACAAGCAGAGATCCTCAACGGAGGAGGTGCAACTTTAAACAGCCGCCTGCAAAACCTTGCGGCCGAAGGAAGCATCTGAAGACGCACTCACATCAACCTTGAAAAACTTGGAAAAAGTGTGAACGGACGACCAAGTCGCCGTCTTACACACCTGTGAGACAGACGCTTGATGTCGGAAAGCCCAGGAAGCACCAATTGCCCTGGCTGAATGTGCCGTGACCAGAAAGGGGGGCGCCCACGCCTTAAGATCATAGGCCTGTATGACGGTCTGGCTGATCCACCGAGAAATGGTGGCCGACTAGACCGCCAGGCCCTTTTGTGGACCAGACACCAAACCAAACAGTGAGTCAGACCTCCGAAACTGAGCCGTAGCAGACAGGTACACCCGCAAAACACATACCACGTCAAATATGTAGCGCAACCTCCTTAGGATGCACCAGCCGAGGACACAAGGATGGAAGTACAATGTTCTTGTTAAGGTGAAAGGCCGAAACCACATTTCGAAAGAAAGGAAGGTTGCAAGCGCAACACCGCCTTATCCTTAATGAAGGACCAAGTATGGCAACTTGCAAGACAAGGCAGACAATTCACAAACACGTCTGGCAGAAGTAATGGCCACTAAAAAGGCCACCTTCTGAGATGGTGTCAAGAGAGGAATCTCTCTGATTTTTTCAAAGGGAGGTTCTTCAAGAACCCTGAAGTGGTGGTTTAAGAGGGGGAAGTATATGACGAACCCCTTGCACAAAAGTAGCCACCAGAGAATGGGCCGCCAAAGGTCGCTGAAAGAACACAGCCAAGGCTGAAATCTGTCCCTTAATGGTGCTTAAGGCAAGTTTCTGATCTACTCCACTGTGTAAAAGCAGCAGGACCCTGGAAACCAAATATATCCATGGACGCCACCCCATCTCTTCGCACAAAGATGTAGGCCTTCCAGGTGCGATGGTAGAGATGACAGAGTCGGAAAGACCCCGATCCCTTAGTACCTGGCTTTTAATAGCCATGCCGTTCAAGCCAGCGACTGTAAAGCAGGATGAGGTATTGGGACCCCGAGACAGAAGGTCCTCCCGCATTGGCAGCCGCCAGGGTGCATTCGCCACCAGGTGCACAAGATTGGCGTACCAAGGATGCTGAGGCCAATCCGGAGCGATTAGAATCATCGCAATACCTTCGGCCACCACTCTACGGAGCAGCCGAGAAAGCAACTTCAATAGGGGAAGGCATAAATTAGCCGATACTGACCCCACGGGGGCCACCAACGTGTCTGCCCAGGGATCTCTGGACCTGGCCACGAACCTTGACACTTTGCGGTTGAGGCGAGAGGCCAAGAGATCCACGCCCGATGTGCCCCAAAGGAGTTGAAACACCTCCGGATGCAATGACCATTCCCCCCCATGTCTAGCATCTGAAGACTCAGGTAGTCTGCCTGCCAGTTTTCTTCCCTCAGAATGTAAACAGCCGCCAGAGCCGGCACGCTTCTTTCCGCCCACCGGAGGATGTGAGCGACCTCGGACGCTGCAGCCGAGCTCCTTGTTCCCCCCTGATGGTTGACATAAGCCACCGCCGTGGCGTTGTCTGACCAAATCCTGATTGGGCGACCTTGCAACCTCCTTGACCACGAGGATAGGCATAGCCTGATCTCCCAAAGTTCCAGGACATTGAACAGCAGATGATATTCCTGTAAAGTCCAGCGACCCTGGGTGGACTGGACCCCCCAGACGTCCCCCCCAACCTGTGAGGCTGGCATCTGTCGTAATCACCGTCCACTGGAAGGGAAGAAACAACTTCCCGAACTGAAGAGCCAGGGATCTCAGCCACCAATTCAGAGAGACTCTGACTAAGTGGCTTACCTGAATCTGGCGATCCAGAGACAATGGAAATTTGTTCCATTTGGACAGGATCTCCTTCTGCAACACTCTAGTGTGGAACTGGGAATACAGTACTGCCTCGAAGGAGGCTACCATCAGGCCCAAAAACAGAGAGATGACCATTTGCGGGATACCAACAGCTTCACTGCAGACGAGTCTGCAATTTTTCCAGGGGAAGAAAGACTCTCGCCTCCAGACTCCAGAGTCAACCCCAGGTATTCCAAACGCTGAGTCGGTACAAGGACCGACTTCTGGATGTTTAAAACTCACCTGAATTCCCGGAGGGTCTGGCTGGCAATAGACACATCTACCTCTAATTCTGAGCCAGGAGCTGCTCTCAGAAGAAGATCGTCCAAGTAGCCCACAATGGCAATGCCTTGCTGTCTCAGCAAAGCTAGAATCGGTGCGAGCACCTTGGTGAAAACTCTTGGTGTCGAAACTAGGCCAAAGGGAATAGCCAAAAAAAACTGATAGTGGTCTTCTATTGCAAAGCGCAGAAATCTCTGGTGTCCTGCGCAAATTGGGACTTGCAAGTATGCTTCCTTGATGTCAAAGGACGCCAGAAAGTTCCCCGGATGGAGCGCAGCCACCACGGAGCGAATGGATTCAATGCAGATTGGATGGACCTCTCATCCTGCGGAACATGTAAAATTACCCCAGCAAGTCTTGAATTGCCCCTAATAGTGCAGACCGACGAGCCGGAAGGAGAGGGAGATTTGAGGGAAAGAATCTGTTTGGCGGACAGGAAAGTAACTATCTTGTATCTCGAAGAGACCACCTCGCAGATCCACTGGTCAGAGAGCAGGGAGGTTCACCGAGCTGTGAACCTGCAAAGCTGTCCCCCCACCCGGGCGGGGGCAAAACTTCATACTGTGGCGGGTTCGGATGCCGGTTTGCTCGGCTTACACAGCCAGGGACGTTTCTGAATGAATGAAAACTTGTATAGCGCGGCACATGCGAACTGAATCGCCTCTGGGCGCTTGTTGTTCCTGTCTCCTTTGATATCAAAAGAGAAAAGTCTTGACCTTTTTCCTAAATGCTAGGTGGTTCTCCTCCAACCGAATGCTGGTTGGTAAAGCGTTCCATAGTCTGGGACCTTGGATCGCGAATCTTCTTTCTCCTTTGGACTTGAAGTTGGCTTTCGGAACCTGGAGCAGGTTCTGATTCGTGGATCGCAAAACGCGATTGGGATTATGCGCTTTTATTATTTTGCATAAATAAAGGGGGGCATTCTCATGGACACATCTATGCGTAAGACAGAGAGCTTTAAAAGCAATTCTGTCTTTGACTGGCAGCCAATGAAGGGCTCTCAGTGAAGGTGAGATGGATTCCCAGGGTTTTTTCCCAGTCACAAGTCTGGCGGCCGTATTCTGAACGACTTGCAGACGAGCGATTTGGTACTTGGGGAGGCCGAGGTAAAAGGCATTTGCATAATCCAGCCTGGAGTTTACAATTGCTCCCACCACGACCGCTAAATCTTCTTTAGGGATGAACGGAGTGAGTCTGCGTAGTAGGCGCAGTAGATGGTGAGATCCGCTGACTACTGACCCTATTTGTGCGTCCATTGTCATAAAGGAGTCAAAAATGACCCCTAGGCTTTTGACTTTGGCGCTAGGGGTGATGAGCTTGCCCAAAATAGGCGGGGGGGGTCCACGCTGTTGAAAGTTGATTCCTGCGCTTGGCGTGAAACAGGAGAAGTTCTGTTTTCGCTCCATTGAGTTTAAGATAACTCTTTGTCATCCAGTCCTCTATCAATGAGAGACATGTCTCTAGATTGAGGTGGTGATCCTGTCTGTTGCAGATGCGGAAATACAGTTGCGTGTCATCTGCATATGAGTGATAGAGCAGTTTTTGGCTGCTGATAATCTAAAAAAGAGGACGAAGATATATGTTAAACAGCACTGGTGACAGAGGCGATCCCTGAGGGACTCCGCATGTTACCGTGCGTTTTTCAGACGTAAAAGGTCCTAACTTCACTGTTTGCGATCGGTTTTCCAGAAAAGAGGAGAACCAAGATAAATCGCCTTCTGCGACTCTGGCTACTTCAGCAAGCCGAGTCAGTAACAGATTGTGGTCTACAGTGTCGAAAGCTGCACTTAGGTCCAACAGAACTAGGAGACAAGATTCTCCTTCGTCTGCGGCCTTGAGAACATCGTCCCATACTTTCAGCAATGCTGTTTCCGTCCCGTGTCCGGGACGGAAGCCTGATTGCAATGGGTCAAGTAGCTTGTAGGTATCTAGATGCAGTTGCAGCTGTTGCACCACTACTTTTTCCATTATCTTAGAGAGTACGTTGAGGCTTGTTATGGGACGGCGGTGGAGTGGGTCCTTGGGGTCCAGGGAGGGGTTCTTCATGATGGGTAGGATTATACCCTCTTTCAACTGTGAGGGCACTATGCCCTCCAAGAAAGACTGGTTGATAAGCTGCGTGATGGGAGGAGCCAGGATGTAGGCGCATTCCTTCAGCAGTTTTGTGGGGATAATGTCGTTTGGCGCTGTGCCATTACGCAGAGTACAAATGACATTCTTAGTGGTCTCGATGGAGATGGGTTCCAGGGTAAACTTACCTGATATAGGAGAATTACTATGGGTGCTGTGTGAGAGGCTGCAGGGGGGGCTGAGGGGAGAATTGTTTTGCTGAATGCTTTCACGGATTGCCTCGATTTTTATTAATGAAACAATCCGATAGTTCATTGCAAAATTCTTGTGTGTCCGAACTGGGGGCTTCAATGCATCCTGGTTTCATGGTCTGGGTGACCATCTTGAAGAGTTTGCGGGGGCGGTTTAGGGCACCGTTGATAGCCTCCGAAAAATAATTTTTCTTGGCTTGGAAAATTTCTTTGTGGTATTTTCTTGTAGTCGCCTTGTAGATGGATAGGTTTAGCTCTGAAGAACATCTTTTCCAGGCAGATTCTGCCCTTCTGCGTTCTTGCTTCAGTAACGACAGCTGGTTGTTAAACCAGCTGTGGTTGTTTTTCCGAATGCGGGTTCTTCGTTTCGGCGCTACCAAGTCGGCTGACTGTAGCATGGCCGAGTTTATGGCTTCCAATGTTTCAACGGCCGTTTGATGCAGCTGAGTTGTTTCTATTTTTTTCCTTAAAGTCGTTTTGAAGAGTTCCGAGTGGAGCTTCTTCTGACATCTAGTCCAGTGTGTTGTCACTGGATTTGATGTTTTTGTTGCAGGGGGGATGGTGGAAATACTGAATATAATTGCATGGTGGTCTGTCCATGGCAATTTTTCATTTTCCCAAATTTTTATTTCCAGAGCTTGTCTGAAAATAAGATCAAGTGTGTGACCTGAAGCATGTGTGGGTCCACATACTAGTTGCTGCAATCCTAATCCTTCCAGGTGGTCAATACAGGCGTCGGCAATGGGGTCTTGTGAGGAGTTGGCCCAGAGATTGAAATCCCCGAGCAGCAAAAGTTGTTTGCTGTTGAGGGTGTAAGTGGAGAAGAAATCCGTCCATGATGATAGCAGCTGCAATTTTGGGCCGGGCGGCCTATAGCAGAGCAGAATGTGGACGGTCTCCTTTGAACTTGCTTGCAGTTGCAGAGTAAGGGTTTCCATGAATGGAAGAGGGTTTTGGCGGACTGGTTTGGTGATCGTAAGATGAGTCTTGTGGATCACCGCCAGTTTCTGTCCCCCAGCTTGGGAGGGTCTACCCGCAGGCCCTGACTGACGAAAATACAGCTTCTGCGTGGGAAAGTAAGGACCCGGCTTGCGGCTCCTTCCCCTTGGTGGACTGAGGGAGGAGAGTGCTCTTACCTCCAGTGACATCTTTAATAATGTCGTCCAGCGAGGTACCAAAAAGTCTCCCACCTTTGAAGGGTAAATCTGCCAGGACTTTTTTGGATGCTTGGTCAGCAGACCAGCATTTCAGCCAAAATAGGTGGCGCAACACCATCAGAAACAGAGGCTCTGGATATCAAGTCGGGCTGCATCCATGGTAGCATCACAAACATATACAAGGCCCTGGACCAACTGGTCGGCCAGTCCAACATACCCATTCAGTGAGTGAGACACGAAGGTTACAGCCAAAATAAGCCGCAATGCAGACCCTAGCATGGTAAACATGGAGCGGGTCACCGCCTCGGACCTCCTATCAGTATGGTCCTTGAAAGCAGGGGTCCCTTCTATAGGGAGAGTGGTTACCTTGTTTAACCGAGCAACCGGGGGGTCAACCACCATAGGACCACAAAGGACTTCTGCAGCTTTTCCCATTCCTCATCAATGAACTTGTCAAAAAAGGAGACACACACACACACACACACACACAAGGAAAAACCCAAACAGAGTGGTCCGACCTGTGCGACCCCCCCAAAAAAAAGACTGAGCACTCAGTGGATGCCTCAGCTGCACCATCCAGCTTAAGGGAGTCCCTCATAGCACTGATAAGCACACTGACAAGTGCCCTGTCCTGCACTGACCCAGACGAGGGGTCTTCCTCACAAGAAAGGTCCTGGTCCGCATCCTCTGACAACCCACAACTGGGGTCCTGCACCGCAGCCAGGCCAGTGTCTAAGTCAGAGCATTCCCCAGGAGATGGCGGGGGGAGTGGGCACTTTGTACCCCCCTTACGCCTGAATGCGGCTTCTACCCTGGCAAAAAATTATTCCAGGGGTGCTGATAAAGTGTCCATGGGAAACACAGGTGCAGGGGCACCAGCTGCCACCTCTGGCCTGTTAGGGGAAGAAGGACCAGATACTGACTCCATAACACAGACAGCTCTTAAGGACCTATTCAAGACCTGAAAGTCCACCCTCCTTGCTGCACTGACCGGGGTGGGGAGTTTCAGAGGGTTTACTGACTCACCAACCCAGCAAGAGACTGCTCAGCACCACTGCCCACCCTCTGTACACAGCGTGTGTTGTGAGGAAAAAGCTGTGAGGAAAAAATCTGTGAGAATTGTGCTGTGCGCCATTTGGGAAGCCAGCACTAGAGGCCAAACCCCACACAAAATGGCCAGACACCTTAGAAATAACAGGGGGCGACCACAAGAAAATAGCTGCCCGCAATAACAAGCTGCGCCATAGTGCTGCCACGACAAAATGGCCACCAATGGGAAATTCCATTGTAATCAGCAGGCATGCAAAAAATGGCGCCGGAAAAATGGCGTTGAAACACTGCAATGTGGATGAGAAGGCTGAATGGGGCTTCCCTGAGGCAGAGCACACCCCCACAGAAAAAAAACAAGCCCAGACACCCCACAGTCCCCAGTAGGAAAAGGAGCCCCCCCACAGGTCCACCCCGGTAGCCGCAAGTGTAGAGCAGCAGAAGAATGCCCAGCCATTCTGACCCACCGAGGCAGGAGGGACTGTACTTACTCGTCCATGTGAGGACCCACTGGCGCATTCCTGACAGACATACAACCGCATTGGAGTAGCTGTCGGCCCAGTCCACTGTGAGTGAGACAACACAACAGCTCAGCCATGTGTGGGCCCTGACGCAAAAAAAACACTGGCCACCCCAGGAGTCATGGGGTATGTTGTGGCAGACCCAGAGCTTAACGAAGGTGTGCTCACGCTCGATGGCTGGACTGGGGAGACTACAAGGATCTATATATCCAGCCTATCATCCAGCCGGCAGTTGATAGAAGAATCTCAAATAAGATAAAATAAAAAACAACATTTCTTCAGATCGCTGGGCCTAAAGGGAGCCACGTCCTTCTCCTCTGCTAGGCAGAAAAAAACTGCAGAGAGGCTGCATGCTGCAGGGTGGAAGGTTATGTCTGGAGGGACCGCCCCCTGGGTGGGGCTGTTCAACTCTGTTAAAGTAACATGTACCTAAATATCTAACATGTTCTGCCTAGTCCCCTCCTATGAACAGGAACATAATCCATATGTCAAGACTTGTGAAGGCTGTGCCCATTCATGGACGATAAGAGAAAAAACAAATCATGAACAAGGCACACTATACAATATATTGCATCAAGGAATAGACAGAATAGAGTGATGTGCTTGCATGACCCAAAATGGAATGGGTTTGCTATATTTCTGGGCTTAGGTCAGTTGTCACACAATACAAAAGCAAATTAATGAAACGGAGGTAATGCCTATTTTATGCTGGTAAAAAATACTTTATACATGCTGCGTTACCTGGTCTATTCATATTGCCCCTGACATTAACATTCTATTTGAAATCATAGAAAGAGGTCTGCTATTCATGTAGGTTTGTTCTCACTTATCAAAAAAAAAAAATGTAAAGTGCATCAAATAAAATATTAATATGGAAAAGTTGCAATCATACCATGTGATATCAACATTGTTAAATATTACTAAAAACATGTTGCGCTGACCCCGAGTTGATATACGCAAATTTCCAGTATAAAAAATAAACAAGTGTAATAAAAAAAACTATCAAACTGAATATAAAATCCCAATTGTGACAAATATATAAAGAAAACCCCCAAAAAAGGCTGTAAGGTGACGACTATACACTTTAGTAGCAGATAGGTGCAGATGGGTGAGAACGGAGGCTTAAAGGAAGTGTGGAGTCCACCACCCAATAGTATCCAGAAAAGGCTTACCAAATGATCATAGGGGAGGAGAGGAGGGCTGCCGCTGGCATTGTCTGGTTTATCAGCGCGCAGGGAACATAATTTCAATAGCTGTGTGTTTCCCGCCGTGCGTCAGTATATGACGGCGCTTGGCGGGGAACACACAGCTATTGAAATGAAAGCTGCAATGGTCCCCGCGTGCTTATCAACCAGGCGGCGATGGCTCTCTTTCCCTACACAGGTAGGCCATTGGGGACCAACACATGGCTGCATTTGGGGACATGGACAGGCTGCATTGGCAAACACGGGCAGGCTACATTTTTGGGCACAGATTAAAATTGTTGTTAACATTTATTTTTATAACTTAATTCTGCATAAAACATTTAAGAGTGATTTCATTAAATACTTTATGAGGGTGTGTTTAGGGGCTGGGCAGGGAAACTGGTGGAGAGTAACCCTTGAGGTCTGGCTAGTAGCTCAGGATTTGAAATATTGAGCACTGGGTTATATGCCATTACTTTCTGGTGAGTGGACATTGGACTGACAAAAGCTTTGCTGGGTACCCCCCCCCCCCCCTCGCCCACATGTCCCCATATACCCTGGCCCACAAAGCTCCAGTTATCTTTAGCAAGCAGTAATGAGACCTGGGACCGGTGTCCTGTTCTGCACGCCAAGATATTGAATTTACAGGTACGTTAACATTTCTGAAGAATGGGGATGAGCAGCAGGAGGTGTATTTATCCAGAGACTGGCATGTGGGGATGGGGGGTGCATAGTCTGAATGTAAACCCCCTTTAAAAATATTGGTGTAGGATACAAAGATGGAAGTACAATGTCTTTATTGAGGTGGAAAACTGATACCACCTTAGAAAGGAATGTAGGCCCTAGGCATAAAGACTGCTTTGTGTTTTTGAAGGATGAGGAAGAGAGGGCTGCTAGCCTAGAGTCTTAGGCCGCGTACACACGATCAAATCTGTCTGCTGGAAACGGTCTGCTAGACCGTCCCAGCAGACAGATTCGATCGTGTGTACGGGCGAGCCAACGGATTTGGCCACCCGACAGATTTCAAAGCATGCTTTGAAATTTATCGGGTGGGAACCCGTCCGCCCGACATGTCTGCTGGTTAGTACACTTACCAGCAGACATGTCGTCTCGCACCGGCGCCGAATGGATTCGGCGCATGCGCGGAAGTGTTTTACTTCCTGGTGCGGTGACGTGGCGGCGTCAACGTCACCGCCACGTCAGCGCGCCGTCTGCTGGCGGGGATTTTGGTTTGCTCGTGTGTACACGCAAGCAAACCAAAATCCAAACAGACAGATGTGTTCAAATCGGTCAGACAGACCGTTTTGAACAAATCTATTGCCTCGTGTGTACGAGGCCTAACAGATGTGATAGCAACCAAAATGACTGCTTTGCAGGAGCGATCCGTTAAGGCCATTCCCCTGATGGGTTGGTTCAAAAGGAGGTTTCTGCAGGACAGAAAGCCCCACAGTAAGGACCTAAGAAAGCAAAATCTAACTGTACGCTCCTGTCTTTGAACCAGTCCTCTAAGGCCTCGTACACACGAGTAAATCTATCTGTTCAAATCTGTCGTAAAGACCGATTTCAACAGATCTGTCTGCTGGCATTTTGGTTTGCTCACGTGTACACAAGAGCAAACCAAAATCCCCGCCAGCAGACAGCGCGCTGACGCGTCGGTGACGTTGACGCCGACACGTCACCGCACCAGGAAGTATAACACTTCCGCGCATGCGTCGAAATCATTTGGCGCGTGTGCGAGAAGACATGTCTGCTGGTTAGCATACTAACCAGCAGACATGTCGGGCGGACGGGTTCCCAGCCGACAGATTTCAAAGCATGCTTTGAAATCTGTCGGGTGGCCAAATCCGTCTGTTTGCCCGTACACACGATCGAATCTGTCTGCTGAAACGGTCTAGCAGACCGTTTCCAGCAGACAGATTTGATCGTGTGTACGAGGCCTAAGAGGTACTGGAACAATTACTTGATAAGTCAAGAGGCGGTTCAGGGCATTCTACAAATCTGTCTGCCCTGCAGTGAGAAGAGTTTCTCAAAACTATTTTGTACCCCTTTGAAACACATTATTAAATGCACAGCTCTAGGACATGTGTGATCCAGAATTAGGCAAACTGTAAAAGAAGTCTTCCCACTCCTAGGAGTAAGGACACCCCTTCATCAGGAAGAGGTCTTCAGGGAAGACATAGTTGGCCAAGTTTTACGCCAAAAGGAAAGGCCGATTTTGGGCTTGAAAGTGGGATCCTGGGTAGAGTTTCTGCCTTTTTGCTGGTACAAGCTTCTGCAGAGGGAGGTTTATAGAACTTTTCTGTATAGAAGAACGTTTCCTCCTGTAACATCTTCACATGCCTCAAACAGATGTTCTCTTTCAAGGGGATACATAATGAAGCATTTTTTGCCGGAAGCTTCAGCTTTGTGTCATAAGCTGTTCTGGAGCATCGACACCAAAAGAACAAGGCAGAAGGTAATTGCTGTAGTTGTTCAGTAAAAGTATGGTCCTGGAATGCAAGGTTGTGTTAGTTGCAAAATCAAATGGATGGACCAACAAAGAGCAGTGTGCTGCCACGTCCCCAATGTTGCAATCAAACAGTCATGTCAACCACTTACTGTGTCCCTGAAACAGAGTTAGAATGGATGCAGAGACTGGGGGCTAGAATTGGGTCCTATACCGATGCAAGGGGAAAATCCTCACTCAGGGATTTAGTGTTGTGCTGGCCATTGGCAGAGAGAATGTTTGCCTGACCTTTTGCCATGGCTCTTTAATTTCTGCCATTGCTTCAGGTGAAGCAAAATACAGGACAAGTTGCTACAGGCCAAATGCAGCAGGCTGGATATGGCCCACAGGCTGAGTTTAGCTACCCCAAATCTATAGACAGGACCAATAAACACTGTACAGTTCATACAGGGCAAGCTTTTGATTCTTTTTTAAATACCATAATTCTTACCAGGCAACTTTCCATTGATTGCAAGCTCATCAAATTCATTTGGAAACTTTAGTCCTTCAACCATTCTTGCTCCACTTGTCAAGATGTCATAAAGCAACAGCCCAAAAGAATATACATCAGCCTGCTGGTTGTAAATTACATTTCCTCTGGCAACTTCAGGTGCTCGGAATCCTAAAAGGGCAACAGAACCGATTTATATTTTGCATTTTGAAACATCCATTACCTGCACCTCCAAGAAAACTAGCAGTGGGCTAATGGCCAACAGTCTTCATATACAGATATAAATGCTAACCCAATGCTAATACATTCTTTGCTTCCATCGTATAGAAATAGGAAAACGCTTCAGGTTGGTGCACACTTTCCCACAAACACTACTAAGTGCCAGTCCTACTCGTTTCTGTAGATACGTATAACAGGACAAAGCGTGATGGCAGTCCAGGATAAAAATCAGATTCTTTATTTCAATCCATTCAAACAGGGTACATCAAAAAGCAAGATGTTTCACATTTTATGCTCACAAGTGAGTTTTTAATAGAAAAAACACAGCTGTTGCTATGCAAAAAAATCACAATTCCACAAAAATCATTAATTTCAACACGGTAAGCTTTTTTTTTTTTAACATGTTGAAGGGCAGTAAAAGCAGACAGACATTTGAGCCCCATTTATTTCACCCCCCACCAATCCCATGTACTGTATGACCGGCTCATCCATTATTATGGAAAAGGGTCCTGTGCTACTTTGGTGTGATTGCTGCACGAGTTTGGTCCTATAGATGGCAATAGAAATCCAGCAAAAAGGCATGCATTTGCCTTTTTGCCGGTGTTGTGTTTGTCAGGAGTCGGCACCCACTGACCTAACAACCAGCGACTTATCCTTGCCATCAGCTGAGGATTCCTGACTGGCAGCAGAATGTAAACAAAAGAGCCCCATTATTAAAAAAAAACATTTAAAAAAAAGGCCAAGCTTTTTGGGTCTGTTGTGGATTTTAAGGGGGGATCCCACACCAAAAAACAAACAAAATGGTGTGAGACCCCACCCCCCTCAAAAAAATACCAGACAAAATTGTAATTTCTCGACTAGCAAAAGCTGTTTTTGGCCTCTTTTCTGAAAACAGGAAGTGTTTGGTGTAAAAGGAAATGGAAATTTTCAGGAAATCACTTAATGAATAAGCTTCTATGAGTTTGAAAGGCATAAGAGATCTTGGTATTTGATGCAACTTGTTTTAATTGAACACAATAATTGTTTTGATTGAAATAAAGCATGCATAAACTTATGCTGGGAGTACCGTCAATAATGGTTAATCCGTGTGTCCACTTTAGGAGAACATCAAAGGAATGATATAAATATTTTTAATCAGCTCACACTTTTAAATCAGACAAAATGTAATAAAAATAATGGTATCCAGAACTATGTATTGGCAAATGACGGACCTGGGAACTGTGGAGAGCATAAGGTAAAGAGACAACACCAATTGTTTGTCCAGGTGCCTTAAGAGTCTGTAGGAAGCTCACATTTTAACAAGGAAACCTTTATGGATGACCTTATGTTCCCACAGTATTTGGTCTGTAAGTTACAGAGTCCAATATAGACCTCCATAAACCCCTCTCTCCAAAAGTCTGGATTTATACCGATATAAACTTTAATACAGTCCCCTGCTGGGCTCATTGCACATAAGGGATATCCACAGACCTCTACCTCTTATCCTCAAGCTTTATTAATCCTTGTGATCCCTTACTGTGGCCACTCTGACCCATATTTGTGTTTTATTGTAACCTTAAAGGCCTGTTTCACATGGGACCTTTTCAGTTCAAACTGTGATTAAATCATGTGATTGATGATACACATGGGGTGGAGCTAGATGATGCCAGAAGCTGAGGCCTAAGTGCCGCAGGAGTTAGTCGTGTGCCAAGGGATTGTCATACATTCGCTGTTTAATCTGTTTAAACGTGAGAGTGCATTTTTAAATACATTTAAAGTTTGTATTAAATGCTACACAATGGCAGCTTCTATATGTCTCTGAGTTAATCGTATACAGACATGCAGAAGTGCATTCTGAGTTCTTAAAGGTACAGTGATCCTGAATATCAAAGTGGATGAGTAGAATACCTGCCAAAACTGAAAGGCATCCTACATAATCCCCAGTGGGGGCATCACATTAAGACCTATATTACACATATAGGTCATGGTATCAAAGTGAGAGTACAACCATTATTCCTACTCCTTGAACATTTCAATTATTTTTCTAGACCTTGACTGACTAATTGGATGCAATTGGATGTAAAACACTAATCTGGCCACCCATTGAATAAACATGGAGTTTCTGTTCAAACTATCAGGAGTCTATAGTTGTTATATTTATTTCCACACTTTTAAATATTGTTTTTTTAATTTATGAGCGTTTACCAAACAAATCATTAATTACCAGGAGTGCCTTCTGAGGTTTTAATTCCCATTCTGCAACAGTATTGTGCAATGCCATAATCTGCAATCTTTGCAATAACAGCAGAGTTTGGATACAAAGTGAACAGCAGAACATTGTGAGGCTTCAAATCCCGATAGATTATCATTGCTGAATGAAGATACCTTTTTTTGAAACAAAACAAATTATTATAATTCAAGCACAGTTAAGCAGTGATATTACCATTCTGCAGGATGCTAAACACAACAAATGCAGGGCTGTCTTTTCCATTGGGCACACTGGGCAGTTGCCTGGGGGGCCCCCCATCGGCTGCCCAGCGACCCCAGTAAAAAATGGTGGAGAATGGCGGGTCAGAACTTTAGAACTGTATCGTGTCTACAGTCTCTGAGGAAGAGTCTGGAGAGGAGTTAAGAGTGGGAGCGCCGCTGGGATGGGGGTCACAGGAGAAGTCAGACATGAAGAGACTATAGGATAAAACCAGAGCAGCCAAGCTGGAGCCATCTGACTGAGCCTTGCATGGTGCACCTGAGAGGAGGTCAGTGATAGCACCACCAGGCCAGTCTAAGGGCGGGTGGTTGCTAAAGAAAGGGGGGAGTGAATACAAAAATATTAGTGCCCCCCCTTTACATCAGAGTCTGCAGGATTCCCCCTTACAGTGCTAGGGGGAACTCAGTCTGAGGACCGTGATGTAAGTGGGAACTCTGATGTAAAGAGAAAGCAGTGGATTCTGATATAAGGTGGTCTCTGGTCACCAGAGCCCCCCTCCACATCAGAGTTCCCCCTTACATCATGATCTGCAGTGTTCCCCTTTACATAAGAGTCCCCTTTCACTGTAAGGGGGAATCCTGCAGACTCTGATGCAAGAGGAAACTCTGATCAGGCTGGGTTACAGTAACCTAACCTTCATGCCAATGAAGAAATTTGTAAAACTGTAATTTTAGGTACTTTTATGCAGTGCCAATAAAAAATTGTGGTTCTGCCAGTAAATTTCATGATTTTTGGCAGTAAATTCTTGTGCGCGGTTGTGTAGACAGGGCCCCAGTGCACTGTATTGCCCGGGGGCCTATAATGCTCTTAAGATGGCACTGAACAAATGCATCTAAAAACATTTAATGTTGTTGATTTTTTTTATAACATTATACTACATAAATATTATTTATCTTGCATATGAAAAGAACAGTTGCTTTACTTTAGCTGACCATGGCGGTCATCAGACATTACATTGCGCAGAGAAAACAATTGGCTATTAATTTTTCCTTGAAAATGACACATCATTCACACATAATCTTGACTTTTACCTCAGCCCATCAGCAACATGGACAGCTATCCTGTGCTGAAGAGTTCTGGTTAGGCAACCACTGTCTTGTAGCATACGGTCAAGGGAACCTTTGGACGCAAGTTCCATCACCAACATTCTAGGTCGAACACCAGCCGCCAGCAAACATACCAAGCTTGGGTGATGGAGTTGACTAAGTACTGTCAGTTCCTGAAGAACAGTGGACAAAAGAAAAAACTTAAAATATAATTTTGCAATATACAGTGGGGATCGAAAGTTTGGGCACCCCAGGTAAAAATTTGTATTAATGTGCATAAAGAAGCCAAGGAAATATGGAAAAATCTCCAAAAGGCATCAAATTACAGATTAGACATTCTTATAATATGTCAAAAAAGTTAGATTTTATTTCCATCATTTACACTTTCAAAATTACAGAAAACAAAAAAAATGTCGTCTGCAAAAGTTTTGGGCACCCTGCAGAGTTAATATCTTGTACTGCCCCCTTTGGCAAGTATCACAGCTTGTAAAACTTTTTGTAGCCAGCCACGAGTCTTTCAATTCTTGTTTGAGGTATCTTTGCCCATTCTTCCTTACAAAAGTCTTCCAGTTCTTTGAGATTTCTGAGCTGTCTGTCACGCACTGCTATTTTAACCACTTCCCGCCCGGTCAATAGTAAACTGACATCCGGGAAGTGGTTGTGAAATCCTGACTGGACGTCTGTTGACGTCTGTTGACGTCCTGCAGGATTTCATGCCGGCACGCAGCGATCGGTGATGCGGTTGTGTCAGTCTGACACCCTGCATCTCTGATCTCGGTAAAGAGCCTTCGGCGGAGGCTCTTTACCACGTGATCAGCCATGTCCAATCACGGCTGATCACAATGTAAACAGGAAGAGCCGTTGACCGGCTCTTCCTCACTCGCGCCTGACAGACGCAAGTAGAGGAGAGCCGATCGGCGGCTCTCCTGACGTGGACGGGGGTTCGCGCTGATTGTTTATCAGCGCAGCCCCCCCTCGGATCCCCACACTGGACCACCAAGGAGTGCCCCCCCGGTGCTCAGTAGAGCACAAATAGATAAAAAAAAATTGGAATACAATCGATGCCAATCAGTGCACACAAATGGGCACTGACTGGCAACATGGGCACTGACTGATGCCCAGCAATGCCATCAGTGCCACATCTTAGTGCCCATCTATGCCCAGTGCCCACCTATGAGTGCCCATCAGTGCCGCCTATGAGTGCCCATCAGTGCCGCATACCAGCGCCACCTCATCGGTGCCCATCATTGAAGAAGAAAACATACTTTTTTACAAAAAAATAAACAGAAAAAAATAAAAAATATATATATATTTTTTTATATTTAAAGTGTTTATTAAAGTTTTCAGAAGAATACATGGCTAATCAGTACATGGTAAAGACAGATCACCAAAACAAACATTTGTATTACAATTTGAAAATGTCAAATGGGGGTCTGTTCCTTGCAGGAATTACTAGGGAAAGAGAAAAAAATATATATAAAAAAATACAAGAGAAGAAAAAAAAAAAAAAGAGGAAAAAAACAGGGGGTTAGAGCGCATGCGTACTAGGGTGACCAAGACGTCCTGGCCCAGAGGCCTCTTGGGGCCGGCTCCCCTGCCAACCCACCTCCGCACCCCTCTGGGATCAAACTGTGCGGAGGGCGTCGGACATGCGTGTCCAGAAGCAAAACTTGTAAGAGAATAGTATAGATGGAGGAACAGCCCATATGGGAAGTATGCTGTACTGATATGTAGCCAACTAAAATAAAAAATAAAAAAACAGATACAATAACCGTGGGAGAGACCAAGACTGGGCTTAGAAGAGTCATCGGAGCATAGAAGAAAAACAAGGCCCAAGGGTAGGTCCCCCATGGCGTGGGGGGGTAAGGGTGGGAAGCCGGGGAGGTGGGAGGGAGAGAAAGAAAGAGATAGATGTGAAAGGAAGAGAGGCGCATCGGCGGTCTGCTATTACTGTTTATACCCAGGTAGGACAACTGGACAGGTAAATGGAGTTTCCAATCCCCATATAGATAGCCCAAGGTTCCCATATCTCCCTAAATTGAGGGGAAGTATCCAGGATAGAACTCATCATTTTCTCTTGGGACATAATCCAGGAAATCTTTCTTTTAGCTGCTGTGATAGAGACCTTGGGGCATTTCCATGACCTGGCCAAGGTGAGTTTAGCCCCCAAGAGGATAAAGAATATAAGTTTACGAGTTGACTTTGGGGCCCTGGTGGGGAGGTGGTTGAGAAGGGCCGTCGAAGGGGACCTGGGGATGACAAGTCCGGTGATTTTGGATGCTATATGGAAAATTTTAGTCCAAAAACTTCTAATTTTAGGGCACTCCCACCAGACGTGCAGCATGGAGCCCCTCAACTGGCACCCCCTAAAACACAAGGGGGAAGTCGAAGGGTACATGGCCGCATGCCGGGTAGGGGTGAGGTACCACCTGGTGAAAACTTTTAGATTGGCCTCAACAAGTGAAATATTGAGGACGCCCTTAAACGAGGATCCCACAGCTTTGTGCCAAGTTTCTAGGTCCAAGTTCAACTGTAAATCCTCCTCCCAGGCTAACATGTAGGGCACTTTCTGCGTATCCCTGACCAGTGACGAGTAGATTATGGAGATCCCCCCCTTTGCTCCAAAAGGTCTCCACACCATTGTTCATAAGGTGTGAGTTGGGGAGGGGCAGGTTTCGTGGCCCAGATGGAATGAAGGAAGTGGGATATTTGATGGAACCTGAATCCCTCCGCTGGGGGTAGTTTCAGAGTCTTGATACAGTGGGAAAGGGAGAGAGGTCCTGCAGGAGATAGGAAGTGCCCGATCTGATACATCCCCTTGTCCAGCCACCATGCAAATGCCCTGATGTCCATTCCAGGAGGGAAGTCGGGGTTATGAAAGATGTGACTCAGGGGTTTACAGGGGGAGACCAAGGAAGGGTCATGTTTAAGCTTGTCCCAGATCGCAAATGTGTGAGATAAAGATGGACAAAGAATGGGGGGTCTAGCCCTAGGAGGGCTTGGCAGGTTTGGCGGATTTGCTATAGACCGTGGAGATCTGGGCAAGTCTAGCCGCTTTTTTTTATTTATTTTTTATTAAACTGTATTTTTGTGCGTGAACTCGAGAGAGAGGAGCCGGACTGCAGGAGTTGGGAGTAGGCAGACCCCCCCCCCGGAGGCAATCGCCATCCTTCTCCATGCCCCTGGTGGCAATGGCGGGTGTGAGGGGGGGTCTCCCACTCACCCCGCCCTACCTGCTCCTCTTGGGAGCCCAACTGGGGCCCAACAGGACCCCAATGGGGCAGAGGGACTCCCCCTATGAGGGAGTGAGGGGGCCTAGCCCACCCACCCAGGTCCTTTGCCTCTCTTTATTTCAGGAGACCGCATGGCCAAAGTGCGTGTGTTTTAAACCAATTTCGTGTGCGTGCAAGTGTGGTGGTTTTTGTGGGGGGGGGGGGGCGTACTAAGCACAGGTGTACCTTGCATAGCACACCCACCGGGAGCCGGGCTGAGACCACCAAACTCAATTCACATGTAGCCAAGACCGGGATCCGAACCCTTGGCTGCAGAGGTGAATGGCTTGTCAGCGCAGTGCCAATCACGTTGAGCCACCACAGCTCCCTTTGAAAAAGTCTAGCCGCTTGATAGTACCAGAGTAAGTTGGGTAGTCCCAGTCCCCCCCTGTGTCTGAGTCTGAAAAGAGTGTGCTTAGCTAGGCGGTGGCCCGACTGTCCCCATATAAATTTGATAACCTTGCTTTGGAACAAGTCTAAATGGTCCTTCCTGATTGAGATCGGGAGCGCGTGAAAGAGGTAAAGGAGCCGCGGGAGCAGGGTCATTTTCACAGAGTTTATCCTCCCTAGCCAAGAGAATCGGTGTGGGTGCCATTGTTTAAGATCAAGTCCCAATTTTTTGTAAATGGGGGGGTAGTTGGCCAGGTATAATTGTTCAAATTTGGGGGTCAAGTTGATTCCCAGGTAGCGAATGGAGGTGTCGCTCCATTTAAAGCGAAAGGAGTCCTGCAACCGAGCCGCCAGGGGCCCTGGGAGGGAGATGTTGAGGGCTATAGACTTGGTGTAGTTGACCCTTAAACCTGATATGGTCGCAAAGTTCTCAAGTGTTTTACATATCACTGGCAGGGATGTGGAGGGCGAGGTGACAAGAGAATCAGATCGTCTGCAAACAGACCGCATTTGTGAACAGTGGAGCCGCAGCGCACTCCAGCAATGTCGGGGTTGGACCTGATGGCGATGGCCAAGGACTCAATTGCGATGGCGAAGATTAATGGTGACAGGGGGCATCCTTGGCGGGTCCCGTTACGTATTTTAATGGGATCGGAGTATAAGCCCTGCAATTTAATCCTGGCTTCGGGGTTGGAGTATAGAGATCTAATTAGTCCAGAAAAGTTAGGGCCGAAACCCCATCTTTCCAGAATTTGGAATATGTAGGGCCAAGAGACCGAGTCGAAGGCCTTATGAAGGTCCAACGACAACAACATCCCTGCCTGAGCACCTCCGCCATCCCATCCCGATTGCAGTAGAGACATTACGTCTATTACCCTTCTGACTTGATCTGGGCCCTGACGTCCAGGGATGAACCTGACCTGATCTTTGTGTATGTATACGCCAATGAAGGATGCTAATCTGTCGGCCATAATTTTAGTCAGGATTTTGAGATCGTTGTTGATCAGGGATATTGGCCTATAATTACTAACATCACCCGGGTCCTTGTCAGGCTTAGGGATGACGGAGATAAAGGCTGTATTAAGCTGCGCGTCTAGAGTGTCCCCCTTGGTCTTGGAGTTAAAGAAATTCGATAGGTGTGGGGCTAAAATTTGTGCAAAGGCCTTATAGTAAGGGACTGAAAACCCGTCTGGGCCTGGGGCAGATCCTGTCCTCAAGCCCTTGATTACTTCCAAAACTTCTGCAGTGGAAATCGGGGCCTCAAGTCGGTCCCTGTGGTCCTTTGTTAAGGTGGGTATAGGCAGTTCATCCAGGAACCTAGTCCTGGTAGGTGTTGCCTTAGTCTGTTGTCCTCTATACAGATTTGTGTAAAAAGAGTGGAACTCCCGCAGTATTTTAAGGGGGTTCGCCGTGGGGGGTTGGCCCGCTATGTTGATTTTAGGAAAAGCGAACGTACGTGGCCGCGGGGTGAGTTTAGAAGCCAAGAGGTGTCCCGGTTTATCTTTCGTATGGTAGAATCTCGCCCCCTGCCATCGCAAACTGGTCGCAGCCCTGGCAGTCAGAGCGAGGTTCAGTTCCAGGCGGGCCGAGTCAACGTGAGATATAGGGCATCGACCCGGGTCCCTTTTATGGTCCGCACGGAGCGCCTGGAATTTCTTTTCCAGATTCTCTATGTCCGCTCTGTGAGCCCTGTTAAGTCTTGCCTTGATTTGAATTAGCTTGCCTCTGATGGTTGCCTTGTGGGCAGACCAGAGAGTCTCTGCAGAGATGTCAGGGGAGCTGTTCAGTGAGAAGTATTCAGAGATAACTTGTTCTATCTCTGTTTTATGGGCGGGGTCCGAAAGTATTGTTTCGTTAAGACGCCAGTGGCGGGAGTTAGGTAGTGAGGGGTGGTTAGTCAAGGACATGCTTACTAGAGAATGGTCAGACCAGACTGTGTCTGTGATCTGAGATCTATTGACTGAGGGGATCAGAGCGTTGGAGATTAAGAGATGATCTATTCTGGCGTAGGTTTGATGTGTGTGGGAGAAGTGTGTGTAGTCTTTAGGATTCATCTCCCTCCAAATGTCCGTGAGACCCCATTGATATACTAATTTGGCAATTTTTGAGCTAAGTCTGGTGGGACGCACATTTTGTGCCGCAGGTGGTTTGGACTTATCAATGCCTTGATCAAAGGTGACGTTTGAGTCTCCGCCTAAGATCACCATGCCCTCCAGAAGAGGGTCCAAGGTTTTAAATAAATCAGTGAAGAAGTTCAATTGGCCTATATTGGGGGCGTAGTAGGAGACCAGGGAGTACAGATGGCCGTCAATAGTGCCCTTGGCCAGGACATACCTCCCTCCCGGATCCCTGTATTCTTATTGTAACGTAAACCTACAGTGTTTTGATATGAGAATCGCTACCCCCTTGGACTTATCTTCCGCGTTAGCCAGGAAAAATTGTGGGAATTGGGCATGTATGAAATTGGGTTTGTATCGGATCGGGAAGTGCGTCTCCTGCAGGAAAAGGACATCAATGTGGCGTGACTTCATGAAGTCTAGAACCTTCCGCCGTTTGGAAGGAGAGTTGAGGCCCTGTGTGTTGTGAGTGGCCACCTTCAAAGAGGGTGCCCTAGGAGCATCACTAGCCATGGAACAAAGGGGTGGGGGAGATCACCAAAACCCCGTCACCTACCTTGATAGAGGCCTTACAGTGGGTGTAGGAATCTGACCATCTGGGGAGCTGTCGAACTCCTGGAAGTAGAGAGCCATCAGCAAGCTTATCACCGCCTGAAAGAGGAAGAGAAGTTAGCAAAGAATAAGACAGTGGAAAAAGAAGGAAGGGGGAGGGGGGGAAGACATGAACCCACTGGGGGCTTGGGTTGGTGCTGGGCACAGCCTATTCTCGTTTACCGCACCCTGCAGGTAGGGTGGGCGCCTAACCCAAGGAGAGGGCATAGCCTGATCCGTGGGATAGGAGGAGGCGCAGCAACGCCGCTCCAGCCGCGACGTGGACAAAACGGTCAGCCGAGTGCTCCAACAATTAACATTTTAAGCGGGCAGTAAGGATGCCCCGCCGGCCTGCCCCGCGAAGGCCCACCCCCCCCTCCCACATGCCAAGCATGAGGAGAAGGCCACAGGCCCCCAAGGGCACGCCGTGCACTTCAACAAATTACTTAAGTATATAAAAATGCAGAAAAATAATAAAGAAAAAACAGGCAAAAACATCTTAAACATTAGGCAATGGGAATGATCAAGTGAACATGAGTGGAAGCACTCAAACCATGAGTTTGTACCGAGACAAACAGGTGGACCAGTCTGAGGCTAATACTAATATCTTAACGGTTCCCAAGGGACGCAACCGGGGAAAAAATCAGAAAAAGGCAGTTCTCCCTAGGATAAGGGAGAAGTCCACAGAGGGGAAATGACAGTCCCCACGGACTATTCCCAAAGAGTCCTTGCGGCGGTGTCACGGTGGTCTGGTATCCTTGGTCTTCTTGAATTTAGGCTTGTCCCAGGTGTTTGTTAGAGGGCTCGCAGGAGAGGGGCGTTTGGTGGATCCGGGATTGGAGCTGGAGAGGTCCATGGCTGCTTCGTGTGAGATGAGGCGAAGGTTCAGGAGCAGGCGTTCCCCATCATGGAAGTTATGGAATGCATGTGCCTTGCCCTTATATTCAAACTTAACGGCAAATGGAAAGGCCCACTTGTATTTGATGTCACGTTGTGACAGGACCGATAAGAGAGGCTTTAGGGTCCTCCGTTTCTGAATGGTTGTGGGTGAAAGGTCAGCAAATACTTGAACAGTGTGACCCTGGAAAGTAAGCGGGTTTTGGCGTCTGCAGGTCTTCATCACCTCCTCCTTCACCGAAAAAAAGTGTAGCTTAACCACAATGTTCCTGGGGGAGCCATCCTTCCTCAGTGGCCCCAAGGTTCTGTGGGCACGGTCAATCTCCAATTTATGCTGGGGAATATTAGGGAGAAGTTGTTTGACAAAGTCCTGGACCACAGAGAAAATGTCTTTGAATGATTCAGGGAGCCCCCTGATCCTAAAGTTCTCTCTCCTGGACCTGTTCTCCAAGTCATCGATCCGCGTCATAGCTATGTCCAATTGGTCCTGGAGGATTTGAATATGGTCAGAGTTCTGCCGAGTTGTGGCAATTGTCTGATCGAGCTTGTTTTCTATGGATTCCATCCTGGATCCTATCATCTGAAAGTCCCCTCTAAGTTCTCCTGTTATCTTTGCTGCTGTTTGAGCGAGACCCCTGTCCAGCAGAAGCGACAGTTGTGTAAATAGGTCAGTCGTATGTGACAGGGAGTGTGCAGTGACGTCCGCCATGACAGGCCTTTCAGATGCCTGAGGGGAAGTAGGCCGCAAGGGAGAGCTCATGATGTCTGCCATGGTTTGCTCCAGCAGTGACTCTGTTGAGGCTGGGGAGTGAGCCATGGCGGGGAGGGGGCCAGCCGGGGTCCCTGGTGTTAGCGGATGGGCTACAGAGGCATACGAGGGTCTGGCATCAAAGGGCTCCTCCGTGTCAGTGAGGAAGGGCTGAGTGCCGCCCGCCATCTTGTGATCGCGTGTCCCGCTTACCGCCTCCAGCTGCGGTCCCAGGCTGCGTCTCGTCGGTCCCACCGACATGTACGGGTACTCCTGCTTTTCCCCCACCGGTCAGCGTTGGCGTGGTGACCGGACGGGACCCGATCCGCCCGCTAGATCCGTCGATCGGCCGGAACGATGCGGAGCTCCAAGGCTAAGCTGCCATGCGCCTCCAAATAATTTTTTTTTTTAAATGTTTTTTTTTAGTTGTTGCGCAAAAAATTAAAATTAAAATCGCAGAGGTGATCAAATACCACCAAAAGATTGCTCCATTTGTGGGAACAAAATGATAAAAATTTAATTTGGGTACAGTGTAGCATGACTGCGCAATTGTCATTGAAAATTGGCTTGGGTGGGAAGGTGCGTAAGTGCCTGGTATGGAAGTGGTTAAGGTCTATCCATAGATTTTCCTTACAAAGGGTTTTATTGATAATCAATGCAACTTTACAGCTTAACATTGAGAAGAATACATCATGTATAAACATGTGCCCCAGGAGGAAATCTGCTATTGGACGAAACGACGTAGGGAGGAACGGCGTGCTGACGTCACTATTGTTTTCACCCTCACTACCATCCGGAAGGACGAGCGGATTGTGAGAGCCGGCCGGCTAAACTATCTATATGCGCCTAATGATTCGACATTTTTGTAAGTGTAAACAATTTTTTTTATTAAAATCTACATAGAACGTTACTACTCTATGTTGGTATCCCCTCTTTTCTTTATCCCTGGGCTGCTTATTGGGAGTCATTGTTACCTGAGATACAGCTGATTTGAGACTGACACTGGAGGTTCACACAGGAATCCACTTGATTATCTGCACAAGCAACATAGCCAGACGTGCTGTTTAACGCTCATGATTTTATTCTATCTGGTAAGCAGATTTATTATAAAGAGGTGGAGGTGGAGGCTCTCTTCTGTCCTGTGGAAACACAATTTCTCATCTGGGATTTTTTCTCTCCTTAAACTCACTGAAGTTGGAACTTTCATTGGAATCCTCTCTGGAGTTTAATTACTGATATCACATGAACTTTATTAACACAGTTATTCATTATTTTGTTTTATTCCTACGTCTTAACGACATTCACTGGATCACTTGGTGTTAGTTTTTTTCTTTATCAATATATTTTTTATTAATGTGTATTGTTCATCATGCATATCACTTTTGAATTATTGATGTATTAAGTTGTAGCAGCGCAGCATACCATATTTAATGTATAAACATAACCGAAAAAATAAAATAAAAAAATAAAAAGGGGAGCAAATACAGCATTTCAAAAGGTACAAACAAAACAAGAATAAAAATGACAATGAGTTAGACCTGTACAGGTGAACAAAAATGCTCAGGACCCAGGAATGCCCATAGGGCATAACCTACTATTTAGGAAATATATAAAAGGTCCATCCGAACAGGAGCCCAACTGTAGACAGCCCGCGGCTTCCAGCCATGTAACCAACACTGACAGGGCCAGGGTCGCCGGCATGCCAAATTATAAGCTGAGACTGAAAAATAATAGCACTAAGGAAAGAGAAAAAAGAAAGAGAAGAAAGAAAGGAAGAGAAAGAAGAAAAAAAAAAGGGGGGAAGAGGATAGAGAAAGGAGGGTTCCCACGGCAGGAGGCAAAAGTACATCAGATCTGAAGAAGGGTGGTGTTTATCCATAGATTTTCAATTATGTTGAGGTCAGGAGATTGTGAAGGCCATGGCAAAACCTTCAGTTTACGCCTCTTGATGTAATCCCTCGTGGATTTTAAGGTGTATTTAGGATCATTATCCATTTGTAGAAGCCATCCTCTCTTTAAAGCGGAGGTTCACCCTAAAATCTACTTTTTGACATTAGGTCCAGCATACTGCTAACATCTGCAGTATGCTGTTTTTTTTTTTTCGGTACTTATCGTTATAGGAGGCCTTGTTATACGGCTCCGAGCGGGAAATTGTGCGGGGAGTAGGCATTTCTAAGCGAAGACGAGTTGATTGACGGCTGCTAAAGTGCGTCACACCTTCCAGAAATACCCAAAGTGACACTCGGGCGTTTACGGCGCCTGCGCCTGCCGTGTAGAGCTGACTGCGCAGGCGCCGTAAACACCCGAGTGTCACTTTGGTTATTTCCGGAAGGCGTGACGCGCTTTAGCAGCGCGTCAATCAACTCCTCTTTGCTTAGGAACGCCTATACCCAGAGGTAAACCCCTCACTCGGAGCCGGATAACAAGAGCTTGTATAAAGATAAGTACCGAAAAAAAAAACAAAAAAAAAAACAGCATACTGCAGATGTTAGCAGTATGCTGGAGAGATCCTGCTAATGTTTGATAGTTTTGGATGAACCCCCGCTTTAACTTCAGCTTTTTAACAGATGCCATCAAGTTACCATCCAAAATGTGCTGACATTTTATTGAATCCATTTTTCCTTCTACTCGTGAAATGTTCCCTGTGCCACTGGCTGCAATACAACCCCAAAGCATGATTGATTCACCCCCATGCTTAACAGTTGGACAGAGGTTCTTTTCATTAAATTCTGTGCCCTTTCTTCTCCAAACATACCTTTGCTCATTCCGGTCAAAAAGTTCTATTTTAAACTCATCGGTCCACAGAACTTGTTTCCAAAATGCATCAGGCTTGTCTATATGTTCAAAGTTCAAATGCTGATTTTTGTGGTGAGGACGTAGAAGAGGTTTTCTTCTGATGACTCTTCCATGAAGACCATATTTGTACAAGTATCTCTTTATAGTGGAATAGTGAACCACAACTCCAGTGTCTGCCAGATCTTTCTGGAGGGATCGTGCAGTCAAACGTGGGTTTTGAATTGCTTTTCTCACAATCCTGCGAGCTGTTCTGTCTGATATTTTTCTTGGTCTTCCAGATCTTGCTTTAACTTCCACTGTTCCTGATGACTGCCATTTCTTAATTACATTCCGAACAGAGGATATTGACATCTGAAAACGCTTTGCTATCTTCTTATAGCCTTCTCCAGCTTTGTGAGCGTCAACTATTTTCAGTTTCAGTTTTCTAGACAACTGCTTAGAAGAACGCATGGTGCTGATTGTTGGGGCAAGGTCAGATAAGTCAGGGCATTTAAAACCTTTGAGATTGACATCACCTGGTCTTCCCAGACGATGATTGAGAACAATCCATGACACTGGCAGGTCTCAGCTTTGTAAAGGGGGCAGTGCATGCTATAAATTCTGCAGGGTGCCCAAACTTTTGCAGATGTCATTTTTTGTTTTCTGTAATCTTGAAAGTGTAAATGATGGAAAAAAAAAATCTAAGTTTTTTTGACATTTTTTTTTTTCCACTTCAGACTCCACCTCGTAAATTTTACATAGGACGCTCATTTTTTCCTTCAAGCCTGCCCGTAGCGTCTCTATTATGGCTTCACATCAGCAGTGATAACTTCATTTTTATATAGTCGTTAGTTATTTATTTATTTATTTCCATCCTTTACATACTTTTCACATTACATAAAATCCTTATGGTCCTCCACTTGTTCCCTTTCCCCCCGCCCACCCCTTCCCCTCGTTCTCACCTTGACTTTGCCCCTTGTCCCCTCAAGTTCCTCTGAGCCTTCCTCTTCGGGACTATATTACCCTTAAATTTTCAGCGTAGCTCCAGGATCTCTTAAATGCTCTCCAGCTGTCCCATTTCTTATTTTGCCTGATATTATTGCCCTCAATGCCTTCCCTTAGATCTTCCATTGTGTAGGTCTCTTCAACTGCATCTATCCACTCCCAGGTCGTGGGGCACTCGGCCTCATGCCACTTCCTGGGTATTAGCCTATTGGCGGCATTCAATAGATGCGGTACAAGAGATTCCTTGTATCTTTTGATCCCCTCCGTGAAAGAGAACCACCCATGGATCCGACTTAATTTCTTTCTTTGTGATGTCCTGTATAAGTTCCAGAATTTCCCCCCAATATTTTTTAACTTTGGGGCACTCCCACCATATGTGGGCCATGGTGCCTAGGGCCTTACAGCTTCTCCAACAATCTCCTGATTGCCCCTCTTTAAATTTGCTCAGTTTATCAGGTGTTATGTACCATCCCGCTATGCATTTAAAGTTCATTTCCGCTGTTCAATTGTGACCTTTTCCCTCTGTGACCTCAATTCTTTGTCCCATTTTTTAATAAATGGGAGGTATCCCTTGCTCGTCCATCTCTAGCAAAATCCTATAAAGCTTGGAAATTGTGCCTTTAGTGCTTTCTGTAGAACATAATCTTTCCATTTCCGTTAACTGTTCTCCAGACCTCAATGGGTGTGGTCATTTTTGGATAAAATGGCTTAGCTGTTGATACCTCCAGTTATTTATTTCCATAAAATTTTCTTTTTGACATATTATAAGAATGTCTAATCTGTAATTTGATACCTTATGGAGATTTTTCCATCTTTCCTTGGCTTCGTTATGCACATTAATACAAATTTTTACCTGGGGTGCCCAAACTTTCGATCCCCATTGTATAATATCATTTGTTATATATTATTTTTTGTAATATAATTTTGCTCTCATCAAATTTCAGTAATTTCAGGGGAAAAAAAAGCTTAATTTAAAAGTATAATGGGAAAAAGTACAGTGGGAAATGTAATCACAATGCGCACACACCACCACAAAATTTCCATTTGCAAAAAAAATAAACTTTAAAAAAGGGAGAAATGCAGATTTTTTTTTTTATGGCACCCCCCAAAACAAAATGCAACATTTTAAAATATTGATATATTTCAATACCTTAAAGTGGTTGTAAAGGCAGACGTTTTTTTTTTAATCTTAATGCACAGAGCCCATCTCGATTCAGGACTAGAGACTAGGCTGTCTAGGACTCTCCCTCATTAGCTGAGATAGCACCCAAAGCGCCATTGGCTCCCACTGCTGTTAAAGTCAGTGAGCCAATGAGGAGAGAGGGGCCTCTGGGTTTGAATGCAATACCTAATTTTTCCATCACACACATTCCTGGATTAGCTCTCAAAGTTTGGGTGCTGCAGCAACAACCAGCTGGATACTGGTTCAACTCATAACATTGATCGACACAAAGTAGCGTCCAAATGGATTATTTATTGCATAATTACAACACAAGGAATATGCCATGTTTGAAGGGACACACAGAGCAGTGGCTTGGCTCAGGTGCCCCCAAAGCAAGCTGCTTGCTATGGCAGCACTCAACAGGAGAGAAGGGCCAGGAGTGCCATAGAGGGAGCCGAGAAGAGGAGGATTTGGGTTGCTCTTTGCAAAATAATTTTTTCAAAATAACAAAAAATACTTTAGTATCACTTTAAAACAGCTAATATGCCAAAATATACAAACGGAGACTGTCCTCTGGGTTAAGCACATCACGTAACGGAAAACATATTATGCTTGCAATCCCAAACAAATTACCAGCATTTTGTGAAAATCTACAAATATCCTTCATGGAGTCACCTGACTGGTGCCAAGAATTTCAGCTTCCTGAAACTTCAGCACCATATATTATGTCTCTCCTCGCTACCCCCTGCTAAAACTTTGCTAAAAAGAAGAAGTCCCTGTCCCCTTTCCCCTCTGTTGTACGCCTTGGCTGTGGAACCACTGGCCATCCTGATTCGCGCAGACACCGGTATTCAAGGCCTCAAGATAGGGAATATGGAGGAAAAGATTGGGATGTACGCTGACGACACACTCTTGTACTTAGCAGACTCGGGTCCCTCTCTTGTTGCAGCCCTCCAAGCCATAGAACGTATGGGTAGCCACTCGGGTCTAAGTATTAATTGGTCTAAATCCCAGATCCTTCCGATCGACCATTTCCCTCCCTCGTTCACATCCCCCCCTCTGGCCCTCCCAAGGGTCTCCTTTATCAAGTACCTTGGAGTGCAGGTCACCAGATCCCTCACAGACTACACACTATTAAACATTGAACCCCTATACACCCTGATCAAGACCAAGACACAGACATGGGCCAGACTACCCCTGAGTGTAATGGGATGCGTCAGTCTAGTCAAAATGAAACTCCTCCCAAAGATTCTCTATTTGGTATGGCATGCTCCCCTGTATTGACCTCAAAAATTCTTCAGGATAATTGAATCTATTCTTAACTCATTCATATGGGGTCACAGACGGACACAAATTATCTTGGAGAATTCTGAAAAACCCTGTGACATTGGGAGTCGCTTTCCCAGGATTATTACCTTGCCTCCCAGCTGTCCCATTTTTATCATTTCAATAAAACAGAGCGATCACGGTACCAGCTATTGCTCTGTGAGCACCCTGACGATCATGTCCACTCTCCACTTCAGTCGGTCCTTAGAACCCCTTTGACAGGACGTCCCCCTCAAAGCAGGCATGCTGATGCACCACCGAAGGGTATGGCAGACAGCATTACAGAAACTCGGGACCCCACAGGTCCATTCTCATACCCCTCTCTGGTTCAACACACGCCTTCCTGAATTATTGATTGTTCCTGCGGTGTGGATACGCCATGGGATCCTGTACATACACCAGATTATGACCACTACGGGGCTTAAAACATTCCAAACGCTGAAAAATTAGTTTTCCCTCCCAAATCACCTTCTTTTTAGGTACTTGCAGCTGCGCCATGCTATACAATCCCAGTTCACTGGCTCCAAACCGTCCCTGGCGGTTCCCTCCATAGTAGACATAGTCACAGACACCGCACCAGCCAAACTGATTTCCACTCTATACTCCGCCATCCGCCTCCCTAGTACAACAGCTTTGGCTTATGCTGCCAAGACTAGGTGGGAGGTGGACGTTGGACTGGTTGAGGATGAGGATTGGGATGAAATTTTGGAGGGCACTAAAAAAGTCTCCCCCAAACTGTCAGACCGCCTCACACAGCTGTATATCATACACAGGACATACCTGACCCCTCAGAGAATAGCGCGTTTCAAACCCATGTACAATCCAGGGTGCCGCCTCTGCGACCACACCCCAGCCTCCTTTTATCACCTTCTATGGTTATGCCCAGTTACCCAAGCATACTGGATGCAAGTGATATGCTTCCTGCATAACGAGGTGGGCTCTCCTGCTACTCTAGACCCAAAGATGTGCCTACTCGGTCTGCTGCCGGAATTAGACGCTGATAAACACCTGCGTACCTTTCTACATGAGATGCTCTTCTTGGCGAGAAAGGTGGTGGCCCGTGTTTGGATGCAGGCCCTACCCCCCACAATTCAGTGCTGGAAAAAAGAAGTCAATGACGCCCTCCCATATAAGAAACTGATTTATGTCCATAGAGGGTGTCCGCTTAAGTATGAGAAGGTCTGGGACAGATGGTTGGCGGATGGCGAGACGTGTGCATGATGTGTTTATCGCTTAACCCCCCCCCCCTCTTTTGTACCCTTTTTTTATTTTTTTTATTTTTTTATGTGAGCTGGCTCCACCTCCGCTGGGTCTATACTTTTATGTCACTCAGGCAATCCAATGTGTTTATGTATGTATTACCTTTCTTTTGGTCACAATGGTTTATATCGATTCATGTACCATGCATGTACTCTTCAATAAAGTTGTTTTTTCCACAAAAAAAAAAAAGTCCAACCCAAGAGGTTATAGGAAAGAGACTTGACAACATCAGGTATAATATTCCACACCTGAGATCCACATCCTATATACAAAGAAACACCACAACAGCAATACCAGTTACTACAATTGGGTTGGTTTTGGCATTAGTATAGAATGCCTCTTACTATACAGCATAACTACACTATTGGACGTCCTATACCAAACAACCAGTATCCATTACAACACACCATTCGAACAATCCTTCATAGTAATCTTTGATCGATTTTTCTTTTGTATATGTCAAGGGACATTAGCTACAGTGCCATGGGCTGTAAACTTCTCGACAATGTTGTGCACACTGGACACAGGAACATCAAGATCTCTGGAAATGGATTTGTAACCTTAATCCATGCTTTTCCACAATTTTTGTTCTCAAATCCTCAGACAATTATTTGCTGCTCTTTCTCTTCTCCATGCTCCATGTGCCACACAGAACCACACAACAAAAAGGTTGAATACATTTTTCACAAACTACAGGAGGATCACAAACTTGGAATGCAATTATTTCTTAACATTTTTGAGAAGGTGCCAACAATTTTGTCCAGTCCATTTTTGGAGTTTAGCGTGGAATGTCAGATTTGGCTTTTTGTTTCTCCACTTTTTTGTATTCTACAAAATAAATAAACATGAGAATGTCTAAACTAATTTAGTAATTAGTAAGTAATTGCAACAATGTTGTCTAAGGCCGCGTACACACGAGGGGATATGTCCGCTGAAAACGGTCCGATGGACCGTTTCAGCAGACATCTCCGCTCGTGTGTATGGGCTAGCGGACAGATTTCTCCACCCGACAGATTTCAAAGCATGCTTTGAAATCTATCCGGTGGGAATCTGTCCGCCCGACATGTCTGCTGGTTAGTACACTTACCAGCAGACATGTCGGCTCCCACCGCCGCTGCCGAATGGATTCGGCGCATGCGCGGAAGTGTTTTACTTCCTGGTGCGGTGACGTGGCGGTGACGTGGCGGCGTCAACGTCACCGCCGCGTCACCACTACGTCACCGCGCCGTCCGGCGGCGGGGAATTTGATCCGATGGTGTGTACACGCCATCGGATCAAACTCCCGATCGGACATATCCGATGGAAATGGTCCGCGGACCGTTTTCATCGGATATATCCGATCGTGTGTACGCCGCCTAACAGGCCATTGTGAGGCTTCAAAAACAAAACAAATCCATCAGAGAAATATCAGCAACATTAGGAGTGGTCAAATCAACAGTTTTGTACATTCTGAGGAAAGAAGAACGCACTGGTGAGCTAATCAACATAAATAGGCCTGGACGCCAACAGAAGGCAACAGTGGTGGATGATCACTGGATTCTCTCTACGGTAAAGAAAAACCCATTCACAACATCCAGACAAGTGAAGGACACTCTGCAGGAGGTAGGTGTAGGTGTACCATTGTCAAAGTCTATAATCAAGGGAAGACTTCACGACAGCAAATACAGAGCACACGCCACAAGGTGCAAAACAATCATTAGGCTGAAGAATAGAAAAGCCAGATTAAACATCTAAAAAAGCCTGACCAGTTCTGGAATAGCATTCTTTGGATGGATGAAACTAAGAATAATCTGTACCAGAATGACGGGAAGAAACAGCTCATGATCCAAAGCACACAACGTCACCTGTAAAACATGGTGGAGGCAGTGTGATGACATTTCTATTAGAGAATAGGAATACAAAACTTATGCCTGTCCAAATTACCTGCAAATATAAATCCCGAAACTCTTCTCGTCTTTTGATCTCTTTGGCTACAAATCCAACCTTAAAGTTTATTACAACAAATTGGAGGCATCAAACCTGTCCATACCAGATGAAAAAATTACCATCCTTACGTGATACATGCCATTTCAAAAGGGTCACACAAATGAGAAAATACTTTAGGAGTATTACTGACCCCTAGACTGAAAACCCTGCCCCTCGTGATATAGAGGCTGGTCTAAATAATGGAATAGGCAACTTTTTTCATGGTTTGGATAAGGAGCAATAGCAAAAACGGAATCTAACCCTGTGTTTTATAATTCACGCAAGTCCTTCCAATCCACATACCTTCATCAAAAAACTGCAGACTAGAATACTAATATTGCGTAAGGTCCAATAACAAACCAAGAATGAAAATATCAACTCATAAAGGAGGCATGGGTCTGCCTAACTTTCGGAACTACTATCAGGGCACTCATCTGGCTAGAAAAGTAGACTGGAATTTATATGGTCATAAAAAAAGACTGGGTCAGATTAGAACATACAAAATCCTGAATACCTCTCAAATATTCTCCATGGTTCACATAGTGCCATGTCCAAACACATTAAAAAATCATCCAACAATAGGACCCTCATTAACAGCAATCCACTGGTTAACTGAATCATGCAAGTTATTGGACCTCCCCAAGTCTCTTAACACCAACTGCATAAAACCCTGAATTTCCTCTGGGATTTAAAAATCCAATATTATCAACTAAACATGATGGCGATGCCTTTCTTGCATTTTTTTGTGTTTCTTGCATTGACTGATCTCATCACAGAAACAAAAACTGATTTTATAACCATCTTCTCCCCACTACACGTCAAACATTCCCCATAAAAAAAATATAATAAACATTTTTTTTTAACTATACACCTACTAAATGCAGAAAAATCTATAAATTCCATCACACTGGAAAGCAACCTCTAGGTCTTGATTCAAACAATCTGACATATATAAATCCTTGAGCAACACCTAAGGAACTAAAGATTCAATAACTACATGTCATAAACTATAGCAAACATAAGTGAGCAAATACAGACCTCAGAAATATTCATTTTCTTTTTGGGGGAGGAGGCCTTGTTTTGACTAATGAGCTTTAACCATTAATGGTTGCGGCGCAGCCCCATTGACTTTATTAGCCGACTTTGACAGATGGTTACACCCATCAACTCTGCATGTCGCAATAAAAGCATCACAGATACTGCATGGTAACAGCCTCCCCCAGCTGTTGATTATTTAGGTGGGCGACAAAACTGCAGCTCACCTGCCTATTTTTACCCCTCCCCCCCAACTGCGTGCAAGAAGTTTTTAATGGAGCATATCAATACAGTTCTGTAAAATGCAGCTGAAGTTCTGTCAGGGTCATACAACAGATACTGAAACTGGTTGCTAATAGATCAAAATAAAGGCAGCATTTATAAATAAGCAATTTAACGCTAAGTGAAAGGCTGTATTTTTATTTTTTTCAAATTGTTTTTAGCACAAAAGCTTTTAGCAGTCACTAAATAAATATTGCACTTATTTTAAACATCATAAATTAGAAAAGGAGTCATATTGACAAAACACTACAGGAATTACCTGTCTCAAGAGTCTTGGGGACGTATGCTTGTTAAAAATTTTAACAGCCACATCTTTGCCTTTATATACAGCTCTATAAACAGATCCAAAACCTCCATCACCTGTAACAAAGACAGTTCTATTATATAAATGGGTCAAAAATCTAAACATTAATTAGAGAGAAAAAAAAAAGAAAGAAAATTAATAGGAAAGTAAGAACAATGCAGTTGGTCTTAAAAACAAATGAATAAAAAGCAAAAAGGACACTTACCCAGTAAAAACTCAGCAGATTGCTCAAATTTCAACTCCTCGCTGTTTAACATAATATTTCTGGGCAAATCAGCCAAAACAAGGTCAGGCGCAATCTGAGAAATAGGAATTGTAGACCTCAGATCTTCAGGATTTACTAGCAAGTCTCCTGTTAATTAAAATAAAACATTGCACTGCAATTAGGTTTACAAACGATTGCTTGAATTAGTTATGATTAAAAGTACAGTATCCTAAAAGGCATTTTTTTTTGGTTTGGATGTGGAGAGAGATTAGAACACCTGTCAGGTTTGTATTGCGGTCTGTGACTTTGTTAGGAAGAGTCACCCTCTCTATTTGTACCATTTACCTTTATCATAAAGAGTGAAAATTAAAGAAAACCCCAAAATTTGGGGTTGTTACCAGAACAGTAATAGAGGGGAAAGGGGAAATCATTTATTGGGGACACTAGTTCTGGTGAGAACCAGCGTTGTCTCATTTTGGAAGGATTTTCCCTCACTTTTTTTTTGGCTATGGGACAGAAAGAGAAGGGAAATCTCCCTGAAGGGATGCAGATGGATTTTCCTCTAGAACTGGAGAACTTGAGTCTAGTTCTTCCAAAACAGGGATGTGAGCCTTTGTTTGGAGCTCAAAGCTGGTTTCTTACAAAAATAATCCTCCTGGGACTTGCTCATTTCTGATCTGTCACCTACGCCTTCTTATAGCGGCCTTCAGAACATAGGCATGCATGCTCAAACAGCAGCCTCTCAATTTGTCTCTAGCAGAGAAGTTCCACTTATTTGAGTTCTAGGATCCTTTTTACATGGGCAGACATGATGCCTACCCATGAAAGCTGCCTCTGTGAATCTTCCAAGGCATTCACAGAGAAATTCAAGGCTCTTTTAAAATTTTCCAGGAGCTGCAAAATGGAAGGATCTTTAGCCACTGCAGGCTACAGAGCCGTTCCCACCAGAGGAAAGGCTTAGGGAGACCTTTAACCTCATATCCATGGTATCTTTGAAGACTGGGACATAATCAACAGGAACCATCAGGGCCAAATATGAATAGAAAAAATCTGGGTCAACAGCCAAAGAGCCCCATTTTTTCTTTATCCATTTCCAGGGAGTACTGGTAAGCGAACCATTCTGGTTGTGAAAACACCCTCTCTGGGTGAGCTAAATTGGCATACACTTTATGTAAATGAGGGTGCACTGAAGAACTTTTTGGCAGATGCCAGGACCCAAAAACACTGACCTTTGGAGAAGAAGGTTCTAGTAGTGGTAACTGAAGGTAAAAGCAAACCACATATGCCAGGAAGCCCACCAAGCTCTTCTGTGTCTAAGACAGCACTGGACACTGAGATTCCCCTAGGTTGGCAAGGAGAGCGCCAATGTTAGCGCCCCAGGCCAGTGAGAACCCTTAAGAGGATCTTGGAGTCCAGAAATTACTGCAGAAAAATCCTCCCTAGACACAAAGGAAGCGGATGATAGAGTCCTGAAATAGTGGTGTATCCAGGTAACGGCAAGAACTCAGCGCTAATCTGACCCTTAGGGGGGACATTTAAAATACTCTGCCTATAGAACTGCATAAGGTGCTACATAGAGTGTACCAAGTTAGAAAAAGCCAGTAGCAGAGAAAATAGACAGGGAAACTTTATCTTGCTTTATCCATGATGCTGGGCCTACTAGGAGGCCCAGACTTTGCCCATCATGGTGGGAATACCCCCAAAGATATATTTAGGGTCTGTGACCCATATACATGAACCAACGCCCTGGACCTGTATAGCACCCTGTGGTCAACTACACTAGTTACACTACATGCCAAGGTGAGTGCCTAATGCACAATCCATTACAAAAGCAAAAATTACAGACCAGCCCCACACAGTGAGGTCTGGGTATGGTCCCCAAGGTAAACACCAATGGCCAGATTCAGAAAGACTTATGTCGGCGTATCTCGAGATACGCCGCTTAAGTGTAAATATGCGCCGTCGTATCTATGCGCCGTACCCACAGAACTAGATACGCCTGAAAATAGGCTTCCTCCGACCGACGTAACTTTCCAACGCCAGCGTATCGTGGGCGCATATTTACGCTGGACGCATCTGGTGCTCCCATTGATTTCCTATTCAAATATGAGGGAGATACGGCGATTCACGCATGTACGTGCGCCCAGCGCAGGCTACGCACAGTGCGCGCACGTCGTACGTCCGACCTAAAGTTATTCCATCAAAAAGCTGGTTTATCTTTGCACCGGACGTGCACAGGTCAGCTGGAGATCAGCTACAGCAGCACCGTTACGGACGAGCTTAGCAAGCTGAGCAACCCCACTTGCAGGACAACACATCTGTCTGCCAACATGCCAGGGGCAGCCGTGGTCCACAGAGCACATATATCACAATCGGAAGCACTGGCATTCCATCAACGTACAGGTGATAGCCGATGCCCAATACCTCATATGGCACGTACGTGCCAAACACCCAGGGTCCAGCCACGACAGCTACATATACCGGCAAAGCAACATCCCAGCAGAATTCGAACAGAACGTGTATGGGGACTGCTGGCTGGTTGGTGAGTGACATGGGAGTCAGGCATGAATGTCCGACCCCATGATGCAGACATCACGAGGGGCACATGCACGACTAACATCCTCCTGTCTTTTCCCTTCCAGGTGACTCGGCATATGCACTTGGGCCCCATCTCATGACTCCATTTCGGAATCCCCAAACCAGAGGAGAGATTAACTACAATGCTGCACACATACGTACCTATGCAGTGGTGGAACAAACATTTGGCCTCCTGAAGTCCCGTTTCCGATGCCTGGGTAAGTCTGGGGGGACCCTGTTGTATTCCCCAAACGTTGTGTGCCAGATCATCGGTGCATGTTGCATGCTGCACAACTACACCACGAGAAAGGGCCCACAGATTGACATATGTGATGACCTGAACCCCGAGCCACACAACCCCCCCTGCCCGAGGCTACCCCGTCTGCTGAGGGAAGAGCAGTCAGGAGATGCCTCGTGGTAGGCATCTTTGGACGTTAAACACACACATTAATCATGGCACACGGACAATGCATGCATGCACACCACTGTGGTCCCTAGATCACACACACCACATCCACCTCACATTGGATTAGCTCAAGTCCACCATGCAGGTCTTGGGAGCAGCAACGCCGCATCAAGGCCCCAATTATGTCGCTGTCCATTCATACCACATTCACACGGCCATGGGGATAACTTCTCCACCACGACCCAGGGTGACACACCTTACTGGCAGGAGTGTCACCCTCACATTCACACACCAGTCACACTGTAGCCTGCACTACTGACCATGTGCAGTCATAAATAAAATAAAAGGCTCATGACCTGAGCACAAACCAAATCCAAAAACTCATATCCTGAGCAGTAAAAGAAAAAAAATCATATTCTGAGCACAAGAAAAAAATAAACGGCATTAATTTGGCCTGACAGGGGCTGCGCCTGGTGCCACCTCTCTGGCTCCTCAGCTGCCTGGAGGGAGCCACGGGTGGGGGGGTGGGGCATCTGGAGGTGGCTCATCCCCGGGTGGGCCACTCCTGGCAGGTGATGGCTGCCTGCCCTCCAAGGCCACGGCAATGCGGCTGAGGAACCAATTGGTCTGGGCCTGCATCCTCAGCTGGCGGTTGATATTGTGTCTCTGGTTGCCTTGCCTCTGCCTCCCCTCATCCCGGATGGCAGCCGTGTTGGCCTGGACCGCCCCAGTAAGGGTGTGAACCTCTGCTTGCAGCTCCCCCAGGCTGGTGACCACTGCAGCACAGTTGCAGCTGACATCCTGCACTTCATCAGTAATCTGTGCTGTGGAGGCCAGGCTGTCAGCCATCCGGTGCAGGTACCCGGCTAGTTCCCTCATATGCCGGGTCTGCTGGTCCTGGTCCCTTGCCATTTGGTCATGCACGGAATCAGGAACACCCCTGGTCTTCCGTGTCGCCTTCCTGGGGGCAGAAGATGGTTGGGATCAGCTGTATGGTGTCGCCCTTGAGGGGCTTCCCCTGCTGGTGGCTGAGCCAGAGGGGCTTCCCCTGATGGGGGGAGGTGTGAGAGGGCCCAGCCAAAGAGGAGGAATCATTAAAATAAAGGCAACCCTGATCAAAGGTTACCATCTCCTCCTCAACCACCTCCAGAGGAGAGGTGTGGCCACTCCCCTCCACCGTTAGATCTTGGCTTCCTAGGGGGTCAGCCTGAGGATGTTCCAGGGATAATGACGTGGGATGGCCACCAGCAGCAGATGGCCAAGCTCCCTTACCTGTCCTCGAGGCATCATCAAGGGAATCAAAGCCCTCAATGCCCTCCAACTGCTCCCTCTCCAGACACCTGGCTATCACCTCCTCGTCCGGGGTCAAGCTCACCGCATATGGTGGTCCACCCCCCGTGCCCCTCTGTTGCCCCTTGATGGCGGCCACCTTCTCCCGAACCTGCTGCCTCAGGTCACTAATCCTTGGCTGTCTGGGTCTCATTGCCAAGGATATTCACTTCTGTGGTGATGGTCTCCAGGATGACCTGTTTCCTGGCGCGGCTGGTATCACAACTTTGGGCACCATGGAGGAAGGCGTCATACCTCTCCATGGCAGAGATGAGAACAGCCTTCTCCTGTGGCGAGAAATTCTACTTCCTCTTGTCCTTCTGTGAAACGCTAGCAGACATAGTAGAACAAAAGTACCTTGCTAGGGGGGGGGGGGGGGGGGGGGGGGGAGCAGAATGTACTTTTGCGTCAGATGGGCGCATGTCTGGGTGTATTTATGCGCTCGGCGTAAGCCAGTGCGCCGGCGTATCCTGGGAAGTTGTGCCGGCGTAGTGGATTATACGCCGGGCGTGAGTCTCTGCTCCAGGCTCAGGACATCATTTGCATAAGGTCACACCCACTTTCACTAACTCCGGTTTGCGCCTTCACATTTACGTTATGCCGGTGCAACGTTGGGGGCAAGTGCTTTGTGAATACTGTACTTGCCTCTCTAGATTGCGTCGGTGTAGCGCATATGCGATACGCCGGCACAAAGATGCGCCCATCTACCTGAATCTGGCCACGAGAGTATCTGATCTGGAAACTGCTAGATAGCCCAGGGAAGTAAGCAATCAAAGTTTGATACATTTTGATAGAAGGTAAGAAATAGAATGGTTACAAAAGGAGGAAAAATATAAAAATGAAAAAAAAAAATCGATCACCTAGGGATTCTTAGAGTACAAGTTCTTTGACACAAAGTTAGGGTTATATTCATTACCTGCTGGGTTATACTTCATTTTAAGGTGAATGGACACTGGTAGACCAAAGGTCTTTAGACAGGAAGTGATCCCCTATATAACCCCTTCCATACAGGAAGTACTTCAGTTTTGTAGCAAGCACTGAATCCTGAAAAAGTGGGGAGGGACCTCTGTGTCCCATGATCAGGCCCGGACTGGCCATACCGGGCAAATGCCCGGTGGGCCGCGGGCAGCCCGCGGTGCCTCGCGAACGGCCCACATGTCATGTCTCTCCAGGGGTGTACCAAGAGGTTGTAGGCCAAGAGGGAACTATTCTTACCTAATAGCCCAGTTTACCCGCCACCAACACAGCGCCAGATAGAGATGAGCTGGGTCAGATAGAGAAAGTTGAGATCAGCTCTGACATTTCACCCTTCCCCTTGCTGCCCGCACAACCAGTTAGAGGAGAGGAGCTGCTTCAACTCCTCTCCTCCTGTGTCTGCCCCGCCCACTCTCCCAGACAGACACTGTTCTGCTGTCTAAGGGATGTGGGTGTGAATGTTCAAACTAAAGCCCAGAAAACAGAAAGGAAAGATGGAGTCTGATATCCATCCAGTCTTTCCTGTTGATGTAGGGGGTCTTTCTTTTTCTCTCGTTCTCTCTCTCTCGTTCTCTCTCTCTCGTTCTCTCTCTCTCGTTCTCTCTCTCTCTCTCTCTCTCTTTCTCTCTCTCTCTCTCTTTGTGTCTCTCTCTGTCTCTCTCTCTCTTTGTGTCTCTCTCTCTCTGTCTCTCTCTCTCTCTGTCTCTCTCTCTCTCTGTCTCTCTCTCTCTCTGTCTCTCTCTCTCTCTGTCTCTCTCTCTTTCTGTCTCTCTCTCTTTCTGTCTCTCTCTCTTTCTGTCTCTCTCTCTTTCTGTCTCTCTCTCTTTCTGTCTCTCTCTCTCTCTCTCTCTCTCTCTCTTTCTCTCTCTCTCTTTCTCTCTCTCTCTTTCTCTCTTTCTCTCTCTCTTTCTCTCTCTCTCTCTCTCTTTCTCTCTCTCTCTCTTTCTTTTTCTCATGATGTACTCAAAGAACATGATTTTACAGGTAAATATGCAGTTTTTTTCTTTTTTCATACATCACAGAAGACAGATAAGCTAACATTCATTACCTGCTGGGACGTCCCAGAGCAAAAGCCTTGAGGGGAGGGAGAAACCCTGCCAAACAATGGCCATCAGACCTTATACGGCAGGACACTGCGGCCGGAAGCCAAATCCTCGGCTGCTCGAACATCCACTTGATAACATTTTGTGAACATATGCACTGAAGACCAGGTAGCAGCCTTGCAAATCTGAGCCACAGATTTTTCCACTGGTAGGGGAATATCAAAGAACAGGAAGGCTGCTGGATTATCTCCAAGTGACACAACTATTATATCTTCTACTGCTTGAGACCATTTGCCAAAAATGCCTTATTTTTGAACATTCCCAGAAAATGTGCATCATAGTGCCCACAGTCTCTGGACACCGCCAACAGAGATTTAAGATCTGTGGGTATATCCGCTTCAGTACTTCTGGGGTCCTATACCACCTGCTCAGAATCTTATAGCTCCCTTGATACCCAGTTGCAATCGACACTTTATGTGTAAACTTAAATATCTTATTTTTTTTGTTCTTCTGAAAAAGTGAGCCTCAGCTCTCTTTCCCATGACTGTATGAATCCAAGGTTCTGCAGGGCCTTCAACTCGAACACCATAGTATATAATGTTGATATTGCATGTTTCACCGACTCTCCTTTTAGGCATACGTTTTCAAACATAGACGGTATCGCTATTTCTCTTGTTTGTATAGAGATTAATCTAAGGAATAACTGTATTCTCCTGAAGAAGTCTAAACTTTCTCCAAACTCCCGGTCCAACTCTTCTCTGGTCATTACTTGATTGTTTACCGTGAAATGTATAAGTCTATTTTTACCCTGTCGATTTAGAGTCATAACATTTTTATCCTTTAGGCCCATTTCAAACTCTGGGTTGCCCAGGATAGGAGTTCATCGGGTTCAGCAGGTTCGATATCTCAACTTTTTTTAGTATCTTTTTGACTACACTAAGTGTCGCTCCTACTGTCGGATGTTGCTTCGCTGCTTGCGGTATAGTCATGTTTTTTAGCCAAATTAACCCCTCCAGGGGTACCTTCACTATTTAATTTTCCATATGTACCCATGGTTTTTCTTTTTGAAATACACACCAATCCAATGCTCTTGCTAAGTTTATTGCCTCATAATACCCCTCTGGGTCGGGGAACCCTACCCCACATTTTTCTTTTGGTAGAATCAAAATATCTCTACGGATTCTAGCGGCTTTTCCGGCCCATACAAACTTTGTCAATCTTGCTCTCAACTCTCTCAAATAACCAGCCGGGATCTTGATAGGCAAGGTCTGTAATAGGTATAGCAATCTTGGCATTATATTCATTTTAATTATGTTGATTCTACCAAACCACGTAAACACCTTCTTATCCCATTTCTGCAGCTCTAGTTTAATCTGTTCTACCAAGGGCACAAAGTTCAATTCAAATATCTTATTTAATCTATTGGGTATTTTGGTCCCGAGGTATCCTATATGAGAATGCTGGATCTTTAAAACCTCAGGGGGGGGAACATTCCCCCCCCCCCCACAACTCCAGCTTGTAACTGCGGGATATAGTTAAGGTGACCCACTCGTCCTGAATTATTGTTCTCCAAATGTCAGCAAAGTGCAGCAGCATTCCCCCCCCCCCCACTCTGATAGAGTGCGGGCATCTCTTTTAAAGGAGGGCTTGGTGCTGGGTTTAGAAGAATTTTGACCCAGGGTTTTTTCTGGCTCTGGCCTTGCCCCTGGCTCTAGCGCCCTGTTGGCGGCGGAACTGCCTTGGCGCTGAGACATTTGAGGAAGCAGTCCCTGAGGTTTTAAAATGAGGGACAGCTGGTGCTTTTCTTCACAGGAATTCGAGAACTCTTCCCTCCAGAAATCTTTTGGATATATTTGTCCAAGCGATTACCAAATAAGCATTCCCCATGAAAGGGGAAACTTGCCAATAACTTTTTACAAGGAAGCTCGGCTGACCAGTTCTTAAGCCAGAAAAGTTTGCGCATATGTACAGACAAGAGAGCCAAACGAGAAACCTGCTGTATTGAATCCTTTAAGGTGTCAACAGCAAAACACAGCGCTCAAGGAATATCTTCCTTATTTTCAGGCAGATCATCCTCCTGGTTAGGCCTGTCAGATACCAATAGGTGCAACAGCTGGCTAAATAGCTGAACTGGCCAAAGAAAGGGAAGTTTTTAATAAGGACTACAATTTCTTGTCAACAGGGTCTTTCAAACCCTGTGTGTTAACTACCAGACAAGTTACGTTCTTGTTTAAGGAAGAGACTGCTGCATCTACAGCTGGCATGCTCCAATTCTTAAACTTTTCATCCATGGGATATAAAAGGGAAAACCTCTTGGGAGGAACAAAAATACTATCAGGATGTTACCAATCAGCATACACCGTCTGTTCCAACAGAGGGTGTAAGGGGTAAGCCTGTGTGGCCTGAAAAGGCCCTAGGAATCCCAAAGAGGACCAGGGGGGTTCAGTAACCTCTGTAAGAGGCAACTTATAGGCAGAGCGAACCATTTCGGTAAGGATCAAAAAAGAGTCTGTTATTGAGAGGCAGACACCAACTGGATATCATCTTGTCCAGATTGCTCGGAAGCAGATTCATCTGCCAGGCCAAACACAGAATCCTGAGCTTTTAGCTCTTCCCCATCCTCAACCCATTCCTGCTCTAGATTAGGAAACTCCAGGGAGGGGGATCTGTGAGGCTTCCTGCCACCCTGCGGGATAAAGACAATCATACCAGAAATCCTGTGCTCTAACCCAGCTAGGGCCAAGGACAGTCCATCCCTGGTGATAAAGGGTGAAGCAGCAGCGTTGACTGTATGCACAATACCAGATAGGCGTAGTGGCTCAAATTGCTCGGAAGCCTCTGGTCCTTCAGGGAATACAACACTAGAATACGACTAGGTTCATCAGGAACTACCGACGACATAGGCACCCTGCAGTGTTAGTCCCGTTCCTATAATACACTCTTAATGGTCACCTGGTGGCTGAGTCTATCTGGTGAGCGCATTATATTATCACTTTGGGTGAAGCATCACTTTATTTGAGTATTTGAAGCACATTGCACTTTAGAAGCATATACAGAGGAATTTACCATAGTGCTAGTACTTTTCAGATTTATTGATTTATTGTGCACTTTATTCATTGAACAACACTGTATATTTTATTAATTTGTTTAATTGCGCCCTTTATAATTATTTCAAAGCTTTCGCTGCAGTTTGTGTCCTCACTGGGGCCATTTTCAAACATTAGAAAAGGTAACAGAAGTGAGGGGACTTTCAGTAATAGGACCTGAAAAACATTACAAGTAGGTTTCTAAGCTGTATTTATGGCTGCCTACGTCCCAGTTGAGCAGATGCTCTTTGATTTTAGTATGTTCACCAGACATAAGAAGATCGCTTCACTAGAAAATAAATAGTATCCCAACATATTAATGGCTTACCTTCCTCAGCTTTTGCTTGAAGATCAGATAGTAGAATTTTTTTGTGCTCTTGGCCATCATCAAAGCTGTACAATGCCCATTTTTTCAGCAACGTATCACATTCTCCAGAAATATCAGTTTCCAGCAAACCTGGAAACCATTCCTCCATAAGAGAATCAATATGATCCACAACGTGTCCCAGTAAAATGCAACCTAAAAATAAATGGGATACAGATTTAAATAACACACCGGCTTATAATGAATAGATTTCTTAAGACCACGGTGATTGGATTTAGGCGACAGAGTTGTCCATGTGGCTATAAATGCTGGTGTTGGAAGGCAACATGTTTTATTTTATAAGACAAGAAGTGTTTGAATATGAAATCTGGATACACCTAGACTCATCACTCTTGGGGGCCGACTGGAATGTAACATGTTGTCCATCAAAGCTTAGTAACAAATCAGAACTTCATCTGAAAGAAGAGTCATGCCCCCTGGCAGGGGGGGTATGGGAACAAAAGCTTGGCATTGAAATGCTTGATTAACAAGCCTCAAAGAGCGCAACTGCTGCTAAGATGATTGATGAGTTGGGCTACATAAAGATCAAAGGGCCAGCTGTCAGTGAAGATGACCCAGGTTACATAGCAATGATACATGGAAGAATGCTGCCCCTAGAGGAGTGCTGTATTTAGGTTTTGTGCTGCCCTAAGCCTGACTAGACTCGTGCACCCTGTAATTTAAATATGAGCCATCCCTTCCTGTCAATGCCACGCCTCTTTCTGTTTAAGACCCGTCCTGAAATTTTTAAGTGGGGACACCAGTTCCTAGGGCCTGGGGGGGGGGGGGGGGGGAATGGATTCCCTTAATTTGCATAGATTTCCTTTCACTTTTTGTTAGGCTATGGGGCAGGAAATGAAGGGAAATCTCTGCAATGGGAAGGAGATGGTAAAAAATAAACTGACAGGGGCTATAACCCTCCCTTACTCTATCCAAAATGAAAAATGTTGCCTATAGTTCTAATTTAAGCACAAATTTCTGATAATTTTATGGAGAGGACTAAGGCCTCGTACACACGAGGGGATATGTCCGCTGAAAACGGTCCGATGGACCGTTTCAGCAGACATCTCCGCTCGTGTGTATGGGCTAGCGGACAGATTTCAAAGCATGCTTTGAAATCTATCCGGTGGGAATCTGTCCGCCCGACATGTCTGCTGGTTAGTACACTTACCAGCAGACATGTCGTCCCCCACCGCCGCCGAATGGATTCGGCGCATGCGCGGAAGTGTTTAACTTCCTGGTGCGGTGACGTGGCGGTGACGTGGCGGCGTCAACGTCACCGCCACGTCACCGCGCCGTCCGGCGGCGGGGAATTTGATCCGATGGTGTGTACACGCCATCGGATCAAACTCCCGATCGGACATATCCGATGGAAATGGTCCGCGGACCGTTTTCATCGGATAAGTCCGATGGTGTGTACGAGGCCTACGAAGATATAATCGCGGCAATGGTGCAGCCGAAAACATCTAGCACAGCGAGGAAGGTTTGTGGTCCAGGATGATAGGACAGTGCTGCCCCCCCCCTGCAAAGTGCTGCCCTAGGCTTGGGCCTTGTTGGCCTAGGCCAGGATACAGCCTTGCCCTAGAGGACTACAGCAGTATGGACAGAAACAATATTATATTAAGGACTGCCTCTTAAAGGGGTTGTAAAGGTTTATTTTTCATTTTCTAAATAGGTTCCTTTAAGCTAGTGCATTGTTGGTTCACTTACCTTTTCCTTCGATTTCCCTTCTAAATGTTTTTTTTTTCTTTGTCTGAATTTCTCACTTCCTGTTTCTCCTCAGTAAACTTGCCACCATCATCCGAGCAGTGGTTAGTCAGCCAGAACAGCTTACCGAGGAGGAACAGGAAGTGAGAAATTCAGACAAGGAAAACAAGAAAAGAAAACATTTAGAAGGGAAATCAAAGGAAAAGTTAAGTGAACCAACAACGCACTAGCTTAAAGGAACCTATTTAGAAAATAAACGAACCTTTACAACCCCTTTAACCATTTAGATTTGTCAGAAACCTAGATGGGCTTGCAATGGGGTTGGGTCTGGGCGGTGTATGAATGGAGTTTAAAAGTGATGACCAAGAGAAAAAAAACGATTACTTCTCTTTGCCTAATGGCTCTTTCTCTTGCTATTTTGAGCCCAGCTGACGAGATACGCAACATATCATTGATGAAATATTTTGCTTTAGTGTTTTTATGTTAGTATTTCCTATTTTCTTGGGAAATAAATAAGACGTTGTTTTACCAAGCAGTGTGTTTATTTTCATAGAAAAAGGAGAAGATGGCACAAAATAGTAATAAATGCAATAAACTATAGTATAATAAAACTTTAAAGTCCCATCAATAGTTTAAAAAAGGGGAGAAGAGGGATGGTTAGTTCAGTTCTTTACATCAGCGGCAGCAACCTTGGGAGTAGAAGCAACACTCTTTGGAGACAAGTAGAAAAGCGACAAGGTGTGCCAAGCGAAGTGTAGTGTATATTTATTCATTAGATTCAAAAAGCAAGGCAAATGGCTACTCACAAGATGTAATGGTTAGGCAAATAGGTAGTTTAAGTTCTACAGGTCGCTGTGCGATCCGCGGTCACATCAGGAGCGGTGCCTCAGTGGTATGGTGACAAGTCGTAGGGAGCTAAAGCTGTAGAGTAACCTCTGTAGGCATCCGGATAACTGGAAGGGCTGCACGTCATACAGCCTTGATGATTTTTGGGAACCGGAAGTGCGTGCCAGCATGGAACGCAGGCTCGGGACGGTCTCTTAGCGACACTGTAACCAATCAGATGATGGTCACAGTGTCACTTCCAGCTTACGTACCCACCCGAGCCTGCGTTCCACGCCGTCATGCATTCTCGGTTCCCCGGAAATCATCGAGGCCGTATGGCGTACAGGCCCTGCCAGCTGTTCGGATGGCTACAGAGGTTACTCTGCAGCTTTACCGCCCTACGGCTTGTCACCATACTGCCAAGACGCCGCTCCTGAAGTGACTGCGGATCGCACAGCGACCTGCAGAACTTATACTACCTATTTGCGTAACCATTACATCCATCTTGTAAGCAGCCATTTGCCTTGCTTTTTGAATCTAATGAACAAATATACGCTACACTTAGTTTGGCGCACCTCGTCTCTTTTCTACGTGTTTATTTTCATAGTAAACCTTACATCATTGTACTATGACCAGTAACATTATCATAGCTTTAATAGACTAGCTAACTATAGGAATAGACAAGTTATTAATTATAGAGGAAATCCATAACCACCTGGGAAATATTTTTTTCAGCTGGGGTTTCATTTGAACTGAGGAAGCCAGTTATAGTCTTCAACATTCCGAAACAGTTAAATGTTACTATTCCTAGTAATACCATGATTTGAGTAATTGAAAATCTTAACATACACAACTCAGTAGATGTGCTCAATTAACCACTTAGCAACCACCTGCCGAAAAATAACGGCAGCAAGGTGGTTGCTTAAATCTGGGATCACGTTATATAACGTGATTCCAGAGTCGCACTCCCGCGCGCCCCCTGGGGCGCGCACACGGGAATGTCCGTGACCGCCGCGTCCAGAGGACCCGGCGGGTCACGGATCACGGTAAATCGCCGCTGACAGCGGCGGTTTACCACGTGATCGCGCCGTCCAAACAGACCGATCGGTACAGTGTGAGAGGAGAGGGGAGGGAGCGGATGGCAGCGCCAGTGCTGCGGGCTGGATTTGTGACAAATGCAGTCACAGATCCATCCATCCATCCCTCCCTCCTCAGCCATCCCTGCTGCAATACTCTGCAATGGGGGGCAACACTCGGGGGGGGGCAACACTCTGGGCATACTCTGGGCATACTCTGCAATACTCTGCAATACTCTGGGCATACTCTGGGCATACTCTGCAATACTCTGGGCATACTCTGGGCATACTCTGGGCATACTCTGGGCATACTCTGGGCATACTCTGGGCATACAGCGCCCCTGTCCCCGTGAGCTCGCATGCAGAAGCGAACGCATACGCAAGTCCCGCCCACATATGAAAACGGTGTTCAAACCACACATGTGAGGTATCGCTGCGAACGTTAGAGCGAGAGCAATAATTTTGGCCCTAGACCTCCTCTCCAACTAAAATGATGTAACCAGTAAAAATATTTGAAGCGTCACCTATGGGGATTTTTAAGTCGCAAAGTTTGGCGCCATTCCACGAGCGTGTGCAATATTAAAGGGTGACATGTTGGGTATCTATTTACTTGGCGTAACTTCATCTTTCATATTATGCAAAAACATTGGGCTAAATTTAATGTTTTGTTTTTTTAAAAGCACAAAACTGTTTTATTTCCAAAAAAATGTGTTGCTGTGCAAATACCATGCGCGATAAAAAGTTGCAACAACCCCCATTGTATTCTCTAGGGTCTTTGCTAAAAAAGCATATATAATGTTTTGGGGTTCTATGTAATTTTCTAGCAAATAAGTGTTGATTGAGAGAAATGTCAGAATTGGTCTGGGTGTTCCAGAACGCCTGATGGTGCTCCCTGCATGTTGGGCCTCTGTATGTGGCTACGCTGTGTAAAAGTCCCACACATGAGGTATCGCCATACTCGGGAGGAATAGCAGAATGTGTTTTGGGGTGTAATTTGTGGTATGCATATGCTGTGTGTGAGAAATAACCCGCTAATATGAAAATTTTGTGGAAAGAAAATAAAAATGAAAAAAATCTTGATTTTGCAAAGAATTGTGGGAAAAATTACAACTTCAAAAAACTCACAATGCCTCTTTCTAAATACCTTGGAATGTCTTCTTTCCAAAAAGGGGTCATTTGGGGGGTATTTGTACTTTTCTGGCATGTTAGGTTCTCAAGAAATGAGAGAGTACATCAGATGTGATCAAATTGATCAATTTTCAGTAATTGGTACCATAGCTTTTAGACCCTATAACTTTCACCCAGACTAAATAATATCAAAATTTTTTTTGTTTTGTTACCAAAGATATGTAGCAGTATACATTTTAGGCCAAGTTTATGAAGAAAAATTACTTTTTTGCAAAATGTTATAATAGAAATGAAGAAAAATTCATTTTTTTTACAAAATTTTCGTTCTTTTTTCATTTATAGTGAAAAAAATAAAAACCGCAGAGGTGATAGAATACCACCAAAAGAAAGCTCTATTTGTGGGAAAAAAAGGACAAAAATTTCATTTGGTTACAGTGTTGTATGACTGAGTTATTGTCATTCAAAATGTGAGAGAAACGAAAGCTGAAAATTGGTCTGGTTATTAAGTGGGTTTAAGTGCACAGTAGTCAAGTGGTTAAAATATACAATACTTTCTCCTAAATAGATACTAAACAGACGTGTTATTTGTCATAATTAATTCACATAAATCATATCATGCCACTGTATTTTGTTTTTAGCTAAACAAACATTCTCTTGCAGGGAAAGAGCCTTGAGAGGGGCTCCTATTACTGGTGTATGTGATCTACTGTGTGAGTTTGTGTCTGACCAGCCCTCATAGGTGCTGTCCCCGTCACATGACTTAAAAAAATACAACTGTTTCAGAAGAGCAATTTGAATTAGAATATAAATATCAAATAACTGTTTTATGACTCCCAAAAAATCTTTAACATCAAGTATATATATTTGTGTGCATTAACATTGTGTTTGGGTGGGATTCACAGATGATTGAGTGTGTTTAGCAATATGAGGACATGGAGGAGGGCGGAGAGAGGAAGAGAGGGAAAGGTCATCTAGCACTGTGTATATGCCCATATATGTGACTTCATAGTCGCATGGGCAGCACAGATAACAAAAAAAAAGGAAATTAAGAGCTTAGAAGGGAACTGAAATTGCAGCATGTTCCATAGAGCTGGTCTACATAAGTTCAGTTCAATATGCCGATACACATCAGGTATTTAATAGATCCTTGATTTACCTTTCCTGCCAGATGGAACAGTGATTTTTAGAAAACTGTTTGGACTGCTGTTTAGACTTGCAGACTCAACTAAGCAGTAGGCTTCTGGTGACCAATTCAGATAGATACCCTGTCTCCAATACATTCTGTTGGGACGCTGTGCTCGTTCTGTAGTTATACAAGTCAAAATAAAAAAAGTTTGTTAATATGCCACTGTTGAATACTACATTTATGAAACGCATTAATATTTTTTGCATATGCAATACTAGAGAATCACAGTAAATCACAGGTAATCGTGTAAACTTTATCTGCTGCAAGACTAAATTAATTTGACACAACAGGTTCTGTAGTACTTTGACCAACATTGGCTGCCCACCTCAATGTAGGATGTTCACAAGTGAAGCAGTATAATATAGTTTGTGTCTATCTGTAACACCATATTTACAAATGTGTTTTTACTTGGGTCCCATTGACATCTTGGTAAAAAAATTATAGTTACATAGTTAGTCTGGTTGAAAAAAAGTCCATTCAGTTCAACCAATACTAGGGGAAAAAAATATATACAGTCCTATACCCACAGTTGATCCAGAGGAAGGCAATAAACAATAAAGTATGATTCAATTTGCTCCAGGAGGGGAAAATGTTCCTTCCTTAGCACCCAAGAGGCAATCAGATATTCCATGGATCAACTTTACCTATAAATGTTAGTATCCAGTTTATTTATGTGCATCTAGAAAAGAATCCAGGCCTTTCTTAAAAAAAGAAAAACCTACTGAACTGGACATAACCACCTCTTGAGGGAGTCTAATCCACATGTTTACAACTCTTACTGTGAAGAAGCCTTTCCATATTTGGAGATTAAATCTCTTTTCTTCCAGACACAAAGAGTGCCCCCTTGTCCTCCTGTGATGACCTTAAAGTGAATAACTCAACACCAAGTTCACTATATGGACCCCTTATATATTTATACAGTGCCTTGAAAAAGTGTTCATATCCCTTGAAATTTTACACATTTTGTCATGTTACAACAAAAAACGTAAATGTATTTTATTGGGAATGTATGTGATAGACCAACGCAAAGTGGCACATAATTGTGAAGTGAAAGGTAAAATGATAAAGGTTTGTCAATTTTTTACAAATAAATATCTGAAAAGTGTGGTGTGCATTTGTTTTCAGCCCCTTTACTCCGATACCCCAACTAAAATCTAGTCAAACCAAATGCCTTCAGAAGTCACCTAAGTAGTAAATAGAGTCCACCTGTGTGCAATTTAAATCTTAGTATAAATACATCAGCTCTGTGAAGCCCTCAGAGGTTTGTTAGAGAGCCTTAGTGAACAAACAGCATCATGAAGGCCAAGGGACACAAAAGACAGGTCAGGAATAAAGTTGAGAAGTTTAAAGCAGGGTTAGGTTATAAAAAGAAAAATATCTAAGCTTTGAACATCTCACAAAGCACGGTTCAAACCATCTAAAAATGGAAAGAGTATGGCACAACTGCAACCTACCATGGCCGTCCACTGAAACTGACAGGCTGGGCAAGGAGAGCATCAGAGAAGCAGACAAGATGCCCATGGTAATTCTGGAGGAGCTGCAGAGATCCACAACTCAGATGGGAGAATCTGTCCACAGGACAACTAATATTAATATTACCATTATTATAAAGGATTTATATAGCGAAAAAAGTTTGCGCAGCGCTGAACAACATGACACAGACAGTACAGTTACATTACAATTTGGTACAAGAGGAATCAGAGGGCCCTGCTTATTAGAGCTCAGAATCTCAAAGGGAGGGTCACTTAATACAAAAGTTAATCGCTGTGGGGAATGAGCTGATGGAGGAAGTAAAACAGTGTATTAGTTAGAAGCAGGATAGGTTTCTTCAACTGCTTGCCGACCGCCCGCCGTCATATTACTGCGGGATGGCGGCACTCCTGGGCGAGAGCCCGTAGCTATACGTCCGCCTTAAAGTGCCTGCGCGTCCCCGCTCTCCCCCGAGTCCCGCGCGCGCGTGTGCCCGGCTGGTACGATCGCCGCCGGGCAGCCGCGATTGCTCGTTACAGAGCGGGGAACGATAGCTATGTGTGTAAACACATAGCTCTCGTTCCTGTCAGCGGGGGAAATGCTGATCTCCTGTTCATACAATGCATGAACAGAAGATCAGTGATTTCCCCTAGTGAGGCCACCCCCCCATACAGTCAGAACACACCCAAGAACACACTTAACCCCTTCCCTGCCCCCTAGTGTTAACGCCTTCACTGCCAGGGGCATTTTATAGTAATACAATGCATTTTTATAGCATTGATCGCTATAAAAATGCCAATGGCCCCAAAAATGTGTCAAAAGTGTCCGAAGTGCCCGCCATAATGTCGCAGTACTGAAAAAAAAATGCTGTTCGCCGCCATTACTAGTAAAAAAAAATATTAATAAAAATGCCATAAAACGACCCCCTATTTTGTAAACGCTATAACTTTTGCGCAAACCAATCAAACGCTTATTGCGATTTTTTTTACGAAAAATATGTAGAAGAATACTTATCGGCCTAAACTGAGGAAAAAAAAATTATTTATTATAGCAAAAAGTAAAAAATATTGCATTTTTTCAAAATTGTCGCTCTATTTTTGTTTATAGCGCAAACAATAAAAAACGCAGAGATGATCAAATACCACCAAAAGAAAGCTCTATTTGTGGGAAAAAAAGGACGCCAATTTTGTTTGGAAGCCACGTCGCACGACCGCGCAATTGTCAGTTAAAGCGACGCAGTGCCGAATCACAAAAAGTGCTCTGGTCATTGGACAGCAATATGGTCCGGGGCTAAAGTGGTTAAAGAGAAGAGAAGAAAAAAGCATGAAAGGTCCTCTTAAATAGAAGATCTGGGGGTCAAAAAGACCTTTAGATCTCATATTTAACCACTTAACACCCGCCCGCCGTCAATGTCAATGAATGCTCTATTGTTCTGACAGGACGTCATTTAAAGCCGCTAGGGGGCGCTCAGAGCGTTACTGGGAACTAAGCAGGGACGTGGAGCTCTGTGTGTAAATACAGACTCCACGTCCTGTCAGGGAGAGAGGAGACTGATCTGTGTCCCTTGTACATAGGGACACAATCGGTCACCTCCCCCAGTCAACCCCCCCCCCCCCTACAGTTAGAACACTACTTAGGATACACATTTAAACCCTTCTGCGCCCCCTAGTGGTTAACCTCTTCCCTGCCAGTCAAATTTATACATGAATCAATGCATACTTATAGAATTATTTACTGTATAAATGTGAATGGTCCCAAAAATGTGTCAAAAGTGTCCGATGTGTCTGCTATAAAATCGCAGATCGCCGCCATTTCTAGTAAAAGAAGAATACAAAAAAAAAATCACAATCATGTCCCCTATTTTGTAGGCAATATAACTTTTGCGCAAACCAGTCACTATACGGTTATTGCGATTTTTATTTGTATTTATTTTTTAACCAAAAATATGTAGAAGAATACGTATCGGCCTAAACTGAGATACATTTTTTTTTTTTTTTTAAATGGGATATTTATTATAGCAAAAAATATTGTGTTTTTTTTTTTTTTTTTTAAATGTATGCTCCTTTTTTGTTTATAGCCCAAAAAATAAAAACCGCACGGGCGATCAAATACCACCAAAAGAAAGCTATATTTGTGGGGAAAAAAAGAACGCCAATTTTGTTTGGGAGCCACGTCGCATGACCGCGCAATTGTCAGTTAAAGCGACGCAGTGCCGGAAGCTAAAATTTTGTCTGGGCAGGAAGGGGGTGTAGGTGCACAGTAGACAAGTGGTTAAACTAAAATGCAAAAACAAAAAAAAAAAACAATTCGCATTTGAAAAAATGACAACAATAAAATATGCCTTTAACAAGCATGGGCAGAAGTGACGTTTTGATGTCGCTTCTGCCCTGCTATGGAGACGGGTGGGGGCCATCTTGCCCCCACTCGTATCCCAGCCGAGCAGGACACAGGACGCGATTGCCTCCGTCGCTGCCAACGGCTCCGGTAAGTGGCGGAAGAGGGGCCCCTCTCCCGCTGCCGATAACTGATCTTGTGGTGAATCCGCTGCGGAGACCACCGTTATCGTTAACAGGACCACTCACAGGAAAGATGGATATCTCGGTTGTGGCAGCGGCTGCTGCTGTTACCGAGATATCCATCTTTAAAATGCCGACGTATATATACGTGAGCGGGTCCTAACGTGGTTAAAGGCAGCGGGAAAGATCCAAGAGTAAGAGTACAGAATAATGACCCTTGGTTTTGGCAGTTAGTACGTTCTTTGTGAGTTTTAGGAGGGCAGTTTCTGTTGGCAAAATTCAGACTGAAGGGGATCAAGAAGGCCATTCTCAATGAGGTGGTCGCTCAGTCGGTTGTAGACTGGAGGGGTCCGGTGAGGCTTTTTTGGTATGGGAGTGACTATCGTATGTTTTAGAGGGTTGGGGAAGATGCCAGTAGAGAGGGAGAGGTTGAAGATATGAGTTAAAGAGTGTAGGATAGAGCCAGAGGGTGAACGTAGTATTTGAGAAGGAACAGGGTCCAGGAGGCAGGAGTTTAGGTGGGTGTTAAAAAATAAAGTTTAGTGATTTCTTCTATAGTAGCTGCATTAAAAGAGGGAAGTATTGACTATGCAGGAGGACAAGGAGTGTAAAGTGAAGGAAAGATCTGTAGAGTGGAGATCTCAAGACAAATTGTCTCAATCTTATTTTTTAAGTTAATGGCAATCTCCTGGGCAGTAAGTTAGTGGGTGGAGGCAATGGAGGACGAAGTAGAGTGGTAAAGGTAGAAAAGAGTTGGAACTGCATGAGAGGGTGTTCATAAGAGTGATAAAGCAGGTCTGATTGGCAGTGTGGAGGCAGGAATGGTATTTTTGGAAGGCAGAATTATATTGGCTAAAAACTTGCTGTGACTTGGTCTTATGCCAGACGCTCAAGAGCGTGGCTACCATTTTTGAGGCTTCTGGTATTGTCTGTCTGCCAGGGTCATAGCGGTCAATGCCCAATTCTGTGTGTAGTGAGGGGAGCCAAGGTACCCAGGGTGGATGTAGAAAAGAAGTGGCCAAGGTTGGGGCAGGACAAGGATGAAATTTTGTCATAGAGACAATCTGTAGCAGAAAAAAGAAGTGAAAGGGTTAAATGGGGTTGTAAAGGTTCTTTTATTTTCGAAATAGGTTCGATTAAGCTAGTGCATTGTTGGTTCAACTACCTTTTCCTTTGAATTCCCTTCTAAAAAAAAATGTTTGTCTGAATTTCTCACTTCCTGTTCCTCCTCAGTAAGCTTGCCCCCATCATCCGAGCCATTCTGGCTGGGGGTTAATCACCCAGAACAGCTTACTGAGGAGGAACAGGAAGTGAGAAATTCAGACAAAAAAAAAACATTTAGAGGGCAAATCGAAGGAAAAGGTAAGTGAACCAACAATGCACTAGCTTAAAGGAACCAATTTAGAAAATAAAAAACAGACCTTTACAACCCCTTTAAGATGGCAAAGGTTTCTATGGGTAATAGCTTGATAGTTGGAAGGCAAGGAAGAGGAAGATAAGGAGAGGGTGAAACTAAAAAGGGGGTGATCAGAGAGAGGAAAAGGAATGTTGGAGAGGACGAGCACGACACAAATCTGCCTTTATGAGAGCATGGCAAGAAGAAAGCCATGGTTGAAAAAGTCATAAGAAGTCCTGTTTGCAGTTTGCGAGAAACCATGTGGGGGACACAGCAAACATGTGGAAGAAGGTGATTTGGTCAGATGAGACCAAAATTGAACTTTTTAACCTAAAAGCAAAACGCTATGTGTGGCGGAAAACTAACACTGCACATCACCCTGGGAGCATCATGTTGTGGGGATGCTTTTCTTCACCAGGAACAGGAAATCTGGTCAGAGTTGATGGGAAGATGAATGGAGCCAAATCCAGGGCAATCTTTTTTCAGAAGAAAACACATTAAGAGTCTGCAAAAGACTTGAGACTGGGATGGAGGTTCACTTTCCAGCAAGACAATGGCCCTAAACATACAGCCAGAGCTACAATGGAATGGTTTAGAGCAAAGCTTATTCATGTGTCAGAATGGCCCAAAGTCCAGACCTAAATCCAATTTAGAATCTGTGGCTTGAAAATTGCTTTTCAGACACTCTCCATCCAATCTGACAGAGCTTCAGCTATTTTGCAAAGAAAAATGGGCAAAAATGTCACTCTAGATGTGAAAAAGCTGTAATTGCAGCGAAAGGTGGTGCTACAAAGTATTGATTTGAGGGGCTGAATACAAATGCATGCCACACACACATTTCAGATATTTGTAAAAAAATAAATAAAAATCAAGTTTTTGGTTGCACAATGACAAAATATAAACAATTTCAAGGGGTGTGAATACTTTTTCAAGGCACTTTCCATGTTAATCATATCCCCCCTCCCCCTTAATCTCCTCTTCTCAAGAGAGAATAAATTCAGCTTGGCTAATAGCTGAGCTCCTGTAAGCCTCTTATTAGTTTGGTTGCTCTTCTTTGCACTTTTTCCAGTTCCCCAATATCCTTTTTATGAACTGGTGCCCAAAACTGAACTTCATTATCCAGATGAGGTCTTACTAAAGATTTGTAAAGGGGAAAAATGCCGTCCATGCATCCATTATGTAAAAATGCAAGCGAAATCCATTAAAAGATCTGTGCCATTCATTATCACTCAAGCAAGATGTGTGAAGTATGCAAAAAAAAGGATTTTTAATAAACAGCTTACCTGTAAAATCCTTTTCTTGAAGTACATCATGGGACACAGAGCGCATAGCCATTACACTTGGGTTATATGGGTACCTTCAGGTGATGGACACTGGTGTAATCAATTTCACAGGAAGTTTCCTCCCTATATAACCCCCTCCCACTGGGAGTGCTTCAGTTTTGTAGCAAGCAATTCCTCCGAGGTTACACAATGTTCCCCAAAAGAGGGGTGGGAGCTCTGTGTCCCGTGATGTACTTCAAGAAAAGGATTTTACAGGTAAGCTGTTTATTAAAAATCCTTTTTTCTTTATCGTACATCACGGGACACAGAGCGCATAGCCATTACACTTGGGATGTCCTAAAGCAATGCTCTATGAAGGGAGGGAGACCGTAAGGCCAAGAATAGCCAAACAAAAAAATTATCAGGAAGTAAAGTAGCTCCACCAACAGAGAAAAGGGGGCGTGACCCGGGCCCGAGGATTCTATACTGCTGCCCATAGGACCGCCTGCCCAAATGCTGCGTCCGTACCCTTTGCAACGTCCAACTTATAAAATTTAGTAAACGTATGTACGGAAGACCAGGTTGCCGCGTTGCAAACCTGTGCCATAGAGATCTGATGGTGTGCCGCCCAGGAGGCACTCATGGCCCTCGTAGAATGGGCTTTAACTGATAAGGGAGGTGGAACGCGCTTCAGACCATAGGCCTGAAAAATCAGCTGCTTATTCCACCTAGCCAAGGAAGACTTGGCAGCCGGCTGACCCTTCTTGGGGCCATCCGGAAGAACAAAAAGCACATCTGTTTTCCGAATCTTCTCTGTAGCCTTGAGATAGACCCTCATGGTTCGAACCACGTCCAAAGTATGAAGCAGTCTTTCCTCTCTGGACTGGGGAGTAGGAAAGAAGGATGGTAGGACTAGGTCCTGATTCAAGTGAAAACTGGATATGACCTTAGGAAGGAAAGAAGGTTGAGGCCGCAGAACCACTCTGTCCTTATGCAGAATAAGGTATGGCTCCCTGCATGACAAGGCTGCCAGCTCGGAAACCCTTCTGGCCGAAGCCATAGCCACCAAGAAAACCAACTTTCGGGTTAGTAGCACAAGAGGGATTTCTGTCAGAGGTTCAAACGGCTGCCTTTGTAAAGCTGACAAGACCAGATTTAAATTCCAGGGGCAGAGGGGAGCTCTAATAGGGGGATTCACATGCAAGACCCCTGCAAGAAGGTTTTCATAAGCGAATGGGTGGCCAAGGGTCTTTGAAACCATATCGATAAAGCCGACACCTGCCCCTTTAGAGTACTAAGAGCCAACCCTTTGTCAACGCCAACCTGGAGGAATCGCAAGATCCTGTCAATAAAAAACTTTTGAGGATGCCATTTTTGAGACTCGCACCACTCCACATAGGTCCTCCAGACTCTGTAATAAATATTTCTAGAGACTGGTTTCCTAGCCTGAATCAACGTAGATATGACCTGAGCTGAGAGGCCTCTGCCCTTAAGAATTAGGGATTCAGCCGCCAAGCCGTCAAATTTAGCTGCTGTGAAGCAGGGTGGCAGATTGGGCCCTGAGACAGCTGATCTGGGCGCAGGGGGAGCGGCCACGGCGCCCCTACTGACATCCTCACGATGAGTGCGTACCAAGCCCTCCTGGGCCAGGCTGGGGCCACCAGGATCACAGGCCTGCGCTCCACCCTGATCCTCCGTAGAAGGCGGGGAATCATCTGCAGTGGAGGGAACGCATACAGGAGAGAAAACTGGTGCCAGGGGCAAACCAACGCATCGGTCCCGTAGGCCGAGGGATCCCTGGCTCGGGATATGAATTTGTCCAACTTTTTGTTGGATCTCGTTGCCATAATGTCCACATCTGGAACTCCGAATCTTTGGCAAATCTCTTGGAATACCTGGGGGTGAAGAGACCACTCCCCCGGGAGCAACTGTTGACGCCTCAAAAAATCTGCTTGAGAATTGTCTATCCCTGGGATGAACACCGCCGAGATGCAGGGTACATGGGCTTCGGCCCATGAGAAAATCAGGTTTACTTCCCTTTGGGCCGCTAGGCTCCTCGTGCCCCCCTGGTGGTTTATGTATGCCACCGCAGTGGCATTGTCGGACTGTATCCTTACTGGCAGACCCTGAAGGGGAAGAGTCCAGGCGACCAGGGCCAGCTGAGCAGCTCTGATCTCTAGGATATTGATGGGAAGCAGTTTTTCTGCCTCCGACCACTGCCCTTGCTGGGTCTGTCCTTCTAGAACTGCCCCCCAACCTGACAGGCTGGCATCCGTGGCTACTATCTTCCACGTGATGGGGCAAAAGGATTTCCCCTTTGACAAATTTTGAGGGACCAGCCACCAGAACAGGCTGCGCCGGACCCCTGGGGAGAGAACTAACGGACGATCTAACGCCTGAATGGACTTGTTCCAAGCAGAGAGAATGGCTGCCTGGAGATATCTGGTATGGATCTGGGCGTAGAGCACTGCCTCGAAGGCGGCCACCATCTTCCCCAGCAGTCGCATACATAGGCGAATAGTCGGCCTCCTCTTGCCTAAGACCACTTGAACTGCTTGAGTTATTGATCTGACCTTTGCTTGAGGTAAAAATATCCTCTGGCAGTCTGTATCTAGCCGAAGGCCTAGATATTCCAACTGCATTATGGGTTGCAATATAGATTTTTCTTGGTTCACAATCCATCCGAATTCCTCTAGATGCCGAACTGTGCGAACTACTGCATGATTGAGGTTGGAAGCTGATCTGTCGATAACCAGAAGATCGTCCAGGTATGCCAGGACCAAAATGCCTTCTGTCCTTAGGACGGCTAGCACCGGGGCTAACACCTTTGTGAAACTTGTGATGTGCCGGGTAGATCGGCACGTGCAGATACGCATCCTTTATGTCTATAGATTCTAGAAAGTCGTCTTGATGTAGGCTGGCTGCCACCGAACGTATGGACTCCATATGAAAGGTCTGAATCTTTAGAAAGTGATTTAGGCGTTTGAGGTCTAAGATAGGCCTGACGTCGCCATTGGGTCTCTTGGAAGACTTGACCCCTGAAATATGAGGAGGGGGGACTTCCTGAAACTCTAGCTTGTAGCCCGTGGCTACCACGGACAGTACCCAAGAGTCGGGAATTCTGGCCTCCCACACTTCGGAGAAAAACCGAAGCCTTCCCCCCACCCAAGAGAGTGGGGGCGCCCCTTCATGAATCTGACTTGATGACTGGTTTAACCGGCTTGCGAGACCATGGCCTCTTGCCTGCCGTGGCTTGTCCTTGTGGGCGGCTATTAAATGCTGAACGCCCGGGAGGCCGTCGATACTGACGGGAAGTTGAAGGGGCCGAGCCTGCGAAGGCCTGTCGCTTAAACGCGGGCCCACGCGGTCTTTTCTTGACAGATAAGAAAGAACTTTTACCACTTGATATGGTCTGGATATATTTATCTAGGTCTTCACCGAATAGTCTCCCACCATGAAAGGGAAATCCTGCTAAAAGCCTTTTGCAGGGTGCCTCTGCTGACCAGTTCTTCAGCCACAAAAGGCGACGCATATGAACCAATAGCAGAGATAAACGGGACGCCTGTTGAATGGAGTCCTTAATAGCATCTACTGCAAAGCAGAGAGCCCTTGGGAGGTCAGCCAATTCACGAGCTTGCTGAGCCGGTATGTCCCTTAATATTTGTTTAGTCTGATCCTCTAAAGCCTGACAAACGCCAATGGCTGCCACCGCTGGCTGAACCACGGCACCTACTGTGGTAAAAGAAGCCTTCAGTAGGGTCTCCAACTTTTTGTCGACCGGATCTTTAAACATCTGGACATTTTCAACCGGACAGGTCAGGGATTTATTCACGCAGGAAATGGCTGCGTCCATGGTAGGGAGTGCCCATTTCTTTGCAAATTCCTCTTCCATAGGATAGAGAATAGTGAACCTTTTAGGAGGGATAAAAATCCTATCAGGTCGAGCCCAATCCTGAAAAATCACGCTCTCCAGAAGGGGGTGAACTGGAAAAGAATCACAACTCAACGGTGCCTTCAAGGAACCTAAAGAGGATACCGTGGGGGCTAATTGTTCTGACACTGGAAGTTTAAAAGCAGTGCGAACCATATCTGTCAGAGACTGGATCCACAGGCTCTCCGCTTGAGAAGCCGAAAAAAATTCATCTACAGTGGAACCCTCAATGTCTGAACCGTCAGGACTCGGGTCCGCTTGATCCCCCTGTGGGTCCAATTCCTCCGAAGAGAGGACCTCTGCATCTGAAAACACCAATCTAGGTGACGGGGATCTAGCCCGCTTGCCGCCTGGCAAAGAGTGGGCAATTAAAGCAGTTAACCTTTCCTCTAGCCCACCCAGGGTGGTCGCTAGCATTTCTTCCGTAACGTAAACGGGAATGGGTTGATTGGGGGCCGCCTCTGCCCCTAGCACCCTCAATGGCTCCTGCAACATGCTGTTCGGTGGTCTATCTGGTGAGGGTGGGACCGCTGGAGCCTGGCCCAAATCCTCTGACCCCGACGGAGACCCCTTTAGTTTTTTGGTACCTTTTGCAGCCTTAGCTGGTCCTGATCCCTTGGGAGCCATTGCACAACCTTGAGACACCCCTAAAGCCAACACCCAACTGTTGTAGCTAGAAGTGAACCATTAATAAGAACAGGCTATAGTAAAAATTTTCCAAATTTCCATACGCCCGAGAAGGCGGCAATACCGAGGAAGTCCTGTGAGTATTGCCACACCAATGCCCGTTAGCTGGAGCCCAAGGTTACACCGACTCAGATACTGCCAGATCTAAGGCTGAGTCCCTTTAAGAAAAAAATCCTTTTTTTTTTTTTTTTCTCTGGTCAGTATGGAGCTAAGGCCAGACCTGAAGATCCACAAACCCCCACTGGGTGTCACTGTATAGCCAGAAATGGCTCAGCTGCGTGCTCTGTGTCCTCAGCCTCCTCTGCTTTCAGGAGGGAATGACCAGCCAGGAAATGCTTTGCTGCTTTAACTGGGACCTGACGCTGCTGGCCCGCCCCCCCCACGCACGCTGACGCTGTAAAAGGCGTCGCGCATGCGCGCGCACCCCCCCAACGCTGAAACCAACATGGAGGAAGCGGAAAGCAGAGGAGAAGCCTGGACCAGCGCTAGCAACCCAACAGACACCAGGCAAGACACTAATCTTATTGTAGTGCACACATAGAGGAAGCTGTCCCCATAGGCTTCCTAAGAAACAGGAGTTTTGCCAGCATTTCCTCCTTATAGCACGTGGGGCTTCAGTATCATGCTAACAGGCAGATCTGGGGGGAGTAGCAAATACATATCTTTAAAAGCATACATATACCTACATGTTATCTGGGTAAACATTAGTACATCCCATCCTGCCTCAAAAGACATAGTGGAGATAGTGGCTGATGCACAAGCATACCATTAGCCGGCCCAGAACCCCCAGGGGGATACCTACTGTCGAACCAAGTCCCGCAGGCTCCCTCTTACCTGCTCCACGCCGCAGGGTATTGCAAAATGCAAAGGGCCCAATCTTCCCCCATCTCTGTGGGTATTGTCTTGGACCTTCAGGGACCGGGGTCCTGTGTTAAGGAACCCACACACCTGGACCTATATAGCATCCTGGCATCAGTAGCGTTTAGTTCTTGGAAGTGACTAAGGCACTGGAGCCCAGAATCCAGCCCTCCAAGGAGAGGCATTATAGGCAAAACCCCACGCAAGCAGGGCCCGGGTACCGTACACCTTGGCTTTGAAGCACTTCGGATGGATCCGGCTAGCTATCCTGGGTCCCGAGACCTCCGAGGGACAGCTAGACGTGACCAACACCTAAGACACTGGCGAAAAAACTGAAGCACTCCCAGTGGGAGGGGGTTATATAGGGAGGAAACTTCCTGTGAAATTGATTACACCAGTGTCCATCACCTGAAGGTACCCATATAACCCAAGTGTAATGGCTATGCGCTCTGTGTCCCGTGATGTACAATAAAGAAATAGGAATAAAATAGGAATAGAACTAGGCATATGGCCACTGACTATAATAGCACAGGATGTATCACACACACACACATTTATGGTTCAGTTACGGACTTCAGATTATTTTATTATTATTTTTTCCTCATCTGTATATACCTTTCTTTTGATCAGAGACTTTGAAAGTACTCAAGCCAGAAGATACATGTGATAGTCTAGCAATTATTATTAGAAGGAAATAAGCAAGGGCAGCCCCCCATTTTTTCTCTATATAGTTTCCCTTTAACAGATAAGTGCACTTTAAGACTAGGTGTTATCCTTTTTTCCCCTTTGCCCGGGCTAAACCTACACCTTCCTCCTTACAGTACTTACCTTGATATGACAACCACCACCTCTGGTGTTTGTCTACATGTAGCCATGCAAGTCTCCCTCTCCTGGTTGTACCTGCATGTTTCAATCATCTATGGGGCCATCTCACTTTGTCTCTTACCTTGGCACACAGCCCAATATAATTTTATAGGGCAGTAATTGCACGGACAAGGCCAACAGAGTGAGACCTGCGGAGCTGCATGTAGACAAACACTGG